>CM054142.1:936698-974198 GCA_028751875.1 Rapana venosa
TATGTTCGGTTACATCCCAGCATTGCTTTTGCTTTTGCACAATACGTCCCAAACACCAGACTATTAGTGTTACCAGGTATCTCCCCCAAAATCAACAGCAAAGAAAAAAATGTATGCACTAGCTATCTGCTGTGCTCAGGCTTGCTATTTTGGTAAGCTGTCTTTCGCTTATCCCTTTACTGTACAAAGCAGATGCTGTCAACACTGCGCTAATACATCAAAGTTCCATTCTCCTGCCTCTTTTTCCCCAAAAAGACTTAAAAAGATCATTCTCTCCTTCACCAAAGAGGGATGTGCTGGGCCCAGCTTGTCAGGCGCTATAGGGCAGCGCAACGCATTTTCGCTCATATGTCAGGAACAACAGTTGCTGTCTGAGCGTTCCACGACAAAACAGACGAAAGAGAGATTATCAACAACTTGTCCCAAAACAGTGAAAGAAAGAAGCAAAAAAAAACCTCTCTCCCCGGCGGGGAATTGAACGCCGGTCTCCCGCGTGACAGGCGGGGATACTGACCACTATACTACCGAGGACCTGTACACAAAGTCCACTAAAACTTTTCATCAATAGACAGCTGACCTTGTTGACCACTCCACAACTGATCATAATCTACTCCACCTTGTTCACTGCAAAAATCCCAGACTTCATTCATACATTCATTCATTCATTCATTCATTCGACCATCAATTTTAAAATATCTATGCATTTGATTTAGTTTTTGTTTTGAATTCGAGGACAATGGAATTAGCACTCGTGTGCTTTTGTACGTTCAGTCTCCTTGTGTATGCAGTTTTGTAAATTTTGTCATCTGTTCCTACTAGCACACAATGGCCTACTCTTCGGAAAAGCAGAACATGTTTTAACGTGTGTTCAAGATGTTGTGTATGCGTTCGCACATGAGATCTCGGTTTATAGTCTCATTTATTTAGCTTGTTTGTTTGTTTGCTTGTTTGTTTGTTTTTCCCTTGTTTTTGGTTACGTTTTCTTTATTGATGTAATTAATTAGGAAACAACTGTAAAAATAAAATTAATACTTGAAAGGTTTTCTGTTCAATGTTCTGCCTCAAGGAGAGAGAAGGGGGTCTCCAAATCGGACATTTCCACTGGGACATTAATACAATCAAAGAGAAAGGGAGTGAGAGGGGATGGGGGAGAAGAGTCAGCAAGGATGGTGCAATGGGGAAAACACGTTTACCACCTGCATGAACAAACATTGTACAGTAGTAGGCTGGCAGTGTGAATCCCGCGAATGCAAATCTTAAAAAGGTAAAGGTAAAGAAGTCCCATAACCTATGAGGTCGTAGGGGAGCGAGGCGTCAGAGACCTCACTTTTCTAGGGCCAGCATATTGAGGGCGGCGCCCATCTCCTCTCCCTCGCTGCTTTACCTTCCCTGACCCTAAAGAGGGCAGGTACCCATTTACAGCTGGGTGAACTGGGGGAACTGTACTGAAGCCAAGGCGCACAAACGGTCACCCATCCAACTGGTAACCACGCTCGACGCTGTTAAACTTGGCTGGGGGAAGCGAGTGCTCGACCACTGAGCTATCCCGTCCCCTAGCAAATCTCAGGGACGGGAAAACCCAGTGGTCAGACCATTGGCTGTGCCTAAGCTAGGGTCAAGCAGTGGTGAGCGTGGTTGCCTCACAGATGGATGACCGTTTGTGTTCTTGGACTACAGCACAGTCCTCCCAGTTGACCCAGCTGTAAGGAAATGAATACCTGCCCCCTCTAGGGTCAGGGAACGTAAAGTAGGGAGGGAGAGAGGAGATGGGCGCCTGACACCTCCCTCCCCAACCACAGCATAGGTCACGGGAACGCTTTTGCCTTTTTAAAATTCTACTACTACTACTACTACTACTACTACTACTACTACTACTACTACTTCTACTACTACTACTACTACTACTACTACTACTACTACTTCTACTACTACTACTACTACTACTACTACTACTACTACTACTACTACTACTACTACTACTACTACTACTACTGTAGGTGCTGCTGCTGCTGCTGCTGCTGCTGCTGCTGCTGCTGCTGCTGCTGCTGCTGCTACTGCTACTACTACTACTACTGCTACTGCTACTGCTGCTGCTGCTACTACTACTTCTACTACTACTACTACTACTACTACTACTAATAATAATAATAATAATAATAATAATATATGGAATTTATATAGCGCTGAATCTTGTAAAAAAACAAACAAATCGAAGCGCTTGCACTCAATCATTTACAGGCATGCAACTCTCCTTAAACATAATGAGCAACAGATTTCAAATCCATGCGCGCGCACTACGCACGCACACGCACGCACGCACGCACGCACGCACGCACGCACGCACACACACACACACACACACACACACACACACACACACACACACACGGAACAACACTTAGAAGGTGAAAGATGCTGTTGAAAATTAGGGACAGATATGTGGGGGGAGAGTCTCAGGTAGTAAATAAGTGTGTTTTGAGGCTGGATTTGAAGGAATCAAGTGAAGGCTTTTGACGAAGTGAAAGAGGGAGGTCATTCCAGGTGGATGGACCAGAAACAGAGAAGGAGCGACGGCCAACAGTGGTTTGTTTGAATCTGGGTGTTCGAAAGCACAAAGTATCTGCGGCTGAACGAAGGGAACGGGATGGAGTGTACAGGTGAAGACAGTTACAGAGATAAGAGGGTGCAGATTTGTGGAGACATTTGAAACAGAGGGTATTGATTTTATACTCCAGTCTTTGTGAGACAGGCAAACCAGTGAAGAGATCGCAGAAGAGGAGTGATGTGTTCAGATTTTTTCTTTCTTAGGACCAGTCGAGCTGTAGAGTTTTGTATGCGTTGAAGAGAGTGGATAGATGATGCTGGTAGGCCAGCCAAAAGAGAATTACAGTAGTCTAAACGTGAAAGAATGAGAGATGTGACAAGCTTGGAAGTTGCATCAGTGGACAGATACTTGCGATTCGCGCTTATGCGCCGTAATTGATAGTAGCAAGACTGGCAGGTCTGGGTGATGAATTTTTTCATAGAGAGTGTGTTGTCAAGAACTACTCCTAAGTACTTCACAGAGTTGGACAAAGGAACTGACGTATTGCCGAATTCTATTGAAGTTTTTGTGATAGAGGAAAGTTTGTGTTGGGTCCCTATGAGCATGGCTTCGGTTTTATCGGCATTAAGTTGTAACTTGTTCTGAGTCATCCAGTTTTGAATGTCTTGAAGGCAGTAGGACATATTTGTCAGGAGGGAAGGCAAGTTTTCAACAGTATCGCTGCACTGAACTTGAGTATCATCGGCATAGAAATGATGATCAATAGGGTGGTTGTTTATTATATGTGAGAGTGGAGCAGTGTAGAGAGTAAAGAGAACAGGGCCCAGGACTGATCCCTGCGGGACTCCACATTCCATTTTGACAGGTTTTGATTGAATTTTGTTTACAATAACTTTCTGGAACCGGTCTGTGAGGTATGAAGTAAACCAGGTGAGGGCTGTTGCCATTAATACCAAACGTATTTTGGAGGCGAGAAAGAAGAATTGAGTGATCTATGGTATCAAAGGCTGCAGATAAGTCAAGAAGAGTGAGAGGGGATTTTTCCTGCATCAGAAGCAAGTAGAAGTGTATCTAAAGTATGGACTAGGGTGGTTTCGGTGCTGTGGTTGGGGCGATAGGCAGACTGAAAAGTGGGAAGAAGATCATTGGAATGAAGGTGACTGTTGAGCTGTTTGAGAACAACTTTTTCTAGTACTTTAGAGACAAAGGGTAAGTTTGAGACAGGCCTATAATTCTTCAGAATGTTGGGATCGAGGTCGTGCTTTTTCAGTAGAGGTGTGACTATTGCTGTTTTAAGAGCTGATGGAAAATTTCCTGACTGAAGAGATGAGTTTACTATTCTAGTGATAATAGGCACAAGTTGTGGAAGGCATTGTGAGAAAACAGGAGCAGGTATGGGATCAAGATCGCATGATTTTATAGTCATTTCCTTCAGAATTGTCATGATTTCTTTTTCACTCGTGGGATGGAAGGATAAGAGAGGAGTGCCAGTGAACTGGGGGTCAGGAGGCGCAGGCTGGAATTGAGTTTGATCAAGTCTGGAGCGTATGTTTCGAACTTTGTCTGAAAAGAGGGCAGAAAATATATAAATGAGTGTGTGTGTGTGTGTGTGTGTGTGTGTGTGTGTGTGTGTGTGTGTGTGTGTGTGTGTGTGTGTGTGTGTGTGTGTGTATGTGTGTGTGTGTGTGTGTGTGTGTGTAGACTGGTGTTACATGCTTAGCACTACGCAAGCATTACATTTCATTTAGTACTGATCATTATTCCCTTTGATTTGTTCTTCTGATAGAAAAAAGAATGCATCTTCGGGAATTTTTGGGTTGGAAACAGTTGATGCAAAAGTGTGACTCACTTTTACACTGATGACATTCGATAAATTTTCAGGGGGCTTTTTTTTCTTTTCTTGTCTTCGGCTTTAGCACAGCTGAGTCGAACATTTCAATGAGGGATTCCTAAAGATGACACATTTGGAGATGTTGGATAAAACAGCACCAACTATCCCCCTCCCCCCAAAATTTAAAAAAAAATGAAAAAATACACAAACCCTAACAGTAACAGAAAAGGCAAAGAACATTTTGCAAAAAAAACATTTAATAAATAAAAAAACCACAAGCACAAAATACATCTTTAAAGTTAGGGGGGGAGGGGGGGGGGGGGTCAAGTACGATTATGAGTTGACCTGAGCCCTCAGTTGGAACCGGTGTGTGCTTTGTTTCACATGTTTCTGTCAGCAGAGAAGGAAAGAACGTGTGTCAAAATGTATTATGAAAAGAAGAAGTGTATCATCATAATTATTTTGCATACAGATTATTTATCATAAAAGACTTTTGTTGTTGTTGACTTTTTCAATTAAAAAAGAGGCGTGAATGAGAAAGAAGGAGAGGGAGGGGGGTAAAGCCAAGCAGCAGAGTCATCAACAACTGGTAAAACACAACTACAAAACAAAGCCTTAAAAAGCGAACTAAATCCTCTCCCCGGCGGGGAATTGAACCCCGGTCTCCCGCGTGACAGGCGGGGATACTGACCACTATACTACCGAGGACCTGTATCTTGTACCTACTATAATTTGCTCATTAATCAATGGACAATGACTTGCAGCAACTGACCCTTGACCACTCCACCTACCTCATGGCAAAGTAGTCATTCATTCATTCATTCGAAGTGGGATGCGCTGGGCCTGTCTTGCCAGGCGCTTAACGGCAGTGCGACATATTTTCGCTCATATGACAGACAACAATAGTTGCTGTCTGAGCATTCAACCAAGAAATTCATTGGTCATTCAATTGCAAGGAAAACTTCATTCGTATGACCTATACAGTCTCTTTTCTTAAATTTTCAAGATTGATTCAAAGTTCATTCATTCATTCACCCACTTATTTATGTATGTATGTTTGTATGTATGTAATTATGTATTTTATGTATTCTTTTTGATTATTTCGAGGATAATGGAATAAGATCTTATATGCCCCCCAACTTTATTTTTTACATCCAATCCCCATGTGCATACACTTTTGTAAAATTTTATCATCCGTTCCCACCGGCACACATTGGCCTACTCTTCCAAAAAGCGGAAAATAGGTCTTAACATATGCGCAAGATGTTCTGCGTGCGTTCACACACGGGACATCGGTTTATAGTCTCATCCGGAGACTTTTGGGGAAGAGTGGAGTCTGTACTAATGTTAACTCCAGGGGGAAATATCCCCTTGAACGGGATTTATTCACTTATTTAGCTATCATTTTTTTAAATTCATTCTTTCTTTATTCACAGGGTTGCAAGCTAACACAAACGACGACGACAGCAACAACACCAACACACCATTAGCTACAACCTCGTTGTTGCTATGGTTCCAAAATGCTGTTTGTTTTCAATGTTTGTTCCCATTTTTGAATAAAAACTATTTAAACCACAATCACCAACAGCAGCAGCAGCAGCAACAACAACAACAACAACAACAACACCAACTAAAGGACAATGCGTACACTAACTAAACTACAGTGGTAAATATATACATACATACATACATATATATATATATATATATATATATATATATAAATATATATATATATATAAAACATTATATATATATATATAAACGGCTGTAGGGGAGGGGTGGGGTGAAGTAGGGTCATGAGGTTATACCACTTTAAGTCACCACAGATTTCTGTGCGTTAAATTCTGGCTGCTCTCCCCGGGTCGAGCGCGTCGCCACAAGAGCAGCGCCACCCATTATCTTTTTTTTTCCTTTTCCTGTCCACAGATGTATTTGTTTTCATATCAGAGTGGCTTTTTTCTACAAATTTTTGTCAGGGACAACTCCCTTGCCGTGGGTTCTTTTACGTGCGCTAAATAATTTTATGTAACACACGGGGACCTCGGTTTATCGTCTTATCGGAAAGACTAGCACCCACACCACCACTCATGTTCTAATGGATGAGGAAAAAGTTTGGAGCCCAAATAGGGATCGAACCACCGCCTACTTCCGACCCGGACTTTTCGCTTTCTAGGCAGGCGCGTTACCTCCAGACCACCCGTCCACTAAGCCCTCTAGTTGACATAAGCCCTCCGTGAGAGCTTTCTTTATTTATATTTTTTATTCACAAATTTATTTCTGCAATTTTTCAAATGTTTTCAATCAGCAAAGACAGATACAACATTTCTAAAATGTATTTTAAAGAAGCAGTGTGTTATGATATTTGGCATACATCTTGGTTATTGCACAGACAGCATGATGTGTGGATTGTGTAGGGTGTTGTAAGCTGTGATCTCTCTGATGACTTGTAGGTGATTCATTCTGTCATCCTTTAGAGGTGTAATCCTTTGCTCCTAACCTAACTCATTTTCTCTCCATTTAAAAATGGAGTTAGAGTACAAGACTATTAATTATGTTAATAATTAAGAGAGCAATCCCACCCCTAAGCCCCTCCCTCTCACAAACACACACACACACACACACACACCACACACGCGCACGTGACAGGCGGGGATACTGACCACTATACTACCGAGGACCTGTTCACAAAGTGCTCTACAACTTTTAATCAATCGAAGACTGACCTTAATGAACCTTTATTTAGCAACTGACCTGTGTCCACTCTACATCTATCCAACAGGAATTTATATTACTGACATGACACTAGCAAAATTATCTCTGCCAAGGACAACTCAAGTTGTGTCTGGCTGTGTGACTCTCAGTCCATAGGCTTCTTATGTCCCTTTACAAATAAAGACTAACTATCCAGAAAATGAGAAGCTGGTCAGTAATGTGATAATTGTGTGTACCAAACCATTTACATGATAACTTGATTTGATTCAATACTTTATAAATTAATGATTCATGGAATAGACCTGTACAAAGTACCAATTTCATTTCATTTGTTTATCTGCTTGTTGTTGTTTTAGTGGATGTTTTGTTGTTTTGGAAGTGTGTGTGTGTACCTAGTGTTCTGTTTTTGTTATGTTGTGTTGTGTAATGCAAGTGTTTTGATTTTATTTTGTACTCCATGGGCTTGGGGGGGGAGGGGTCTGTCAGTTTAAATAGCATCCCCACGTCTGGAAATTCTGTGCTAGGAATGTCCCCTTTTTCTATATATCTCTCTCTTTGTTTCTGCCTTGTTCTTTTTCTTTCTGTCACCTCCTTCTTGTGTATTTTTCTGCTTTATTGGTCCATTCTCTTGCCTTTTTCCCAGAAAGACATACAAAGATCTTTCTCTCCTTCACCAAAGTGGGATGTGCTGGGCCCAGCTTGTCAGGCGCTATAGGGCAGCACAACGCATTGTCGCTCATTTGACAGGAACAACAGTTGCTGTCTGAGCGTTCCACGACAAAACAGACGAAAGAGAGATTATCAACAACTTGTCCCAAAACGGTGAAAGAAAGAAGAAAAAAGAAATCCTCTCTCCCCGGCGGGGAATTGAACCCCGGTCTCCCGCGTGACAGGCGGGGATACTGACCACTATACTACCGAGGACCTGTAGACAAAGTCCACTAAAACTTTTCATCAATAGACAGCTGACCTTGTTGACCACTCCACAACTGATCATAATCTACTCCACCTTGTTCACTGCAAAAATCCCAGACTTCATTCATTCATTCATTCATTCATTCATTCATTCATTCGACCATCAATTTTAAAATATCTATGCATTTGATTTAGTTTTTGTTTTTAATTCTAGGACAATGGAATTAGCACTCGTGTGCTTTTGTACGTTCAGTCTCCGTGTGTATGCAGTTTTGTAAATTTTGTCATCTGTTCCTACTAGCACACAATGGCCTACTCTTCCGAAAAGCAGAACATGTTTTAACCTGTGTTCAAGATGTTGTGTATGGGTTCGCACATGAGATCTCGGTTTATAGTCTCATTTATTTAGCTTGTTTGTTTGTTTGCTTGTTTCTTTGTTTGTTTGTTCTTCCCTTGTTTTTGGTTACGTTTTCTTTATTGATGTAATTAATTAGGAAACAACTGTAAAAATAAAATTAATACTTGAAAGGTTTTCTGTTCAATGTTCTGCCTCAAGGAGAGAGAAGGGGGTCTCGAAATCGGACATTTCCACTGGGACATTAATACAATCAAAGAGAAAGGGAGTGAGAGAGGATGGGGGAGAAGAGTCAGCAAGGATGGTGCAATGGGGAAAACACGTTTACCACCTGCATGAACAAACATTGTACAGTAGTAGGCTGGCAGTGTGAATCCCGCGAATGCAAATCTTAAAAAGGTAAAGGTAAAGGAGTCCCATAACCTATGAGGTCGTAGGGGAGCGAGGCGTCAGAGACCTCACTTCTCTTGGGCCAGCATATTGAGGGCGGCGCCCATCTCCTCTCCCTCGCTGCTTTACCTTCCCTGACCCTAAAGAGGGCAGGTACCCATTTACAGCTGGGTGAACTAGGGGAACTGTACTGAAACCAAGGCGCACAAACGGTCACCCATCCAACTGGTAACCACGCTCGACGCTGTTAAACTTGGCTGGGGGAAAGCGAGTGCTCGACCACTGAGCTATCCCGTCCCCTAGCAAATCTTAGGGAAGAAAAACCCAGTGGTCAGACCATTGGCTGTGCCTAAGCTAAGGTCAAGCAGTGGTGAGCGTGGTTGCCTCACAGATGGATGACCGTTTGTGTTCTTGGACTACAGCACAGTCCTCCCAGTTCACCCAGCTGTAAGGAAATGAATACCTGCCCCCTCTAGGGTCAGGGAAGGTAAAGTAGGGAGGGAGAGAGGAGATGGTCGCCTGACACCTCCCTCCCCAACCACAGCATAGGTCACGGGAACGCTTTTGCCTTTTTAAAATTCTACTACTACTACTACTACTACTACTACTACTACTACTACTACTACTACTACTACTACTACTACTACTCCTGCTATTGCTGCTACTCCTCCTCCTCCTCCTCCTCCTCCCCCACCTCCTCCTCCTCCTCCTCCTCCTACTACTACTACTACTACTACTACTACTACTACTATTGCTGCTGCTGCTGCGGCTGCTGCTGCTGCTGCTGCTGCTGCTACTACTACTACTAACTACTACTACTACTACTACTACTACTACTACTACTACTACTACTACTACTACTACTACTTCTACTACTACTACTACTACTTCTACTACTACTACTACTACTTCTACTACTACTACTACTTCTACTACTACTACTACTACTACTTGTACTACTACTACTATTAGTGCTGCTGCTGCTACTACTACTACTAACTACTACTACTACTACTACTACTGCTACTACTACTACTACTACTTCTACTACTACTTCTACTACTACTACTACTAGTACTACTTCTACTACTACTACTACTACTAACTACTAACTACTACTACTACTACTAACTACTACTACTACTACTTCTACTACTACTACTACTACTTCTACTACTACTACTTCTACTACTACTACTACTTCTACTACTACTACTACTACTACTTTTACTACTACTACTACCCCCCAACGGCCATACCACGCTGAAAGCACCGGTTCTTGTCTGATCACCGAAGTTAAGTATATAAATAATTGAGAAAATATAGGGAGGGAAAACTAGTGCAGGTAAGCAGTTTCAACTTCATTCCGATCATAAAAATGATTTTTGTCCATGATTCGATTTATCTCTCTCTCTCTCTCTCTCTCTCTCTTCTCTCTCTCTCTCTCTCTCTCTCTCTCTCTCTCTCTCTCTCTCTCTCTCTCTCTCTATATATATATATATATATATATATATATATATATATATATATATATATATATATATATATATATATATATAGATAGATAGATAGATAGATAGATATAGATATAGATATAGATATATATATATATATATTATATATATATATATGTGTGTGTGTGTGTGTGTGTGTGTGTGTGTGTGTGTGTGTGTGTGTGTGTGTGTGTGTGTGTGTGTGTGTGTGTGTGTGTGTGTGTGTGTGTGTGTGTGTAGACTGGTGTTACTGCTTAGCACTACGCAAGCATTACATTTCATTTAGTACTGATCATTATTCCCTTTGATTTGTTCTTCTGATAGAAAAAAAGAAGGCATCTTCGGGAATTTTGGGGTTTGAAACAGTTGATGGAAAAGTGTGACTTACTTTTACACTGCCGCAATTCGATAAATTTTCAGGGGGCTTTTTGTTCTTTTCTTGTCTTCGGCTTTAGCACAGCTGAGTCGAACATTTCAATGAGGGATTCCTAAAGATGGCACATTGGGATATGTTGGATAAAACAGCACCAACTATCCCCCTCCCCCAAAAATTTAAAAAAATGAAAAAACACACAAACCCTAACGGTAACAGAAAAGGCAAAGATCATTTTGCGAAAAACATTTTTATAAATAAAAAACCACAAGCACAAAATACATCTTTGAAGTTAGGGGGGGGGGGGGGGTCAAGTACGATTATGAGTTGACCTGTGCCCTCATTTGGAATCGGTGTGTGCTTTGTTTCAAATGTTTCTGTCAGCAGAGAAGGAAAGAACGTGTGTCAAAATGTATTATTAAAAGAAGCAGTGTAACATCATATTTTGCATACAGATTATTTATCATACAAGATTTTTGTTGCTGTTGATTTTTTTTCAATTAAAAAGGAGGCGTGAATGAGAAAGAAAGGGGGGGGGGGGGTAAAGCAAAGCAGCAGAGTCATCAACAACTGGTTAAAACACAACTTCAAAACAAAACCTTAAAAAAGTGGCGAAAAAAAATCCTCTCCCCGGCGGGGAATTGAACCCCGGTCTCCCGCGTGACAGGCGGGGATACTGACCACTATACTACCGAGGACCTGGTGACAAAGTGCTCTACAACTTTTAATCAATTACCGACCTTGATGACCCTTTATTTAGCAACTGACCTATGTCCACTCTACATCTCTCTAACAGGAATTTATATTACTGATATGACACTAGCAAAATTATCTCTGCCAAGGACAACTCAAGTTGTGTCTGGTTGTGTGACTCTCAGTCCATAGGCTTCTTATGTCCCTAAAGTTACAAATAAAGACTAACCATCCAGAAAATGAGAAGCTGGTCAGTAATGTGTTAATTGTGTGTATCAAACCATTTGCATAACAACTTGATTTGATTCAATACTTTATAAAATAGCATCCCTACGTCTGAAAATTCTGTGCTAGGAATGTCCCCTTTTTCTATCTCTCTCTCTCTCTCTTTGTTTCTGCTAAGAGTGTTAACAGTTCATCACAGTTCTGGAAAGAGGTTAGGAAAATGGGGTGTGGGAACAGGGAAAAGATATATAATAATATAAGTACTGAGACGTGGTTTAATCACTTTAAAGATGTTTTTAAAAAACATGAAGAAAGTGATAAACCCTGTGATATTTCAGGGGGATCTAATGGAAGATGCCGATCACACATTAAATAAAGATATACAGGGGAAGGAAAGTAAAAGAAGCAATTCGAAAACTAAAACTGAAAAAAGCAAGTGGTATAGATGACATATCCAGCTGAGATGTAAAAACTGGTGACCAAATTGTAATAACGTTTTTGGTCAGATTATTTAATATCATCTTTTCATCGGGGTGTTTATCCCAAAGAGTGGTCCAAGGCCATAATTTATACCAATACACAAAAAAGGAGACCACGATAACGTGACAATTAAGGGGAGTTTCCCTTTTAAAGCATTATATCTAAGTGTTACACATCTATTTTAAATTCAAGACTTTATAAATGGTGGAAAGTAATAATATGATTCAGAAAGTCAGGCAGGTTTTTTTTCCGGAGAGAATACTCAACGTGGATCCGATATTCAACCTATATGCAGTTGTTCAGAAATGCATGCAAAAAAGGGGGAGAAAATTATATGTTGCTTTTGTTGACTTTAGGAAAGCATTCGATTCTGTTCGCCATGATAAGCTTCTTGAATGTATGAAAAAACAAGGTGTGAAAGGAAAATTATGGTATGCTTGAAATCAGTGTATTGTGCATACTGTCATGTGTGCGTACAAACAATGAGTTTACAGAATTTTTGAATGCCCATTTGGTGTAAGGCAAGGATGCGTCCTGACCCTACATTATTCTCTATTTTTATAAATCAGCTGGCTGACCACAGGGGATGCTGAAGGTAAGCATGGTGTACAAATGCTTCCAGGTGGCATTGAGTTGTTTAAATCCTACTTTTTGCCGTGATGTGCTTTGTTATCAACAACTCCAGGTGGCCTTCAAAATCAACTAAATGTATTACATAGATGCTGTAAGAAATAAAATTAAATGTTAATACTGAAAAAACTAAAGTCATGGTTTTTAAAAAAGGGGTTACTAGGGCAACATGAGCAATGGATTTTGACAGTAAAAAAACTAGATGTTGTAAATAATTATTGTTATTTAGGGTTTATTTTACGACAATGATCAGCATGAAGAAAGGAACTGAATATCTAGCAACTAAGGGCAAAAAGGCAGCTGTGCAACTGAATAAGCCTTCCAAAAATATAAGGAAATGACCGCTATTACGTGATTTAAAATATTTGACCTAAAATACAATCTGTTTTAAACTTTATGCATCCAAATTGGGGTTTGACCAAGCTAGATCATTTAGAAAAAGTACATATGCTAGTCTGTAAAAGATTCCTGGGTTTTCCATTTAAAAACTCCAAATAAGATGATTTATGGTGATTTGGGGATATACCTCTATATGTCAATTCTTGTGTTTCTGCATTGCGATATTTGGTTTAGGCTGTTACAAAATGGAACTAAAAGACTACCCTACAAGCTTATCAGATGTTGCTTAACCTAGATAGAACTGGGAAAACTGCGGGTAACAAAAGTAAGAGAAATTTTATGTCAGACAGGTTTCCAGTTTGTCTGGATGCAGCAAGGCGTGGGGGGATGTTAAAGCTTTTTACGTCATTTAACAGAACTTGTTGTACCTTTATACAAGAGTGGTTTTCCACAATTGAAGATCGCAATAATATAATGACTATAGATCATTTAAAACAATTTTGAAAGACAAAAATACATTAATGGTATTGATACCTACTGCTTTAGGGTGCTGTGTCTCAAATAAGATTTAATGTCCTGCCACTAAATGAAAAGTGCATCGTTACAGCGATTCTCTGCAAAACAAAAACTGTCCTTTTGTATGTCAGTTACCGAAGACGAACAGCATTTTCTCTTGATTGTCCCATGTATTCGGATCTTAGAATTAAATTCTTGGGGAATTTAACTAAAGTTCCATCCTATGGTTGCTGCAAGTGTCAAAATATTCACAAGATGCACAGTGTCTCCCGATATGTCTTCCACTCAGTTACAGAAGAAATAGATGAATTATTTCTTTAACATATTTATTGAGGTTGTTTTGTGAGCTTGGGCTGATTGATTATTATTTTTCCTTTTGATAGTGCACTCGAGATGTCTTGAATTTACATCCCGGGTCAAGCACAGGTTTATATTGCACGATTTTGTTATTTCTTTTCAATGTAATTTTGGTTCAATATTCCATGCCAATTTTTCTGTTTCTAAGTTTGGATCGTTTTATGTTTGAAATTTAGCAACAGTTCCTGTAGTACTATACCCATTTCCCCCGCTGGTGATATTGTAGACTAGGGGCCCAAGTACCAAATTAAATCGCTTCAAAGTTCTCTCTCTGAGGGATGATGCAGAGATTGCAGGGTGGTTCTGACGATGAAAATGGATATTGATGATGAAAGTCAATAATGTTGAGATGATTTAGGTAGATGTTGAAAATAGTGATGATGATATGGGTGTTGAAGATGGTGAAGTAGAGGTTAAGGCTAAAGATGGTGACAATTAAGTAAGTATTGATGGTGATTTTGATGTAGTTGATTAAAATGGTGAAGATGTTACAGATGGGGAAGACGAGAATCTGTGTGTGTGTGTGTGTGTGTTGTGTGTGTGTTGTGTGTGTGTGTGTGTGTGTGTGTGTGTGTTGTGTGTGTGTGGTTTTTGTGTGTGTGTGTGTATGTGCGCGCGCGCGCACCGCGCGTGTGTGAAAAAATGAAAATGAAAAAAGATTTTGTTCTTTTTAAATTTTTATTTATTTATTTTTAAAGGGGGAAAACAATGATGATTTTTTGGGATGTTTAGGGGGAGGTTTGGCAAATGTTTAATGGAAATTTAAAGGGTGATTTTGATGAGATGCTGGGGGTACGTGGGGTGATTGGGAATGATGGGTGGATTTTGAGGGGTTAGGGGCCCGGGAACTATGAGGGAGATGTCAAAAAAGAGAAGATGATGACAATGTTGTATTTTAAAATTGAAGATAACGAGGGAAAACGATAAATAAAGGGATAAAGTTATGCCATGATGCAGAGATTGAAGATGTTTTAAACGTGGCGAAAAGGACTATACATTTTGTAGAAGAGGGTGATGGGCGTAATAAATAAAGAGGGAGATTTTGATAAGTGAGGAAAAGGGAAAAAAGTAATGATGGTTATTTTGGATATACGGGGCGCAGCTAAAGCTATAGTAATAAGATGCTGATGGTGATTTTTTTGTAAATGTGAGATATGAGGGATGGTGATGACTAAAAGATTTTGGGAGTAACCCTGTATGTTGAAAAATTGGGCAATGGAAAATAAACTTTTTTCTCTATGTTTTCTCCCCCCGCCCCCCAAACATTTTTTTGTATATTTGGCCCCGGGCCGAAGTAAAATAAAACCTTTTCAGTGTTTTTTTTTCATTCGTGCCTTGTTTTTTTTTTC
This sequence comes from Rapana venosa, assembly GCA_028751875.1. Taxonomy (NCBI): domain Eukaryota; kingdom Metazoa; phylum Mollusca; class Gastropoda; order Neogastropoda; family Muricidae; genus Rapana; species Rapana venosa. The sequence continues at coordinate 951,905 of CM054142.1, forward strand.
TGTCCCCTCCTTTTTGTTATTTTTCTGCTTTTTTGGTCTATTCCCCTTCCCTTTTTTTTTCCCAAAAAAAGACAAAAAAAAAATTCATTTCTCCTTCCCCAAAAGTGGGATGTCGGGGCCAGCTTGCGGGCGCTTTTGGGCCGCACAACGTTTTCGCTCTTTGACGGAACAATAGTTGCGTCTAGCGTTCCCCCCGACAAAACAACGAAAAAAAAGTTTAAACCAAAACTTTCCCAAAAAAAACTGAAAGAAAAAAGAAAAAAAATCTTCTCCCCCGGCGGGGAATTAAACCCCCGGGTCCCCCCGCGTAAACAGGGGGGGAATTATGAAAACTATACAAACCCGAGGACCTGTAGACAAAGCCCACAAAAAATTTTTCATCAATAAAGCTGCCTTATTAAACCATTTCAAAAAATGTTTTCCCTTTTCCATCACCTTGTTCCCAGCAAAAATCCCAGACTTAAATTCATTTTTTCATCTTTTCTTTGGGCCCCTTTAAAATTTAAAAAATTTATGCATTTTTTTGGGGTTTTGGTTTTTAATTCGAGGTTTAATGGAATTAGCACTAAAGTGCTTTTGTACGTTCATCTCCGGGATGCAGTTTTTTTAAATTTTGTCATCTGTTCCCACTCCCCACAATGGCCCACTCTTTGGAAAAGCAGGGAAAAAGTTCTAAACTGTGCAAGAGTTCGTATGCTTTTGCACATGGGGTCTCGGTTTTTTTCTCTTTTCTTAAAGTCAGAGGCCCCACTTTCTAGGGGCCACATATTGAGGTCGGTGCCCCTTTTTCCTCCCCCTAGCTGTTTAATTCCCGAAACCTAAAGAGGCAGATTTCCCATTGACAAAATGGGTGAACTGGGGGGCTATACTGAAGCCAAGTTCCAAATGGGCCCCCTCCCCAAATGGGAACCCCTCGACGTGCCCCTGCTACACTGGTACATCCCTTTGGAAAATGATTTCGGGGGGGGGGGGTGGGGGGGGGTTGGGGGGCGGGAGGGGGGGGGGGGGGGGAAAGGGGGGGAAAGGGGGGGAAAAAAAGGGGGGGGGGGGGGGGGGGCCCCCTTTTTAAAAAGGGGGGGGGGGGGGGGGGGGGGGGGGGGGGTTTGGGGGGGGGGGGGGGGGGGGGGGGGGGGGGGGGGGGGGGGGTGGGGGGGGGGAAGGGGGGGGGGGGGGGGGGGGGGGGGGTGGTTTTTTGGTTTTAAAAAAAAACTTTTTTTTAAAAAAAAACAAGCAAAGAAAAAATTTTTATCAAAACATTAAAAAAAATTGGGGTAATTTAAAAAAACAACTTTAAAACAAAAACCCTTCAAAAAGTGGAAGAAAAAACCTCTCCCGGCGGGAAAAGAAACCCGGGCTCCCGCCCTGACAGGCGGGGATACTACCCTATCCCACCGGGGGAAAAATAGAGATGTACCCCCTACAACTATTCATCAATGGGACATTGGCCGTGGGTGACCTTTTTTAGCTACTTTTGGGGCCACCTTCCCCCCCCTTCATTGCAAAAGGCCCGACTTCATTCATTATTTATTCTTTCATTCATTCTTTCATTCATTCTTTCATTCATTTATTCATTCATATATTCAACCTTTTGTTTTAGAACATATATGCATTCACTCATCTGGCTTTTGTTTTGCTTTGGATTCTTATTGTGTTTCATTGTTTGTTGTTTGTTTGTTGTTCATTTTTCTGTTTGTTTTTGTTAGGTTTCCTCTATTGATATGATTAACAACAAAATAAATGAAAAAGAATACTTGTTTTATGTCCAGGACGGAAAGCTACAAAAAGGTTGATTAGGAAAGCAGCCATTACCTTGGGGAAAAAAACAGGGAAGGGGGACAGGATAAAACAGCACCAACTACCCCCACCACCCCGCCGACCCCCACCCCCCTCTCGACCACCACCACCCCCACCCCTCAAAAAAACCTCTGCAAAACCTAACCATAGCTGAAAACAAAACGAATAATTTGTGAGCAATTTCAATTAAAAAAATATTTAATCCTCTCCCCGGCGGGGAATTGAACCCCGGTCTCCCGCGTGACAGGCGGGGATACTGACCACTATACTACCGAGGACCTGTATCTTGTCACTACTATAATTTGCTCATTAATCAAGGGACAACGACTTGCAGCAACTGACCCTTGTCCACTCCACCTACCTCATTGCAAAGTAGCCATTCATTCATTCCACACCGAAGTGGGATGAGCTGGGCCTGATTTGCCAGGCGCTTAACGGCAGTGCAACATATTTTCGCTCATATGACAGTCAACAATAGTTGCTGTCTGAGCATTCAACCAAGAAATTCGTTGGTCATTCAATTGCAAGAAAAAATTCATTCGTATAACCTATACAGTCTCTTTTTTTTAATTTTCAAGATTCATTCAAAGTTCATTCATTCATTCACCCACTTATTTATGTATGTATGTTTGTATATATGCATTTATGTATTTTATTTATTCTTTTTTATTATTTCGAGGATTATGGAATAAGATCTTATATGCCCCCCAACTTTTTTTTTACATCCAATCCCCATGTGTATACACTTTTGTAAATATTTGTCATCCGTTCCCACCGGCACACATCGGCCTACTCTTCCAAAAAAGCGGAAAATAGGTCGTAACATATGCGCAAGATGTTCTTCGTGCGTTCACACACGGGACATCGGTTTATAGTCTCATCCTAAGGACTTTTGGGGAAGAGTGGAGTCTGCACTAAGGTTAAGTCCAGGGGGGAAATATCCCCTTGAACAGGATTTATTCTGCTCGATGCTGCTTAACTTGGCTGGGGGAAAGCGAGTGCTCCGATCATTGACTACACTGGTAATTTATAACATCTTGGAAGTGCTGGGGGGGGGGGGGGGGGGAGTAGGGGGGGGGGGGGGAGTACGAGTTGACCTGAGCCCTCAGTTGGAATCGGTGTGTGCCTTATAAGGAAAGAACGTGTGTCAAAAATGTATTATTAAAAGAAGCAGTGTGTCATGATATTTTGCATACAGATTATTTGTCATACAAGACTTTTGTTATTGTTGACTTTTTCAATTAAAAAAGAGGCGTTAATGAGAAAGAAGGGGAGGGGAGGGGGGGTGGGAGCAAAGCAGCAGAGTCATCAACAACTGGTTAAAACACAACTACAAAACAAAGCCTTAAAAAAGTGGAGAAAAAAAAATTCTCTCCCCGGCGGGGAATTGAACCCCGGTCTCCCGCGTGACAGGCGGGGATACTGACCACTATACTACCGAGGACATGGAGATGAAGCCCCCTACAACTATTCATCAATGGACAATTGACCTTGCTGACCTTTCAGCTACATGTGTCCACTCTACCTCCCTTCATTGCAAAGGCCCCAGACTTCATTCATTCATTCTTTCATTCATTCATTCATTTATTTATTCATATATTTAACCTCTTGTTTTAGAACATATATGCATTCACTCATCTGGCTTTTGTTTTGCTTTGGATTTTTATTGTGTTTCATTGTTTGCTGTTTGTTTGTTTGTCTGTTTGTTTTGTTTCCTTTATTGATATGATTGACAACAAAATAAATGAAAAAGAATACTTGTTTCTTTTTTATGTTCAGGATGGAAAGTTACAAAAAGGTTGAATAGGAAAGCAGCCGTTACCTTGGGGGGAAAAACAGGGAGGGGGGACAGTATAAAACAGTACCAACTACTCCCCTCCCACCACCCCCTCCCCTCCCTGTTTTCCCCCCAGATGGATGGGAACCAGATAAAACACACCAAACTACCCCCCCCCCCCCAACACACACACACACACAACCCCCCCAACGCCCCTAACCCCCTTCCCTCTCGACCACCCCCACCCCATCCAAAAAAAAAACCCCTGCAAAACCTAACCATAGCTGAAAAGGAAAAGAATAATTTGTGAGCAGTTTCAATTAAAAAATTTTTAATTCTCTCCCCGGCGGGGAATTGAACCCCGGTCTCCCGCGTGACAGGCGGGGATACTGACCACTATACTACCGAGGACCTGTATCTTGTAACTACTATAATTTGCTCATTAATCAATGGACAACGACTTGCAGCAACTGACCCTTGACCACTCCACACCTACCTCATGGCAAAGTAGTCATTCATTCATTCCACGCGGAAGTGGGATGCGCTGGGCCTGACTTGCCAGGCGCTTAACGGCAGTGCAACATATTTTTCCCTCATATGACAGACAACAATAGTTGCTGTCTGAGCATTCAACAAAGAAATTCGTTGGTCCTTCATTTTCCAAAAAAAAAAGTCATTCATATGACCTATACATTCTTTTTTTTTAAAGATTCATTTATTCAAAGTTCATTCATTCATTCACCCATTTATTTATTTATTTATCTAATCACTTCTAATTATTTATTCTTTTTTATTTCGAGGAAGATGGAATAGGCACTCATATGCTTTTTACGTAAAATCCTCATGTGTATGCCATTTTGAAAATTGTCACCCCTTGGGAACAAAATGGCCTACCTTTCCAAAAAGCGAAAATGGGTTTTAACAGTGAGAAATTTTCTGTGTTCATCGCCCGGGACCTGGGTTTATAGTCTACCCCAAGGACTTTTTTTGGGGAGGTGGAGTGGGTACTGATGTTAACTCCGGGGGGAAAACCCCCTTAACAGGATTTACCTTTTTTATTTATCTTTTTTAACAATCATTTTTAATTCTTTCTTTCTTTTTTCACGGGGTTCAAGCAACACAAAAAAAACCCGCGAAAAAAGAGGACGGACAAAAACAACAACAACAAAAAACCCCCATAACTAAATTTTTTGCCATGATTCTAAAATGCTGTTTGTTTTAAATTTGGTTTGTTCCCTTTTTTTTTTAAAAACATTTAACCTACCATCACCAAAGCACTGCAGCAGCAGGGGCAACAAAAACAACCAAAAAAACAACAACAACACCAACTAAAGGACAAGCATGAATTACTTACTACATGGAAAATATATGTAAAAAGGGGGTTTGGGGGGGGGGGGGGGGGGGGGGGGGGGTTGTAGGACCATATTTTATACCCTGAAAGCAGGGCGTTTCTGTTGCAAAGGGGGTTTTGCTTCCCCGGGTTTTGAGGCGTCACACAAGACACGCCACCGATTTCTTTTTTTTTTCCCTTTCCTGTCCACTGCGTATTTTTTTCCATATAGTGAGTTTTTTGTACAGTAAAAAAAAAAAAAAGGGGGTACTGACCCTTACTACCGACGACATTTTTTTCGGGTTTTAACTTGTGATTAATAGACAACGATTGGCTGACCCCGGGGAAAAAAACTGTTGTCCCCCTTATTTTAAGGTCTTCTTCATTCATTCGTTTTTTATTATTCATTAAACAAAAAATTTTTGTCTTTCGGTAACCTATACACTCTTTTTATTTTCATTTTCAAGGTCATTACTTTATTCAAAATTCATTAATTATTTGCCTTTCATTTATTCAACTTTTTTTCATTCCTTTTTTTCACTCATCCTTTTTCCCCACCCACCTCCCTATTCCGATAGTTTGAAAAACCCTGGGGCACCCTGAAATTTTGCAACCAACCTCCTCCACTCCTATAGTCCTCTGCTTTCCGTAGCAGTTCATTCCACTCAAGGCTCAGTCCACTCTCTGATGTTGTCTTTCCATCGTTTTCGCTGTCTGCCTCTTCGTCTCCCTCATTGTCCTGTTCCCTGTAGGACAGTCTTGGCCAGTCCAGATGTTCGTGTCTCGTGTCCAAACAACATTAGTTTGTCTTTTCACTGAAGTCAGGAGCTCTTCATATGGCCTGATGGCGTTTTTAATTCTGGCTTTTGCTTTCTCACTAGTGACGTGATCTCTGTATGAGATACCAAGGAGTTTGCTATTAGCCTAGTAAAAATAAAAAATAAAAATAAAAACAATTTTAAAAAATTCATTCTTTCTTTTATTCACGCTGTAGCGAGTTAACACAAGCAATAGCAACACCAACACCACCGTCACCACCACCATCAGCAGCAACAGCAGCAACAGCAGCAACAGCAGCACCACCACCACCAACACCAACAACAGCTACAAAAGTACCATACATAGACTTACTATTTTTAAAAAAAAGGTAAAGAGTGTCCAATAACCTATGTGGTGGTAGGGCAGTGAAGCATCAGAGACCTCACTTCTCTAGGAGCCATCATATTGAGGGCGGCGCCCATCTCCTCTCCCTCGATGCTTTACCTTCCCTGACCCTAAAGAGGCAGGTATCCATTTGTAGCTGGGTGAACTGGGGAACTGTACTGAAGCCAAGGCGTGCAAACGGTCACCCATACAAGTGGTAACTACGCTCGATGCTGCTTAACATGGCTGGGGGAAAGCGAGTGCTCGGACCACTGACTACACTGGTAAATACATCACCTTGGAAGTGCTGGGGGGTGGGGGGGTGGAGGGGGGTCAAGTACGATTATGAATTGACCTGAGCCCTCAGTTGGAAGTGGTGTGTGATTTGTAAGGAAAGAACGTGAGTCAAAACGTATTATTAACAGAAGCAGTGTGTCATAATATTTTGCATACAGATTATTTATCATAAAAGACTTTTGTTGTTGTTGTTGACTTTTTTCAATTAAAATAGAGGAGTGAATGAGAAAGAAGGGAAGATGGGGGGGGGGGGGTAAATCAAAGCAGCAGAGTCATCAACAACTGGTTAAACACAACTACAAAACAAAGCATTAAAAATGTGGAGAAAAAGAAATCCTCTCCCCGGCGGGGAATGGAACCCCGGTCTTCTACGTGACAGGTGGGGATACTGACCACTATACTACCGAGGACATAGAACTGAGGTCCATTACAACTATTCATCAATGGACAATTGACCTTGCTGACCTTTCAGTTACCTGTGTCCACTCTACCTCCTTTCATTGCAAAGGCCCCAGACTTCATTCATTCATTCATTCATTCATTCATTCATTCATTTATTCATATATTCAACCTTTTGTTTTAGAACATATTAACATTCACTTATCTGGCTTTTGTTTTGCTTTGGATTCTTATTGTGTTTCATTGTTTGCTGTTTGTTTGTTGTTTGTTTGTTGTTGATTTTTGTTAGGTTTCCTTTATTGATATAATTTACAACACAATAAATGAAAAAGAATACTTGTTTATTTTTTTATGTTCAGGATGGAAAGCTACAAAAAGGTTGATTAGGAAAGCAGCCGTTACCTTGGGGGGAAAAACAGGGATGGGGGATGGGATAAAACAGCACCAACTACCCACCACCACCCCACCCCCCCCCCCCCCCCCTTTCTCGACCACCACCACCCCCCCCCCCCCCCCCCCCCCCCCCCCCCCTAAAAAAAAAACCCGGGCAAAACCTAACCATACAAAAAGGGAAAAAGAAAAATTTTGTGAAAAAATTTTCTAAAAAAATTAAAACCCCTTCCCCGGGGGGAAATTTTAAACCCCGGCTCCCCTTGACAGGGGGGGGATACTGCCCCACTAACTACCGAGGACCTTACCCTTGTAACTACAAAATTTTGCTCATTAATTAAGGGACAATGACTTGCGGGCAACTGACCGTTGCCCACTCCACACCAACCTAAAGGGGCAAAAGTAGTCATTCATTCATTCCACGCCGAATGGATGCGCGGGCCCCTGACTTCCCGGGCGTTTAAAACGGCAGTGCAACAATTTTCGCCCCCTATGCCCAGCCCAACAATAGTTGCTGCGAGCCTTAAAACCCAGAAGTTCGTTCATTCTTTTGCAAAAAAAAAAAACAAAAAGTCATCATTTGACCAAAACTATACATTCACTTTTGTTTTCCCTTTTTAAGACCCTTTCCCAAAATTAAAATAATAATAATAAATGGAACTTATAGGGGGGCTATAACTTGCAAAGACAAACTCAAAAACGCCCTCCAAATTTAACCAAACCTTACACAGTCATGCAAAACAAGATAAATAAAAAATAGTTTAAACAAAAATATATTACAAACATGGTGCGCTGCAAAATAATCAAAGAAATAAAATTTCAACAGGGCAAAAAGTTTTAAAAAAAGGACACACACAACCCCTCACACCGGTTCCCTAAACTTTAGCCGGGTTATGGAAAATGGGAAATGAAGGTGGGGTAGCTCTGATATGAAAAAGGAGGGGGGAAATCTTAGGTTTGAAATAAATATGTCTTGAGGCTGGATTTAAAAGTGTCATAACAAGGTTTCTGGCGAAGAGAGAGGGGGGAGCTCATTCCAGGTCGATGGACCCGAAATAGAGAAAGAGCGGCGGCCAACAGTGAATTGGTTGAATCTAGGTATTCGTAAGCACAAGGTATCTGAAGTAGAGCGGAGGGAACGTGAAGGAGTGTACAGGTTAAGACATTCACAGAGGTAGGAGGGTGCAGTTTTGTGGAGACATTTATAACAGAGGGTACTGATCTTATAATTTACTCTCTGTGGCACAGGCAGCCAGTGGAGAGAGAGAGGGGTAATGTGCTCCGATTTTTCTTCCTGAGAACTAGTCGAGCTGCGGAGTTTTGTATACGTTGAAGGGAGTGGATAGATGATGCTGGCAGACCAGACAAAAGAGAATTGCAATAGTCCAGACGTGAAAGAATGAGAGAAGTGACAAGTTTGGCTGTTGCATCAGTGGAAAGGTACTTTCGAATTGCACTAATACGCCATAATTGATAGTAGCACGACTGACAGGTCTGGGTGATGAATTTTTTTCATAGAGAGTGTGTTGTTGATAACGACACCTAGATACTTCACAGCAGTGGATAGAGGGACTGATGTATTGCCGAGTTCTATTGAAGCTGTTGTAATGGAAGAGAGTTTGTGTTTGGTCCCTACGAGCATGGCTTCAGTTTTATCTGCATTTAGCTGTAATTTGTTCTGAGTCATCCAGTTTTGAATATCTTCAAAGCAGCGGGCCATATTTGTCAGGAGAGAAGGCAGATTTTCAGGAGTAAACACTGCTTTGAATCTGAGAGTCATCTGCGTAAAAATGATGGTTGATTTGATGACGGTTTATTATATGTGACAGTGGGGCAGTGTAAAGAGTGAAAAGAACAGGGCCTAGAACTGATCCCTGTGGGACTCCGCATTCCAGTTTGGCAGGTATTGATTGAATCTTGTTTACTGCAACTGTCTGTAATCGGTCACTAAGGTATGAATTAAACCAGGTGAGGGCTGTGCCAGTAACACCGAACGTTTTTTTAAGACGGGAGAGAAGAATCGAGTGGTCTATAGTATCGAAGGCTGCTGATAAGTCGAGTAGAGTGAGAAGGGAGATTTTCCCTGAGTCAGAAGCGAGTAGAAGCGTGTTTAAAGTGTGTACTAGGGTGGTTTCAGTGCTGTGGTTGACGCGATAGGCAGACTGAAACTCAGGAAGAAGATTATTTATTTAGTTATTTATTTATTCATTTATCTATTTATTTATAATTTTTATTTATTGACTTTTTTATTTCGAGGATTATGGAATAAGCACTTATATGCCCCTCCCCCCTTTTTTTTTTTACATCCAATCCCCATATGTGTTCACTTTTGTAAATTTCGTCATCCGTTCCCACCGGCACACATTGGCCTACTCTTCCAAAAAGCGGAAAATAGGTTTTAACGTGTGCACAAGATGTTCTGTGTACGTTCGCACACGGCACCTCGGTTTATAGTCTCATCCAAAGGACTTTTAGGGAGAATAGGGTCAGCACTGATGTTAACTCCAGGGGGAAATATCCCCTTGAACAGGATTTATCCATTTATTTACTTATCATTTTTAACAATCTATTTTTAATTCATTCTTTCTTTATTCACAGGGTTGCAAGCTAACACAAACGACGACGACAATGACGACGACGACAACAACAACAACAACAACAACAACAACAACAACAACAACAACAACACACCATAAGCTACAAGCTTGTTGTTGCCATGATTCTAAAATGCTGTTTGTTTTCATTGTTTGTTCCCTTTTTTTAAAAAAACTATTTAACCTACCATCACCAACAACAGCAGCAGCAGCAACAACAACAACAACAACAGAAGCAGAAACAACACCAACAACACCAACTAAAGGACAATGTGTGCACTTACTTACTACAGTGGTAATTATGTAAGAAGGGCTTGGGTGGGGGGGGGGGGGGTGGGGGGGGGGAGGGGGGAGGGTGAAGAGTAGGATCATGAGTTTATACCACTTAAAGTCACGGCAGATTTCTGTGCGTTAAATTCGGGCTGCTCTCCCCGGGTAGAGCGCGTCGCCACAAGAGCAGCGCCACCCATTATCTTTTTTTTCCCCTTTTCCTGTCCACTGCTGTATTTGCTTCCATATCAGAGTGGCTTTTTAGTACAGAATTTTATCAGCGACAACTCCCTTGCCGTGGGTTCTTTCACGTGCGCTAAACAATTTTATGTAACACACGGGGGCCTCGGTTTATCGTCTCATCGGAAAGACTAGCACCCAGACCACCACTTATGTTCTAATGGATGAGGGAAAAGTTTGGGGCCCAAACGGGGATCGAACCACCGCCTACTTCCGACCCGGACTTCTAGGCAGGCGCGTTACCTCCAGACCACCCCTCCACTAAGCCCTCTAGCTGACATAAGCCCTCCGTGGGAGCTTTCTTTCTGTATATTTTTTATTCACAAATTTATTTCTGCAATTTTTCAAATATTTTCAATCAGCAAAAACGGATATTACATTTCTTAAATGTATTTTTTTTAAAGAAGCAGTGTGTTATAATATTTGGTATACATATTGGTTATTGTACAGAGACATAATGTGTGGATTGTGTAGAGTGTTGTAAGCTGTGATCTCTCTGATGACTTGTAGGTGATTCATTCTTTCATCCTTTAGAGGTGTAATCCTTTGATCTTAACCTAACTCATTTTCTCTCTATATGGAATTGGAATTAGAGTACAAGACTATTAATTATGTTAATGCTAGGCCTAAAGCGTCTGGGCTTTATCACAGTGCTTGATTAAACCATTGACGCTGGGGGCAACAGCAAGGTGAGAGGCTGTATGACCAGTGGCTTTCCCACTCATGGAATTCCACTTTACAGCTTAGTCTTTAGTGATCGACTATGACTCTCTGACTAGGAGGCTTGACTCGCACAGTCCTTATGTGCTGCAGCCCTGGGGGCTGGTTGGCCTTTGGAGAGCATCTCCAATGCTGCCTGTCCTTATGCCCACTTGGCCGAGAGAGTGGGGATGTGCTGTGGGCAAGGCATCTCCACTATAATCAAATTTCTGCCCAGTTTCCAAAACAGCAGCTGCCTCCTCTGCTGTTTTGGAGGTAATCGTGGGACACGACGGACAAACATACAATCCCACCCCCACCCCTCGCTCCCACACACACACGCGCCCGTGTGCAAAGCAACAGAATCATTATTAACAGCTGGCACAAACCACATTCGAAACAAAGCCCCCCCCCCCCCCCCCCCCCTCCAGCCCCAAAAAAGAAAAAAAGGTGGAAAAATCTCATCGGCGGGGGAAAAAAATCCTCCCCCGGGGGGAATTGCCCCCCCGGTCTGCGTGAAGGGGGGGTACTGACCACTATACTAGGGGCCCCGTTTTACGGGGATCATTACTATTTATTGAACCATAAGTGCACTGCAAGCGACCCAAAAAATTACCAGAAACACCCAAGCGATGACAATAAAATTAATAATAAAAAAATTTTAGGGAAATTTTTATAGCGCTGAACTTGTAAAAAAAAACAAATCGAAGCGTTGCATCAACATTTACAGGCTGCAATCCCTTAAACAAAAGAGAAACCCATGCGCGCGAAACCCACGCCCACACCACACACACACACACAACACGAAAAAACACTTAGCGGTAAAAAGATGCTTTTGAAAATTAGGGCAGATATGTGGGGGGAAAGTCCGGGTGGGAAAAAAGTGTTTTTGAGGCTGGTTTTAAAGGAATCAAGTGAAGGCTTTTGACAAAGGAAAGGGGAGGTCCCCAGGTGGAAGGACCAGAAACAGAGAAGGGAGCGACGGCCAACAGGGTTTGTTTAAATTGGGTGTTCAAAAACACAAATTCTGCGGCTGAACAAAGGGAAACGGGGGGGAAAATTCGGGTGAAGACATTACGGATAAGGGGTCAGTTTGTGGGGGACATTTGAAACAGGGGTATTTTTTATACCTCAGTTTTTGTGGCGGGCAACCTGAAGAGTCGCAGAAGAGGAGTGATGTGTTCAGTTTTTTCTTTTTGGCCCGTCGAGCTGAGAGTTTTGTATGCGTTGAAGAGATGGAAGTGTGCTGGTGGGCCAGCCAAAAAGAAAATTTACAGTGTCTAACGTAAAAGAATAAGAGATGGACAAGTTGGGAAATTTGCATCAGTGGACAATACTTGGAACGCACTTACGCCCCGGGTAATTGATAGAGCAAGACGGGCGGGTCTGGGTGATGAATATTTTCAAGGAGTGTGTTGTAAGAACTCCCCCTAAATACTTCCAGATTTGGACAAAGGAACGACGTTTTGCCATTCTATTAAATTTTTTGTGATGAGGAAAGTTTTTTTGGGGGTCCCTATGAGATGGCTTCGGTTTTATCGGCTTAAATTTAACTTTTTCGAGTATCCATTTTGAATGTCTTGAAGGCAGTAGGGAAAATTTTCAAGAGGGGAAAGGGAAAATTTTCAACAGTATCGTGCACTGAAGTTGAGTTCATCGGGTAGAAATGATGATCAAAGGGTGGTTGTTTATTATATTGAGGTGGGCGGTTTAGAGGAAAGAGAAAGGGCCAGGATGATCCCTGCGGACTCCACATTAAATTTTTCGGGTTTTGATTTTAATTTTTTTACAAAAACTTTTTTGGAACCGGGCTGGAGGTTGAAATAAACCCGGTGGGGCTGTTTCCATTAATACCAAACGTTTTTGGAGGCAGAAAAAGAATTTATGATTATGGTATAAAGGGGTGCAGATAAATCCGAAGAGTGAGGAGGGGGATTTTTCCTGCTCAGAAGCGTAGAAGTGTTCTAATTGGGGGCTAGGGGGGTTTGGTGCGTGGGTTTGGGGGGAAGGCGACTGAAAAAGGGGAAGAAAGACATTGGAATGAAGGGGACTGTTTTAGCTGTTTTTGAGAACAAATTTTTCTAGTATTTAAGTAAAGGGTAAGTTTAGACAGGCCATAATTCTTCAGAATGTTGGGATCGAGTCGTCTTTTTTAGTAGAGGTTTTTGACTTTCTGTTTTTAAGGCTTTATGGAAAATTTTCCTGACTGAAGAGATGAGTTTACATTTTAGTGATAATAGGAAAAGTGGGAAGGCATTGGGAGAAAACAGGGGCAGGTATGGATCAAGGTCGCAGATTTTATAGTCATTTTCCTTTAGAATTGTCATGATTTCTTTTTTACTTTTGGGATGGGAAAAAAAAAGAGAGGAGTCCATAATGGGGGTCGGGGCGCAGGTGGAATTGGTTTTCAAATCGGGGGGTATGTTTCAACTTTATCTGAAAAGAAGGCAGGGAAAAATTAGGGTAAGTTCAGACAGGCTTGTGGGTGTTAGGCAGAGGGTTGTTTTTTTCAGATCAAGGAGATTTTAGGGAGGGAAAAAAAAAAATTTTAGGGTTAGCCAGAGAATTTTGGGAAAGGGATAGTCTGTCTTTGCTGAATGGATTAAGGTTTTACTTTGTTTATTTTTTTTTCGGGAAAAAACTGTTTTTTGATTTCGGTTTTTGACTTCCGCCACTGCCGTTTTAGTTGCCGGCGTTTGCAGGAAACAACAAACCCGCTTCTGTAGCAACAACTGCAATAACCATGTACAGCAGCTTCACAACTTCACTCTAACACATGCAGCAACATCAAGTTTTCATAATCGAACATACTCTTTTCATGGCAGTTTTTAAAAACAATGCAAACAGAAAGGAAGAGGAGGGTAGGGAGGAGAAAGGAAAGCAAGGCGGGGGGGGGGGGGGGAGGTGGAGGAGAGAGAGAGTGTGAGGAGAGAGAGAGGATGGGACCGAGAAGAGAGAGATGAGACGCGAGAGAGAACGAGAGAGAGGAGAGGAGAGAACAAAAAAGACAATGATGGAATGGATAATAGATTGAAGGATGGTGGCGTGAAAGTAAAGACAGGGGAGGAGGAGAGGGAGGGGGAGGGGGGAGGCAAGATGTGAAGGAGGGGGGGGGGGGGGGGGAGCAGGAGAGAGAGAGGAGAGGAGGATGGAGGAGAGAGAGACGAGAGAAGAGAGAGAGAACCGTTAAATCAGAACCGGAAACCGGTTGGACCAAGGTGAGAGCAAAGAAAGTATTGCAGTGGCAAATCTGTCAGCTGATTTACATAGTCAGGAAGCGATTGCACCTCTTGTGGGGCCCTGAGGGAGGTGTGTGTATGTGTGGATGGGGAGAGGGGAGGGCGGTGGATGGAGGTGGGGGAAGTCTGCTGATTAACATATTCAGGAAGCATTGCAAACTCTTGTGGGGGAAGGGGCCGAGGGCCGATGGGTGAAGGTTGGGGGTGGAGGAGGAGACCTAGTGGACTGGGCTACCAGACTTACGATAGCAACAGAATGGGGTGGGACAGTTCACAGATCAAAAGAAGAAAGGTGGGGACAAGGGTGGGGGATGGTGGAAGTGGTGGGGGATGATGATGATGTTGGTGATAATGGTGGGTGGAGGTTAAGGTGGAGGTGGTGGTCGGTGGTGGTGTTGGTGGTTGGTGGTGTGTGTATAGAATGGGGAAAAGAGGAGGGGAAGCGAGAAGGGGGAGTGTGTGTGTGTCGTGTGGGTGGGGGGGGGGGGGGGGGGTTGGAGGGAAGGGGGCCCCAGCGGGGTGTGTGAAAGTCAAGTGAAGCTTGTATTTCATATGGTACTCATTAAAAAGCAAAAACAACAATACCACCTAAGGGCAGTCAACACACAACACACACGCACGAACACACACACACACACACACACACACGCTCTCTCTCTCTCTCTTCTCTCTCTCTTCCTCTCTCTCTCCTCTCTCTATCCTCTCTCTTCTCTCTCTCTCTCTTCTCACACAAATAGTTAATTAGTACATAAATAGCATCATGACAGAGAGGAGGGAGTTAGGATGCTGAGTTGTGCATTATGTTGGGTGGATCGGCTGGTTAGAGGTAACGCGCATGTCTCTAGAAAGCGAAAAGTCCGGGTCCGGACTGGTTAATGTAGTTCGTTTATCTGAAGGTGTTCGGCGGTTCGGTACTCGTTTGGACGGGAAATTTTTCCCCCATCCATTAGACCTTGAGTGGTGGGTCTGGGATTCGCTAGTCTTTCGGATGAGGACGATAAAACCGAGGTCCCGTTGTGTGTTACTCGTAATTATTTGCGCACGTAAAGAAAACCACGGCCAACAAGAGAGTTGTCCCTGCAAATTTCTTAGAAAAAAAGCCACTAATAGGGAATCAAATACAGCTGCAGAAAAAAAAAAGAAAAAAAAGGGTTGAAAGGGTGGCGCTGCGCTAAGTGGCGACGCGTTCTCCGTCTCCCGGGGGAGAGCAGCCCGGAATTTCACGGAGAAGAAATCTGCCATGACTTAAAGTGGTAATGAAATAAAATATGAGCGCTTTGATTTGTTGCTTTACAAGATTCATCGCTATATAATTTCCTACATTAATTATTATATATTATTATTATTATTATTAAGTACAAGTTCTCTGCGCGCGCGCGCGTGTGTGTAGTGTGTGTGTGTTGTGTATGCATTTCAGACACAATTGGTCCATTGTTCACTGAAAGTTTTTAAGCTCGGTAGAGCCCACTTTAGCGGACTGTTAACATTGTAGTTGCCGTGTATTGCTTCCAGTGTGTTTAGTTTCCAAGTGACAGACAATATAGCCGAGTGGTTAAGACCGTTTTGACTTCAGTCCTGTGGGGCTCTGAAGTCATGGGTTCTAATCTCAGCGGCGGCGGCGTCTAGCGAGTTAAGGATGAGAAGGTTTACCATCTCCCAGGTCAACTTCAAGGGTAGACCTGCTAGTGCTTTGATTCACTACGATTACACACTCATGCTGAAGGAAGTAAAATTGCTCGTTAAAGATCCCGTAATTCATGTTGCGGTTCGGTGGGTTTAGGGAACTTAACATCCCTAGCGCAATTTTACGAAAATGAATGCTTTAAAGTGGGGATTGTTGGCTGGGCAGCAAGAGAGACTAGGTTGCCCCCTGTGGGGCCCGGATTGCTTATTCAAAATGTACAAATTTTTTTGGAGGCCCGGGAGCCAAGGGGGATACTTCCCCACACCCCTAAATCGGAAATATTTCCTGGAACAATAATACAATTATCAACCCAAGTCACCTGAGGCCAGCGGGCAGACCTCCTCCCAAATGACAAGCACAGGAGAAGACCAGGCACCACGCACCCCACCCGGTAAAAGAAGGCAGAGATGAGACATGATTTTATAAAAATATATATCTAGGATAATGGAATAAGCACTCATGTGTTTTTTTTACATCCATTCCCCGTGTGTATGCGGTTTTGTAAATTTTGTCATCTGTTCCACCGGGCCCCAAATGGCCTACTCTTTCGAAAAGCGTAACGGGTTTTAAAACGTTGCCAAGATGTTCTGCATGCCCCAAGGGGGGGCCCCCCGGTTTATATCTCACTGGGGACTTTGACTTGATTAAAATTTTTTTGTCAAACTGGAAAAGAAAAAAAGGGGCGAGCGGGGAACAAACCCAAAAAACCCAGGGTTTATTTGTTGGCAGGCAAACCCCTTTAAACCACCTTGCCCCCTTTCCTGCCACCAGTTTGTTTTGGAGGGACTGGAGTGAAGTATACACAAGTGTATTTTTAGTAAAGGGTTTTTGTTACGTGTTTGCTATGCGGTGAAGCCAAGTAAGTTTTTTTCTTTCAATAATTACGATACATCAAAAAAAGGGCAATAAACCAAAAATACCCGTAACAACACACTACAGGGGGGCCCCCATCCCCCCCCCCAAAAAAAAAAAAAAAACAAAAAAAAAAAAAAAAAAAACCAACCCTTTTCCCCCCCCCCCCCCCCCCCCCCCCCCCCCCCCCCCTGTGCCGGGGCACAAAAACACACCACACACCACCACACACACCGACTATTCTTTCCCCCCCTTCCCCATCCCTCCTCTCCTGCCCAACCCACCTCGCTTCTCGTTATAGAAGTAAACACAAAAGTAAAAACCTTAACTGGTAACCCAGTAATTTTCCCTGACAATGTACACCGTTTTCTTCTTTTTTCTTCTTCTTCTTCTTCTTCTTCTTCTTTCTTCTTTTTGTTTTTAATGCAGAAATAGTAGTGGAGGGAAAACAAGTGCAGGAAACCACTAAAAATTTTCCCCCATTTTTTGAAAATGATTTTCAAAGATTTTTTTTTTAAAAAATCGTCTGCCCTAGCATGACAAAAGGAAAAGACAACTTTTTCGCCATCGAAGTTTTACCTCCCCTTGGGGAGAGGGCGAGGGGGGGTTGTTTTTAGTTGTATTATACTCACAGCGGAGTTATCCATTCAGGAACTATGGGTTCAAGAAGCAAGCCAGGGGAAACGACAAGAGCAAATCTCTTATTCATTTTTTGCAGGGAAGGTTTACTTTTCAATAAATTTAAAAAGGGGGTTTACACAAGAGTCCCCAATTGAGAAACTTATAATGATTGAAATGCACCCCCTAAGTACAAGAGTCAAGATAGATTTTAAAAAAACCAAAGGAAAACATCACAAAAATTTTCCGGTAATTTCCCAAAAAGGGTTTTTTCGAATGCCTTTTTAGGGGAAGTGTCCCCTTTAATTTTTATATTCGGAAGGCGGCAAGAGGAAGAAATATACGGTTTTCCCAGCTTTTTTATTTTTTCCCCCCTTTTCCCCCTGTTTTTCCTATATTTTTTCATGCTCATCCGCAAAAGTTTCATAAAGGGATCACAAAATAAACACACCCAAAAACACAACACTTTTGTAAAAACTAGCCTCCCGACTCAAAACTCATCTTTTTGCACAAAATTTTGGTTTTATTTTTTTCGCAAACAGTTTTCAAATCCTTCAAAATAAACAAAAAAAAACATGGCCCTGTGAAAAGCAGCGGAACATCTTGTTCCCCCTGTTAAAAACCCATTCTGTCTTTCGGAAAAGTAGGCCTCTGCTATTTGCACCCGTGGGAACGGACTCCGAATTGACAGCATTGCCTGCACACTTTTTGTTAAATATATAGTTTATATAGGCGATGGGGACGGATAGGGCATATCTGCCGTCGGGAACAGGGAAACATCGCCCGAACAGCCCTCTACTGGACACCAGAGGGAAAACGCAAACGAGGACGACCCAAGAACACTTGGCGTCGGACTGTCGAAGCAGAGCTGAAGACCTTCCAACATATCTGGGGAACCATTCGGAAGCTGGCCCAGGACAGAGAGGAGTGGAGAACATTTGTTGCTGCCCTACGTGCCAATAAGGCACAAAGGCATTGATGATGATGATGATGATGATGATGATGATGATGCCTGCACACTAGTGTTATGTTCAGCCACCATCGGCGAAGTCGGAGTGCAGCTGCCTTACACGAATACTTGTATCATCTTAAATGGAGAAATTCCTGGAGGGCAAAAAACGGTCGCATACGCAAAAATCTCACCATTGGTGAACCTTGGAGCTCTAGATAAGGAACGAGAAAAAAGAGGAATAAAGTGTGCATTAGGTAACTAGTAGTGTTCGAATTTGGTATGAAGTCTATAGGGTTCTGGGAGCTTGTTAAGAGGTGTACCTGGCCCATGATCCGACTGTTGATGACAACAGGTAATTATTTAGCAGGCTTTGGTGTCAATTGTCATTATGGCTGTCTGCCACTAGTCTGTTCTTTTTCTTACAACCTTGTCAGAGGCTGTGGTTTGCTTTGTGTCAACGCTTTTAAAACAGTGCGCGCGTGTGTGTGTGGGTGAGAGAGAGAGAGAGAGAGAGAGAGAGAGAGAGAGAGAGACTGCCAGGGGGGTGTATTTTAAGGTTACTCTAGTCTAGTCTTGTTTTGTGTCTGGTCTGTGAGGAAAGAGTAAAATAACTTTAAACGAAATAAAATAAATATGATTATATGCCAGTTTATGTGTTCAGTTCACACACACGCACAAACACACACACACACACACACACACACACAAGTCCTTCGGATGAGACTATAAACCGAGGCCCCGTGTTCGAACGCATGCAGAACATCTTGCGCACACGTTAAATCCTGTTCCGCTTTTCGGAAGAGTAGGCCATTGTGTGCTGGTAGAAACAGATGACAAAATTTACAAAACCGCATACACACGGGGACTTGATGTAAAAAAGCACATGAAAGCTTATTCCATTATCTTCGATATAAAAGAATAAATAAATAAACACACATACACACGCGTGCGCGCGCGCGCGCGTGCGCAAGCTTGCAAGCACACACGGCGTATGCACAAATACAAGCGAGTTCATGTTCACGAATGCACGCATGCACGCACGCACCTACGCACAAGCTTGATTGTTTTGTTGTTTGCAAGTTTTGTAAAAAGAGGCAGTGAAACAGAATCTCTTTCTTATTCCTACTGTTCCATATCAGCTGAAAAAGACAACCGGACTGTTTTCACACACACACACACACACACACAAAGTCACACACACACACACACACAAAGTCACACACACACCATAATACACACACAAAGTCACACACACACACAGTCTCACACACACACACATACAGTCACACACACACACATACAGTCACACACATATACAGTCACACACACACACACACACACACACACAAATAGGTCAAACGCAACGACACGCAACGGTCCCCTTTTGTTGTGTCGCTGTAAGGACCAATCAATAAGCCCTGCACTGTGCCACAGTGTCTCTAACAGAAACACGTGTCCTTAACGGGTGACTCGACCTCACTTTCCTTCTCTCTCTCTCAACTCCTTAAGGCGTCATGGGGTAGTGTATAGCGGGCAAGTTGGACCTGACGGAGCCTATTTTCTCCGGGTAGCAGGGTGCATGCTGGGTATATTCCTGGTGTCAATACGACCAGCCATATCAGGACTACTTTTACAAAACAGTGGATGGGTTTTTAACGTGAGCCTAAGATGTTCTGCCTGCGTTCGTAGACAGGACTTTGGTTTAGAGTCGCATCTTTCTTATTTAATTTATTATTATTATTATTATTATTAATCTATTTATTGTTGTTTCTTGGTTAGAGCTCCAACATTCACTGCTGGTGAAACTTTGCCTATGTGACCGTTTTCCCACCATTTAGGTCCCCGCATTCCCACTTCGGGGATCAAGTTTAAAGAGGACACCAATTTGCATGCGGGTGTTTCTTTTTATTTCAGTTTTGTCATCCGTTCCTATTGGCATGCAATGGCGTACTCTTCCGAAATGCAGAACGAGTTAAACGTGAGCGCTAGATGGTCAGTGTGTGTTTGCACTTGGGACTTAAGTTTAAAGTCTTCTCCGGAGAACTATCAGGAGAAGTGTAGTCGGTACTGATGTTAACTCCCGGGGGGAAAAATCCCCTCGAGCAGGTGCCTCGGTGGTGGCTCAAACCCAGGCTGTCAGGTCACGAGTACAACATTCTAATCACTACACTATCCCCCTCCACCCCCCCCCCCCCCCTTCACACACACCACCACCACCACCACCACTACCACCACAGAGCCCTCTTTGAAGTCTGAAGGACTTTGAGAAGAGTGGAGTCAGTACCAATGTTAACTCAAGGGAAACAAGTCGTCTCGAACACACACTTCACAGGGGGCAGAACCCCATCCTTTTAGTTGTCATCAGATCCCAAGTTGGGATGAAGGGGTGGGAGGGGGGGGGGGGGGGGGGGAGGAGAATAGCCTAGTGGTTAGGGCGTTGCGCTCGTGATCTGACGGCCCGGGTTCGAGCCACCACCGAGGCACCCATTCAAGGAGAATTTTCTCCTGGAGTTAACATCAGTACTGACTCCACTCCTCGAAAAGTTCTTCGGATGAGACTATAAACCGAGGTCTTGTGTGCGAACGCACGAAGAACATCTTGCGCGCGCACGTTAAAGCCCGTCGTGCCTTTCAGAAGAGTAGGCCACAGTCTCTCTCTCTCTCTCTCTCTCTCTCTCTCTCTCTCTCTCTGTGCGCTCTTTCTTTTTGTATAATTACGATTTTTTTTGTAATGATAAATACTGTTGGGCTTTATTTTTCTCCTCCGTTTTTGGTCAGAATCTTATGGTTTTATGTATCATTTTGATATCCAATCAAAATCCACGATAAAGTAGAGGACTAGATGTAAAAAAAGAAAAGAAAAAGAAAAGAAAAACCGAGTGTTTACCTATTATCCCAAAATAAAGAAATATGCTTTTGCCTTGCCTTGCCTTGGTCTCTCTAGTGGTTGTGAGGGCAAGGGGGACCGAGTGGGAAAAGAGATGTACCATTTAGGGACAGTATTCTCGTTAAGGATACAAAAGACTGCTGCATTACCGGGTGGCATTCACGTGTTTCTCTCTCTCTCCAGCGGTGGTGGTAACCTTGGGTAGAATACCAAGCCTATCTGCTGTGGGCTAACAGACCATGCGGTGCCGCGCAGCAGTGCGGTAAAGATCTGTCTGTCTGTCTGTCTGCCTGTCTGCCTGTCTTTTGATGTGTGGCCTGTTCAGTCTGGTCTGTCTGCTGCATGCCTGGGTGTTGCTGCAGTTATGTGGTGAGATGAGACTGTTAAGGTATTACTATGATCTTATCTATAATAATATTATCATATATATATAATCAAGTCGCACTGCAATTTTTTTTTTTTGAGGGGTGGGAGTTAGAAATTATGGGAATGGTGGTGGTGCCGGTGGTGCGTGCTTCATAAAGATGTGGTAAGTTTGTTTTTGTTTGTTTGTTTGGGTTTTTGGGTTTAGGTTTCTTGATTGCTTGTGTCTCTTGATTTTGAAAAAAAAGCCTAGAATGACCTCCCTCTTTCACTTTGCCAAAAGCCTTAATTTGATACCTTCAAATCCAGCCTCAAAACACACTTATTTCCTACCTGAGACTTTCCCCTCATATCTGTCCCTAATTGTCAACAGCATCCTTCCCCTCCTAAGTGTGTTCGCGAGTGTGTTCGCGCGCGCACGCGCGTGTGTGTGTGTGTGAGTGTGTGTGTGTGTGTGTGTGTGTGTGTGTGTGTGTGTGTGTGTGTGTGTGTTGCGTACGTGCGTGCGCGCGCGCGCATGGATTTGAAATCTGCTGTTCATTATGTTTAAGGAGAGTTGCATTTGTGTAAATGATTTGAGTGCAAGCGCTTCGATTTGTTTGTTTTTAACAAGATTCAGCGCTTTATAAATTCCATATATTATTATTATCATTATAAAAAAAAAGGTTTGGCTGGAAGATGATTGCATATATTTTGTCCTTCAGTTTTTTGTGTTCTTGACAAGCAAGTTGTTTAGTGTTTTTTCAAAATATATGGATTTATATTG
>CM054142.1:979198-1071698 GCA_028751875.1 Rapana venosa
GAAGAGAAGAGAGGAGAAGAGAGAGAGGAGAAGAGAGGAGAGGAGAAGATAGGAGAGGAAAAGAGAGGAAAAGAGGAGAGAGGAAAAAGAGAGGAGAAGAGAAGAGAGGAAGAAGAGAAGAGAAGAAGGAGAAGAGAGGAGAAGAGAGGAGAGGAGAAGAGAGGAGAGGAGAAGATAGGAGAGGAAAAGAGAGGAAAAGAGGAAGAGAGGAAAAGAGAGGAGAAGAGAAGAGAGAGAAGAGAAGAGAGGAGAAGAAAAGAGAAGAGAGGAGAAGAGAGAGAAGAGAAGAGAGAGAAGAGAGGAGAGGAAAAGAGAGAAAAGAGGAGAGAGGAAAAGAGAGGAGAAGAGAAGAGAGGAGAAGAGAAAGAGAAGAGAGGAGAAGAGAAGAGAAGAGAGGAGAAGAGAAGAGAAGAGAGGAGAAGAGAAGAGAGGAGAAGAGAAAGAAGAGAAGAGAAGAGAGGAGAAGAGAAGAGAAGAGAAGAGAAGAGAGGAGAAGAAAAGAGAAGAGAGGAGAAGAGAGGAGAAGAGAAGAGAAGAGAGGAGAAGAGAGGAGAAGAGAAGAGAGGAGAAGAGAGGAGAGGAGAAGATAGGAGAGGAAAAGAGAGGAAAAGAGGAGAGAGGAAAAGAGAGGAGAAAAGAAGAGAGGAAAAGATAGAAGAAGAAAAGAGGAGAAGAGAAAAGAGGAGAAGAGGAGACAAGAAAAGATAGGAGGAGAAGAGAAGAGAGGAGAAGAGAAGAAAGGAAAAGATAGGAGAGGAAAAGAGAAGAGAGGAAAAGATAGGAGAGGAAAAGAGAAGAGAGGAAAAGATAGGAGAGGAAAAGAGAAAGAGAGGAAAAGATAGGAGAGGAAAAGAGAAGAGAGGAAAAGATAGGAGAGGAAAAGAGAAGAGAGAAAAGATAGGAGAGGAAAAGAGAAGAGAGAAAAGATAGGAGAAGAGAAGACAGGAGAAGGGAGAAAAGAGGAAAAGGGAGAAGAGGAAAATAGAGGAACAGATAGAAGAAGAAAAAAACAGCTCAATCCATGTGCAGTGATTTACTCTCTTGTCTATTCTTGCACATGCTTATGAACAATGTGTGGAAATCGTCCCAGTACAGCACCAGAACCAAACTAAGACTATACCAGAGCTGTGTACTTTCCACCCTTTTGTACGGCTCGGAGTGCTGGAGGATGACTGAGAGTGACCTCGACAAACTATCCACATTCCACACGAAGAATCTCAGAAGAATCTTGAGCATCTTCTGGCCTGAGACCATCTCCAACCAAGAACTTTTTGCCCGTTGCAACCAAGAAAGCATGGACAACATTATCATGCATAGGCGATGGGGATGGATAGGGCATATCTGCCGTCGGGAACAGGGAAACATCGCCCGAACAGCCCTCCACTTGACACCAGAGGGAAAACGCAAACGAGGACGACCCAAGAACACTTGGCGTTGGACTGTTGAAGCAGAGCTGAAGACCTTCCAACATACCTGGGGAACCATTCAGAAGCTGGCCCAGGACAGACAGGAGTGGTGAACTTTTGTTGCTGCCCTACGTGCCAATAAGGCACAAAGGCTTTGATGATGATGCTATTCTTGCACACAGAGTTTCAACTATACACGTTTACGATTCCATTTTTCGAATTTTTGAAATACAGTAGAGATTGCAGCGTTTTATTTGTCAAGATCCTCCTTTTTTAACTTCACTTTTCTCCCAGAAGTGTGAATGCAACTTAATTGTGGGTAAAAACGGGTGGCATTAGCAACGTATCATTATTGATCAGTCTCAGACCTCTAGCCAAGGAACGAAAAAAAAGTGGTATTTAATCCTTTGAAAAAAAGTTCATATTGGTTCCGAATCGATTTCCTTGCGATTTCTCATGGTGGCGCTATAGATTGACATTATAATGGCGTGTCTCTACACCAGTTCTTACTTCTAGCGCACACTTTTAAAATCGATCTACTGTTCTTTGGAGAGAAGGCGAGGATGATAGTGATGCTGCTGCTGTTGCTGCTGCTGCTGATGATAGTGATGATGGTGGTAATGGTGGTGGTGGTGGTGGTGGTGGTGGTGTGGTGGTGACTTGATTATCAACATCTTTTCGCGCTTGAGGTTGCCGGGGCATTTTCAAGTATAAACAGTATCCACCTTCCGAAATTTCTGAGCAACTGATTTACCACCTCCTGGTCATTGTGTGCTAGACATTTCCCTTTCACTATCATTCTTTATAGTTTGTTTGTGTGTGTGTGTGTGTGTGTGTGTGTGTGTGTGTGTGAGTGTGAGTGTGTGTGTGTGTGTGTGAGTGTGTGTGTGTGTATGTGTGTGTGTGAGTGAGTGAGTGAGTGAGTGAGTGAGTGTGTGTGTAGTTGTTGTTTTGTTCCTCGGCTAGAGCTCTGAGGGTCACCAATGGTGAGATTTTGCCTCTGCAATCGTTTTTGTCCACCTTGAAGGTAGCCGCATTCCAGCTTTGGGAACCTATGCTGGCTATATTCCTGTTTTCATAACCGACCGGACGCTGGCATGAAGTACGGGATCTCTAACGTGCATATTTGATCTTCTGCATGTGCATCATATACATGAAGGGAATTAAGGCGCAGGCGGGTCTGCACTTGACGTTGATCCGGTTTGTATGCATATGCATGTGTGTGTGTGCGTGTGTGTGTGTACATGTGTGTGCATGCTTGCGTGTGTGCTTTACTTGCTTGCTTACTCCTGCATACGCAAGTTTGCACTCCTTTACAAGCGAGTCCTGTCAAAGTGAGCACA
The DNA here is from genome assembly GCA_028751875.1 of Rapana venosa. Classification (NCBI taxonomy): domain Eukaryota; kingdom Metazoa; phylum Mollusca; class Gastropoda; order Neogastropoda; family Muricidae; genus Rapana; species Rapana venosa. Next base: position 981,948 of record CM054142.1, read on the forward strand.
CACGAGACAGACAGAGCATACACTAAGCCTGTCCCAAACCAATCAGTGTGATTAACCAGATAAAATGCCCTCTCCTCTTTCATTAACTGACAATAGACCCGTGTGGAAAGATAATAATAATGTACCAGTGCAACCCCCCCCCCCCCCCCCCCCCCCCCACACCACACACACACTCCTGTTAACACACACATTCCTGTCCACATACACACACATTCCTGTCCACACACACAATCCACACACACACACAAACACACACCCTGTAATCACAACATCGTCTATCAACAAACCCACCACCACGATCACCAATTATACCTATGTCAACACGACCATAATTATAGCATCCCATAATTCTCTGGATAAGTGTATGGGAAAGAGGGGGAAGAGCATGTGTGTGTGTGTGTGTGTGTTGTGACAGTGCCTAGTATTGACACTGCTATAAAACTGTCCTCATCTGCAGTTGGTTTAAGCTGGGTTGAGTAGGTACACTACAGTGAGGGAAGTAGGGGTGGCGCTTAAATCCTTGTTGTTGATGACAGGGTCCCTTGTGTTTGTGTTGTGGTGATTTAGGGGGCGTGAGAGACTGTAGAGCCTATTACTGTTATTTTTATAGGCTGGGTTTGATCTGAGAGTAGCAAGAGAGAGAGAGAGAGGGTTAAGGATTTTTATTGGGGGGCATGTTGAGATGAAGGGGTGTTACTGGTGGCGCCTTGGCTTAGGCAGTGGTCGAGGAGGGTTGCCGGGTCAACTCCTACTTTATGATAATAATAATAATGTATGGAATTTATATAGCACTGAATCTTGTAAAGCAACAAATCAAAGGGCTCAGATGACATGATTAAAAAAAATTTATTTATTATTTTATATCGAGGATAATGCGCTTTTGTAAATTTTGTCATCTATTCCCACCGGCACACAATGGCCTACTCTTTCGAAAAGCGGAACAGAATTTAACGTGTGCGCGAGATGTTCTGCATGCGTTCGCACACGGGGCCTCGGTTTATAGTCTCATCCGAAGGACTTTCCCTCCACAAACAAACAAAAGCGTTTTTGCTGTTGTTGTAGAGTCTTTCTGTTTTGCTGTCTGTTTGGATGGGTGGGTGGGTTTTTCGGTTTGTTTGCTTTTTTTTTTTTTTGCAAAAGAGGGGGGTGTTTTTTAGTGTGTGTGTGTTGGGGTTTTTTGGCTTTTTTCTTCGGTTTTTTTTTTGGGGGGGGGGGGAGGAGGGGGCGGGAGGAAGGTGGCGTTCCCGGCTAAAGGTCTGAGGCTCACCAATGGTGAAAGTGTCATGTCCATGCTGAACTCCTAGCACAACATCCTGTATCCTCCAGTCAAGGACGAAAAATCAGCTGAAATCGGTGTCTCGCTGCCTGTATGGCGAGGTACCTGAAACAGCCCTGCACGCAAACTTCTCATCCAGTGAAGAATCCTCACAGCAACTCTTAAATGTGATGACCGAGGTAAAGGTTCAGGCGTCCCATAACCTATGTGGTGGTAGGGAAGTGAGGCTTCAGACCTCAACTTCTCCAGGGGCCGGCATATTGAGGGCGGCGCCCATCTCCTCTCCCTCGCTGCTTTACCTTCCCTGACCCTAAAGAGGGAAGGTACCCATTTTCAGCTGGGTGAACTGGGGGACTGTACTGACACCAAGGCGTGATGAGTGAGACAGGGTGAATATTCTGGGCGACCCCCAGGGTGCTTAAACCAGGGAATGCTCAACACCACCACTACCGCCACAACTACCACAACCACCACCAAAAACAACAACCACCACCAACGTACATACAGTACTCCCCATTGTGCAATCCTATTTATTAGCAAGATTCTGGCAATTCTGGTCTTAAATACGGCGAAATAATTTAATTCTTCTTCGTGGGTGTTCCATAAGAACTCCAATGTTCACCATTGCTGATATAATGGCTGTTTTTTCTACAGATGCAATCGTGGTTTCGTTGATTGTATCACAGTCCCAGCGGAGATATCCAATTTAGGGACTAAAATAAAATGTGCTATGAGATAATTAAGATATTGTGCCTATCTCACTCAGAGGCCATCCACTGGCCACAAACGCGGGGCAGCATGATGCAGTCGTGTGTAATTAATCTAGCCATTATCAATCTGACCACACTAGGCCTAGGCCATCTTCATGGATAACAGGTGATTGGTGGGTTGGTCTGAGGCTTGTACTTGAAGTCTCTATACATATTGTGATTTTGACTGGGCGTGTTTGTGTGTATGGGAGGGCGGGAGGTGTGAGAGTGTGTGTGTGTGGTAGGGGGGGGGGGGTAGAGGGGAGCGGGGTAGGGAATTTTTGATGAGCAACAGAGCATGGGACTGGTTCTATGATGGGATAGCCTAGTGGTTAGAGTGATGTGCTTGTGATCTGCTGACCCCGGATCTCATTCAAGGGGATTTTTTATCTGGAGTTAACATCAATGCCGACTCCACTACCCCTAAAAGTCCTTCGGATAAGACTATTAGCAGAACATCTTGCGCGTGCATTAAAACGCGTTCCACTTTTTGGAAGAGTGGGCCATTGTGTGCAAGTGGGAATAGATAACAACATGTACAAAACTGCATACATACGTGGACTGGATGTAAAAAAAAATAAAACACATGAGTGTTCATTCCATTATTTTCCAAATAAAAGAATAAAATAAACTTTAAAAACCTATGTTACCTCCCATGGTAATGAAACCGTGCGACAGCCAATAGATACGAAAACCTGTGACGCCAATAGCTATGAAAACATATAACGGCCTATAGTTACAAAAACCTGTGACGCCAATAGTTATGAAAACATATGACGGCCTATAGTTACAAAAACCTGTGACGGCCTATAGTTACAAAAACCTGTGACAGCCTATAGTTACAAAAACCTGTAACGGTATATAGTTACAAATACCTGTGACGGCCTATAGTTATGAAAACGTGTGTCTGCCAATAGTTACAAAAACCTGAGACTGCCTATATAGTTACAAAAACCTGTGACCGCCTATAAACCTGTGACTGCCAATAGTTACAAAATCCTGTGACTGCCAACTTGTGACGGCCTATAGTTACAAAAACCTATGAAGGCCTATAGTTATGAAAACCTGTGAGGACCTATAATAATTATATGTATATTAGATTTCTTCAGATCAGATCCAAGAAAGGAGGAGGAGTTCCCATAGCTTATGTGGTCGTAAGGAAGCGAGGCGTCAGAGACCTCGACTTCTCTAGGGCCAGCATATTGAAGGTGGCACTCATCTCTTCTCCCTCGCTGCTTTATCTTCCCTGACTCTAAAGAGGGACAGGTACCCATTTACAGCTGGGTGAACTGGGGGACTGTACTGAAGCCAAGGCATGCACACAGTCACCCATCCACTTGGTAACTACGCTCGATGCTGCTTAACCTTAGCTTGGGGAAAGCGAGTGCTCTGACCAGAAATTTTGTCCCTTGAGGTGTGTAAGTCTGTTGTTACATTTGGTGTTGACAAACAGGCAGACACACTGGCAGAGATAGACAGACAGACACACAAAGGAACAAAGAGAGAGAGAGAGACAGACGGAAAGACAGACAGATAGACAGATAGAGGGACACACAAACAGACAGATGATTGGACAGACGGGAAAAACAGAGAGAGAGGAAAAACAGAGACAGAGAGAGAGAGAGAGAGAGAGAGAGAGAGAGAGAGGAGAGAGGGAGAGAGAGAGGAGAGAGAGAGAGAGAGAGAGAGAGAGAGAGGATCAGTCAGATTTTAGATAGAAAGAAATGTGGCAGACATACAGACAAGCAGACCACCCAACCGACAGACCCGACCAACGGACAAGACAGGTAGACAGACAAGCACAGACAGACAGACAGACAGACAAAAACACACAGAGGCAGCGACAAAGAGGGAAACATACTGACAAAGTCACACACAGAGAGAGCTTTCTTCATGGTCTAAAGATCAGGGCAATAACTGTATATCATATATGTATTATCCCGCTTCATTCTTTGATCGTGAAAATGGCCGGAGAAGAGTCGGCGATGAAGTTCGTGCGCCCGCATATGTTTATCAAAGAACAGACATGACTATGGTTGTGTGTAAATCTTTTCTTCACAAAAGGGCCTATGTTTACAGGGAAAAAAGAAAGGAGATCGGTTGAAGGTTGGGGGGGGGGGGGGGGGGGGCGGTAAGATTAAAGGAGGAGGAGGGGAGAGAGAAATAGGACGAAGGAGGAGGGTGGGTTGAAAAGGGCACGGGAGTGGGGCAAAAAGAGAGGGAGGGGGGGGGGGGGGTCTGTGGCGTTAAGAGCCTGCTGCATATATTTGTTGTGTCTATTATTATCATCATTATTGTTTTTATTATTATTATTATTATTATTATTGTTGTTGTTAGTAGCAGCAGCAGTATCATCATCATCATCGTCATCGTCATCATCATCGTCGTCGTCGTCGTCATCGTCATCGTCGTCATCATCGTCTCATCTCATCATCATCATCATCATCATCATCATCATCATCATCATCAATCGTTGTGTCTCTTTTTCTCTGTCGACCAAAAAAACTCAAAGTCAGTTTGATATATTGCAGGTAGCAAGAACGTTTTCTTCTGCAGCAACATACTGCATTCAGCCTCCGGCCTGTCTGTGTGGCCCTCTGTGACACTGGTCACATAGTTAACCTTCGCACCACAGAGCAGAATACCATCATACCAGGAGCAGAATAACAGCAATAATACTGGAACAATATAACAGCGAGTAAGGGTAGTTGTGTTCTGCTGTAAAGATAATTGAATACTTTAGTGATATTCTAGATTTGTTTTAGAGGTATTATTTCCCTAGAGCTACATGTTATAAGCATTCACATGCTTTTTTCTCCATGTCTAGACAAGTGATGCTAGGATAACAGCAGTGATGTTTTGGCAATAATTTGGGTGCCGATGGGAACGCATGACACAATTTACAAAACTGCATGCACACGGGGACTGCATTTAAAAAGCACATGAGTGCTAATTCTATTATCTTCGAAATTAAATAATTTAAAAAATATTATAAATAAGAGTGATATTGGGACAAATGTGTAAGTAGTTGAACAAAGACAATGACATTGGGACATCAGTGATAATTGGACAATAAAAGTGACTTCGGAACAAGCGTAGCAACACTGAGACAATAACAGTGATAACTGGGACGACAACAACAAGGATACTGTGACATTTGAGTCACAACAGTGATAACCGAACAAGAGCAGCATTACTGGGACAACCAGAGTGATACTGGGACATCAGCAGTAATACCCAGTGATGTTTGGACTCTGTACCGATCAATGACATTGGGGACTCTTTGAACTTCTCAGGGAGTCATGGGGGCACTGAACTAAAACGTTTCAGGCAGTCTGCTGCGTTCCAATAAGTGACTTGACAAGTTATCGACAGACGCCATAATGCTCAACGGACGAGGGGTCCGCGATAGCGCGGCTTCATCTCACACTCGCTCGGTCTCCCGCGCGCAGTTTCAATCCGCCATGTGCAACAACCCTCGCTCCTCGCCAGCCAACCGTGTCACCAGGTCTTCTCTGACGTTTGATGACGCGTACAGCCAGTACGAAAATACGTCATCTCAGCGGTTACGTCACTCGGATGACGTCGTGTTACCCCCGGTGCACAAAAGCACGACGAAGACATCATGCACGGGCCGACGGTTCGTCAGACAAGGTGAGACGACTACCAGGAAAAAATCGAGCATGTTTTAGATCTAGTGTAGATTTTTCACTTCCAAAAAATTACATGTATTTATTTTTTAGCAGGTATCACTGTATATGTGCACACTCGCTCGAACCACTAACACGCAGCACATACACAGACATAGACACACAGATATAGTACACAGATACAGACACACACACAGACAACCCCCCCCCCCCCCCACACACACACACACACACACACCGCAACACAACACAACAACACAACACAACACACACACACACACACACACACACACACACACACACACACACACCGCAACACAATACAACACAACACACACACACAGAGCACCACCACCATCACCACCACCACCACCACCATCACCATCACCTTACAACACAACACAGCACAACACCCACCTACTCACCCACTCATATCCATCCATCCATCTATCCATCCGTAGGCCTACATCGTTTATTCATTCAGATAGACAGACAGACAAACAGAGCGACAGACAGACATACTGTTTTGTGTTATATTGAATTGTATTGTATTGCATTGTATTGTCACGGCAGATTTTATACGTAACATTCGGGCTGCTCTCCTTGGGATGAAAGCGTCGCCACAAGAGCAGCGCCACCCATTCATTTTTTTCTCTTAAATTTCCTTTCTGCATGTGTCTTTGTTTCCCTGTAACAGAATTTTGCCAGGGGCAACTCTCATGTTGCCCTGGCTTCCTTTACGTGCGCTTAGTGTGTGTTGCATAGGAGACCTCTGTTTATCGACTCATCCGAAGGCCTAGAGGTGGGGGGGGGGGGGGGGGGGGGGGGGTGGGGGGGTGGGGGGGTAGGGGGGGGGGGGGAGAGGGGGGAAGTTCAGGTACCATCGGGAACCAAACCCGCACTTTTCGCTTTCTAGGCGGGTGTGTTACCTCTAGACCACCGATCCAACATACATACATGCATACATGCACACATACATACATGCATGCATGCATACATACATACATGCATACACACATACATACATGCATGCATGCATACATACATACACGCATACACACATGCATACATATATACATGCATACACACATACATACATACATACATACATGCATATACACATACATACATACATGCATACACACATACATACATACATGCATACACACATACATACATACATGCATGCATACATACATACATACATACATACATACATACATACACACATACATATATACATGCATACACACATACATACATACATACATGCATATACACATACATACATACATGCATACACACATACATACATACATGCATACACACATACATACATACATACATGCATGCATACATACATACATACATACACACATACATACATACATACATACATACATACATACATACATACATACATACATACATACATACATACATACATACATACATTCATAATAGATTAGCTCTCTTTACTTTAAAGCAACATTCTAATGAATATGAAGGCTTTCGCTAAGTCTCTCCTCTTCGCTACCCCCACCCAATACACACTGTTTCACCAGGCTATATATTATCATCATCATTATCACAACATCACATCACAGTGGTCTGACTGGACCTTTCAGGGCCCCGGAAACTGCCCACAGTGAAGGCTGACCCCGGAGTGAGGAGGATGGCCTGGTATCACGAGGACGGCTCCCTCAACCTGCAGGCCCTGCTCCACCTGGCCAACAAGCACTCCTTCCCCAGGACACAGAGCTACTACGACCGTCTGGAGAAGCTGAAGAACCGAGGCTGGCCTCCCCAGGAGAGGACCTCATCTCCGCGGTGTGACGACGACAGACTGATTCCTCTGCGGTTCGTGGATGACGAAGACCTGACTCCTAGGACACGTTCGCAGAGGGACTCTCTCCTCAGCCTCCTCCTTAGCTCGGACGACTTGGCGGAGCACGAGCTGGAGCAGATCATGAGATACATCTCCGATCAGCCTGACGTGGAGTCCACCCCGAGGTCCTGCCTGAGGAAGTCTCCTTGCCCCAAAAGTGACAAGAGGAGCAAGAGAAAGAAGCAGAGTCCACAGGAGAGCTCCAAGTCCAAGTCTGTACACTTCAAGCACACGTCGACCTCCGCATGTACCCGAGCAATGTCGGGATCACCTCAAACGTCTCCTCTGTCTGCAAGTCCTCGTCCTCAGTCTGCCCCAAGTCCTCGCACACAGGTCCGCAATCCTATTTCAAGGCCTCGCAAATTTTCGGATCCTTTCCACGTGGCTTCTCCTGCCCTTTCTCCTCGTGCTCTCGGTTCTCCCGATGAAGTGGTCTACTTCCACGGCATGGAGTCTCCCCCTGAGATCCCGGCTTCTCCAGAACACATCCCTCAGCCTAAGGTCACCTACTACGATGAGTCAGGAGAGGAGATTGAGGAAGAAATCCAGATGAAAGATCAAGCCAATGAAGGCAGCACCAGGGAAGGTGGAGCCACGACCTGTGAAGACGCCGAGTCCTGTCCTGATGAATCTCCTCCATCGGACACCAGCAGACCTCCACTGTCACCGGTATCTGAGGTAGACCTGCCAGACCACCTCGCAGAGCTGGACACGCCTCGAGTGAACCGTGACCCAGATGACATGCAAAAAATTCAACAACCTCGGCATTATCCCACAGACTCAACATCTGCAGGTCCTCAAGATCATAGTAGCATGGATTCCTCTGCTTCTTTCCACCAAACTGTTTCTCCACAACGAACGAGTCCACGTGAAGATTCACCAGACGAAACACAGTGCGCAACTTCTGTACCCAACGATTATTGCCTACCCTCTGAATCTTCTACACAGGACGCATCCCATGAACGTGGAGAGAACAAATCCTCATCCCCACTTCCAGAAACTCCACGACCAGAGTCGGCCCCAGCTGCAGAGCAGTCATCCCACTCAAACAAAAAGTCACGCCCTAAATCTTCCAAACGACCCAAATCTTCGCGTTCTGACACTCGATCCACAGAACGATCTGAAAAAACGCCATCAACCGACCGTGAAAGTAAAAAGCATTCACGGAAACCTCAGAAACGTGCAGATGCCTCACCAGCCGCTCGGCCTCCCCCAGAACGATCAGAACCTGCTCGAGAAGAGCCTCCTGCCATCCCAGTGTTTTCCGTGACACGGGGTCAGCTCGCGGCCATCCCGCCCTATTCACCGCGCATCCAGGCACCAGAGTCAGCGGTCTGGAGCTTCCTCCCAAAGACGGTGTGACAAGCACTGTGCAGGCCCAGCATTCTCCCGGGAGCTCCACCCTGCAGGGATTGGAGTCAGCTGACAGCCCCCGCGGCGCAGGAAAGATCACGCATGAGATCTGGCTGACCAGACCGATGAACCGTCATGTGGAGTGTCCCGACTGACCTGACAGGGATGTGGAGTGTCTGACTGCCCTCTCTGACAGTGATGGGAAGTCACCTGACTGAACTCTGGACAGTGATGTGGAGTACTCTGACTGAACCTGACAGTGATGTGGAGTACTGTGACTGAACCTGACAGTGATGTGGAGTACTGTGACTGAACCTGACAGTGATGTGGAGTACTGTGACTGAACCTGACAGTGATGTGGAGTACTGTGACTGAACCTGACAGTGATGTGGAGTGTCCTGACTGACTCTGACAGTGATGTGGAGTGTCCTGACTGAACCTGACAGTGATGTGGAGTGTCCTGACTGAACCTGACAGTGATGTGGAGTGTCCTGACTGAACCTGACAGTGATGTGGAGTGTCCTGACTGAACCTGACAGTGATGTGGAGTACTGTGACTGAACCTGACTGTGATGTGGAGTGTCCTGTGATGTGGAGTGTCCTGACTGTGATGTGGAGTGTCCTGACTGTGATGTGGAGTGTCCTGACTGAACCTGACTGTGATGTGGAGTGTCCTGACTGAACCTGACAGTGATGTGGAGTGTCCTGACTGATCCTGACTGTGATGTGGAGTACTGTAACTGAACCTGACTGTGATGTGGAGTACTGTGACTGAACCTGACTGTGATATGAAGTACTGTAACTGAACCTGACTGTGATGTGGAGTACTGGCCAGTTTCCTGAAAGAACGTGGCTAGTTCCCTAACTGAACCTGACCATGACGTGGAGAGTGACCTAACTGAAAGTGACCGTGACGTGGAGTGTGACCTAACTGAACCTGACCATGACGTGGCTAGTTCCCTAACTGAACCTGACCATGACGTGGAGTGTGACCTAACTGAACCTGACCATGACGTGAAGTGTGACCTAACTGAACCTGACCATGACGTGGAGTGTGACCTAACTGAACCTGACCATGACGTGGAGTGTGACCTAACTGAACCTGACCATGACGTGGAGTGTGACCTAACTGAACCTGACTAGTTTCCTGACTAAACGTGACCCAAGATCGAGCAAATGGTGCAAATTAAGATACATAGTTGAAGGTGTTTATAGCAGCAGCCGTTTTTTTTATAGTTTTGTTTGTTGTTGTTTTTTAATTGGAAAAGCAATAGAAAGAGAGAATCTTAGCTCACACTTTGATCTATATTTAGGTAAAGGTAAAAGGTAAAGGAGTCCCATAACCTATAAGGTCGTAGGGGAGCGAGGCGTCAGAGACCTCACTTCTCTAGGGGCCAGCATATTGAGGGCGGCGCCCATCTCCTCTCCCTCGCTGCTTTACCTTCCCTGACCCTAAAGAGGGCAGGTACCCATTTACAGCTGGGTGAACTGGGGGAACTGTACTGAAGCCAAGGCGCGCAAACGGTCACCCATCCAACTGGTAACCACGCTCGACGCTGCTTAACTTGGCTGGGGGAAGGCGAGTGCTCCGACCACTGAGCTATCCCGTCCCTGTATTTACACGCTGCTAAATAAGCTCATTTAATTAGTTTTAATAGTTTACACGCAACAACAATAAAAAACGACAATAACAACGACAAATGAAACAAAAAGAGCTCCACGTGAAAGTGCTAGCTTAAAGAATGCAGCAGAACAAGTTTGAACTTGTCTAAACTGGGCAAAGGGGGGAACCGAGAGAGGATGGGGAGGGGGTGTCTTGATAAGTAGCATGAGTGTATTAGCACGTACTCAATAAGCATGGATTTAGTACCAGAGAGACGAAGTGGTTTTTCCTTATTTTTTTAATCATTGAAGTATTGTCAGCAGGATTTTGGGGACTAAACCTATTAGATTTCAATAGGAGAGAGAGAGAGAGAGAGAGAGAGAGAGAGAGAGAGAGAGAGAGAGAGAGAGAGAGAGAGAGAGAGAGAGAGAGAGAGAGAGAGAGAGAGAGAGGAGAGAGAGAGAGAGAGAGAGAGAGAGAGAGAGAGAGAGAGAGAGAGAGAGAGAAAAGGGGGGGGGGAGGGGGGGCAAGGAGCGGAAATATCATCAAAAAATTAATATAAGCCTTAGCTTTTAATTGGGATTGGGGGAGGGGGGGGGGGGGGATGTAGATATTATTTTATTCTCACAGGAATGCAATGTGTGTTCGCACTTTTCTTGATGGTATGGCTCACATTTTAGAAAAGCAGCACATGTTTATGTCCACTTTGTGAATTCGTTCGTTCACATTGAAACCTTTCTCTCTCTTTAATTTTTTTTTTAATGTAGTAAGATGCGTCACTGTATGGCAGTTCGACCGGGCTGTTTATTGCCTTAGCAACAATCTTATGTGTGCTTCTTGTTGCTGTTTGTGTTGTTGTTTGAGCGTTCCCCAGCTTAACACCCTGAGTGGACACCCAGAGTATGTACACTGTCTCACTCATTCTACCTGGCAGTCACTGTGAGACAGTTAGCACACACTGATGGTAAGTTTGTGGGTAGGATTGATTTTAGACACCTTGCCATTATCTATAGGCAGCGATATTTCGACTTCAGACTAACTTTTCCGTCTTTAAAGGAGAGTTTAGGTTGTTATTATAATATACTTAGAGCCTGCCAGTGATGGAGACAATCTGAAGGTAAGAGTTTAAAGCATGGCAGCAACGGGATGTTGGCCTTGGCACGTAGTGTACACTAACTACAGCTGACAGAGCTGTTGGCCTGGCCCAAATGTGTGTGTGTGTGTGTGTGTGTGTGTATGCGTGTGTGTTTTCCCGTTCCTCGGTACATCAACGGTGAGATTTTTGTGTATGTGACTGTTTTTATCCCCCCCCCCCCCCCCCCCCTATTAAGGTAGCCGCATTCTGACTTTGGGGAAGCGTGTCTAAACACGACACTTGTGTGTATGCGTTTTTATTTCTTTTCTATTTTTTCTTAGAATTTTTGTCATCCGTTCCTACCGGCACAAAGTGGCCTGCTCTTCTTAAAGGCGGAACGGGTTTTTAATTAACGTACGCACAAGGTGTTCTGCGTGCATTCGCAACCGGGCCTCGGATTATATATAGTCTAATCTGAAGGACTCTGGCATTCAGTTTGATTTGTTTTTCCTCGTCAGACTGGGAAGAAAGGTTAAGGAAGGAATCCGAACCCAGGACCTCACGGTTTACTTGTTATACAAGTGAACGTCTTAACCGTCCTGCCACCTTCCTTAATAAACATTGTTTGTTTGAATAGTTTGTTTCCTCTACACTTGGCACAGAATAAGTGAATGTAGGCGGTTATACAAGGGGAATTTGTCAAGTTTGTTGGTTTGTTTGACTATTATGGCACATACGTGAATGGTTAATGATTCCATCAATTTTTTAATTTGGGGATTTCAATTGTCTTTATGTACATCTTCAAATAGTAATGTGAAGACTTCAGTTGTCATTATGTAACTTTTCAACAGTCGTATGAAATCCTTGTTTCAACGGAATGAAAAGGCTTTGTTTGTGTCTGTTTTGTTTCTGATGTACATTTGACCTAATATCAATGCTATCAGTGAGCCCGCTCAAGTTTTAGCTTTACATAAGGACTTCAGAAAGTCATTTCGGTTTGTTTTTTTCACACTGTGATTTTTGTTTGTTTGGTTGTTTTGAACAATGGCATGAAGATCTTCTAAATGACTTGTGAGGTGTGTGTGTGTGTTCTTATTATCGTTCTCTCTCTCTCACACACACATCTCTCTCTCTCTCACACACACACACACACATTATATAAAAAAGATACGATAAACCCAAACTCAACCATTCAGTCCATATAAAAATTTATTTTGATCAGCACAACACATAAACTAAAACGTATGGCAAACACATCATAAACATGAGTAGCCACAACATTATTTCGTTAATATTCTGTACACATACAAGCATGATTAAACACTGAATCACAGGATAATCATCATCATCATCATCATCATCGTTGTTCAACAAAAGCTTCTGCAATTCTAACATTTATCCAGACATTTTTAGTGGGCAAAAGAGAGCAAGGGAAAGGGAAGCAGCTTTTTCTGAACATTACAATATGTACAGCAAAGCCACTTAAGAATTATTTGAAAATAAAAACTGACAAAGTAAGTCTTCATTTCATATACATTACATAAATGGTACACCATGAGATGAACTTCTAAATAAGAGAAACGAAAGCTAATTTTCGTTTTTGTCAATTGCAAAGTCAGTTATGTTTTATCTGTTACCTTCATCTTTTCCTCATAATCATGATCCAACATAAAACTACACAAGAGTATACAAACTATGAACAGAGCCTTCTGGTCTGTGTGGTATATTCAAAATTGAAAATCTACAACAGTCCAGTATACAAACTAATTTATGATACATATATCTTTTTATTTTACCATTCATGTTTTTTGACCTATCTGTCCTGCTGTTCCCATACCGCTCATTCTGGCCTCTCCACCCACCCCACTCATACCCAGGCTTGTCATGTTGTATATTCGGGGCCAAAAGTCCACAGGGAGCTCATCAATGTTGGGCTAACCTAAGGCCACCAGCCAGACAGACCCTGCACTGCTGCTGAATCAGTGAAGGCAAGAGGTTCATGTCTCTGATGCTTCATATGTTTATAAACTACTAGGCATTTAAACAACTCAGGGCTGTCATTTTTCCGCAAGTCAGGTCCTTTGGGAGGGGGTGGTGGTTTTGAACATGTTTGTTGTTGATGCGTTTCTGTTTTCTCCTTGTACTTGTCAGTCTCTTGCACTGAGGGAGAGGGGGATTTGAGTTCAGACAAGATTCAAACCAGAAACAGACTTCTTGTTTCCTGGGCGAGTGTGTGTGTTCCTGCGAGACCACTGAACCATCCCATCTGAATCACTGACAATGACTTACAATAAGTGGTGAGAAAAACCACAGTAGATTATGTGGAAGATTAATACCTGTTATTAAAGTGAATTATATCTGCCATTAAAATGATTTATATGTGTCACATAAATTATTCATATCTGTCATCTAACCTGGTAGAATCAGGTCGCCTTTGATTCAGATTTCTGTCACATAACGGCAGAACAGCATCAGTTCAAATTTCGCAAACATCAACAACAATAACAAACAACATGACAACAACAGCAACAAAGGGATGTGCAAGATATCAGCTTTATACCCGTTCCACTTGGTATCATCACTGTGTAACACTGATATTTGTACAACCAGCATGAACAAAACAGAATGAAGGAATGCAGGGTAGACTAAAGCTGACAGATTGTGGACAATGACAGCAAAGACAGCGACAACAGCAACAGGTCATAATTTTTACAGCAATCCATTCAAACCAGTGAACTAGGAATAAATTTCATTGGTCCCCCCCACCAACCCCCAACGCTCAAAGTCAAATAACTGTAAAACAGTCACAGAGGACAGTGGTTTATGTGATTTCCAAGTAACAACTATTGAGGTGAATGTCTTTGCAAAGCATGAACACTTTTCACAAACAATACACGCAAATTATATATTTCTTAAAAAGTATAACCTCAGCCACACAGACACAGAACCTCCTCCCCCGCACCTACGCACATCACTAAAAGAAATAGATAATTCCAAAACTTTTCAAATACAAGCAAAAGTATCAACAAAAACAACAGATAACAACAGATACAAACATGTACATCTGTGATTAGAAATAGAAATATTCCAAAACTTTTCACATACAAACACAAATATAAAAATAAAAGAGGAACAGCAGACAACGCACATCTGTGAAAGAAAAGAGACATTCCGAGAGTCGCAAAGCACCGGTATGTTAACTGACACAGAATATGGCAAGCCGTTTGATTGATGGGGTGGCTGGATGGACAGTTTGGCACAATACAACACCATTTAAACTACACAATACAATATCACTAACAATATAATACACTAAGCCTAACCAACAACTGCGCCCACAGATTTCAGAACATTGACCTGACTTCTCCCGTAACTCCTTGAGGAGTCACTGGGGGATTGCTGCCCTCAACTTTTCAGGTAAGGCGTTTCAGGAAAGGTCAACCTGGTGGGGTCCAACCCTCTCCAGGTAGCTGGGTGCATGCTGGGTATAAGCAGTGTCATCCGAGCCTTAAGTCATAGCCAGCCTACTGCCTTATAAAAAGATATATATATATATTTTAAAATGTACGTGTGTACAATGTTTTGCATGAATTAGTATGTGGGACCTTAGTTTACAGGTCTATTCGTAAGACTTGCAGGGGACTGGAATTGGAACGGATATTAACTGCAGGAGAAAAATCACCTTGAACATACCCATCAATGGAAACTCAAACCTACACCCTCAGAGCATGCATCAACCATTAGACTAACCCACAGGAAGGCACAAAATTAACAAAAATGAGTTGACAGAATCAGTGACCCCTCCCCTCCCTCCCCCAAACCAGCCAAAACATACCTCCCACCCCCCTAAAAACCCAGAACACCCCCGACCCCCAAAACAAAAAAAAAGAAGAAAAAAAAGCAACCAAGGTAACAACAAAGAGAGTGGCAGAAAAGGTGAAACCGTTAACACTTAATTTCTAGATCAAGGGGGACACTACTACTGAAAAAGCTCTGGGATTCCCTCGAGGATAATGTCACACACTGGTGTAGTCTTTATTTAAAAGCAAAAATAATGAGACCCCCCCACCCCACCCCATAAAAAAACCAACCCTAAACAAACAAATGAAAAAAAGATTTGACTTTAAAGACTACAGTCTTGCTGTTCACAACTGTCATATGATAAAAAGTAAACAATCATAAGAAATTCACGCTTTGAGGAAAAGCTTTACTCGATGGCTATTTCTATAAACAGTGTATATCATGTCAACACATCTTTCATAAATACAGTGTATTATGAATGTCCAAAAATGGGGACTACTTTGTTCAAACAGTGGCTGACAAAATCAATAACACCGACAATATTCACAACTCTGATCTGTTGTAGATGCGCAAAGCGTTTTAAAATTTACACACAGTCAAAATGACAATACAGAAGACAAGCAAAATGGAAAAAAAAAGAAGAAAAAAACCCAAACAATCACAACAGAAATCAAACAAATAACACACCACAGACTGAATTCTTTGGTACAAAATTAGTATTCTTTAGTACTAGTATTCTATAAAACAAACAAACAAAAACCAGTTTAAAAAAGAAAAGAAAAAAAGTGAGCATTCTGCAACTAAAACTCCATTTTTCCTTGATTTTTTGTGTGTAATACATCCACACAAAAGAGAATGTGTTGAGATGCAAACAGTACACCAACAGGCACAATCACAGCTCATTTCCACATGCTCCCCACAGTTGGAATGTGGATACCTAAGTGATGGACAAAAAAGGGTTGTGTACTCAAAAATCTCACCATTGGTGAACCTCAGGGATCTAGCCGAGGAACACACACACACACAAAATTCCTTGTCTATGAGATATAGAAACTAAGTATTAGGATCAGCAAGCACTCCATTTTAATGCCAGCAATACATCGAATGCACAAACCCTACCCAGGCACGTCAGAAAAACTGATTCCACAAAAGTTTATCATAAATTACTGAATGTGTGTGTGTGTGTATCTGTGTGTGTGTGTGCATGCACATGAGTGTGTGTGTGTGTTGTGAAGTGTATGTATGTACATGCGTTCTGTGTGCATGAGAGTGCTGTGTTTACACGTATATCTTGTTTTACTCTCCATGCCTGAACTGATCTGCCGAGCCACCCCACACATCGCTCCAAACATGACTGATGGGGCCAAACAAAGCATCACAATAGTCTTCTGAGACAGAGGGAGCCTATAGTTATGTGTGGTTTAGCCAGTGATGGTTTATCCATGCCCTCTCCCTTTCCCACCTCAACCTTCTCAATTTCTCTCTTCTTCAGAGTCGTGATCCAACCACAGACCTATGGGGGATGGAAGTGTTAATGAACTATAGTCTACAAATCACACACATTCATTACATCAATTATAGTAAAACACATTGACTAGGAAGACAATATGTTATCTTTAACACAAAACCTCAGAGGAGATGACAAACCCATTCAAAAATATCAGTGCAGATGTGTGTGTGTGTGTGAGAGAGAGAGAGAGAGAGAGAGAGAGAGAGAGAGAGAGAGAGAGAGAGAGAGAGAGAGAGAGAGAGAGATAGACAGACAGACAGACATAGAGAGTATGCATGTGTGCATGTCTGAGTATGTGAATGTATTTGTGTACTATCATATTATTATTACATATGAAACACATTTCTAAGTACAATGTCAGTATACCATACAGTGATTCATTTCAGAAGCATTCAGTTTTTAGGGCTTAGTGCCCATAAATGGGATGGCAATCTTGTGTGAAGCCACGAAATGCTGTTGGCTAGAACTGGAGGGTCTCACTCTCTCTGCCACACAGAGGCTTTCCTGGCCTGCAGGTGTCTCATACTCTTCAGGGCCTTGGGGGTCCAACACAGGATTCCAGACGACTTAAATACCTGGACAAAAAAATCAACAACCAGATGCCATGGTCAGTCATGACAGACTTGGACCATAACAACAGACACTGAAAACATACAGGCAATGGAGATGAGATGCTTTCTTAAATTTCTTGGTATCTTATACAGAGATCACATCACTAACAAGGAAGTGAAAACCAGAATTGGAAACGCCATCAGGCCTTATGAAGAACTCCTGACTTCAGTGAAAAAACTCAAACTGAAACAGTACGGGCACATCATATGAACATCTAGACAGGCCAAGGCTGTCCTACAGGGAACAGTACAAGGAGGGAGACAAAAGAGGCAGACAGAAAAAAACGATGGGAAGACAACGTCAGAGAGTGGACTGGCCTCGAGTGGAATGACTTGTTGCAGAAAAGTTGAAAATCACAAGGAGAGGAGGAAGCTGGATGTAAAATCTTCAGTGGTGCCCCAAAGGTCTACAAAATTACTGGGTAAGTGAGGGTGAAGGAAGGAATGACAGACTGACTTCTGATGAAGCCACTGATTGACACTATCATGATTTCATTTTACACAAAATATACAAAATACTAAATACAAATGACCAGAACTTATGACCAGTTATGACAGCTTGATTCAACATGAAGTCTTCTTCTTCTTCCTTTTTTGTCATGTTTCTCCCAGGGGAGGTTTGACATTGATGAGCCTTCTCCATCTCCCTCTGTTTGAGCTTCCTTCTTATTTATGCCCCTTTCTCTAAGATCATCTGCAATAAAGGCAGCCCAGGTTTTGCTAGGTCTTCCCTTTGGTCTCTTTCCATCCACTACGAAGTTCATTGCTCTTTTTACGATTTGATTCAACATGAAGTCCTTGAATGATAATATCACTAGTTCACTGTGCACACACTATAAAGAATATTGAATACATAATCCACCACAGCAACAGTGTAAGAAATAAATCAGAATAGATTAGCTCATCCAGCTGGTTTAAAAATTTTTTTTTTTTAAGTTGAATTCGTCAAACCACATTATGGGAAAGAACATGAATAGGATGTGATCTTTAGATAATGTGATCAAAATAATCCTTAGAGAAAAAAAAAAGCCAAAGACAATTTGCAGCTGGGTTTTGTTTTGGTGTTTTTTTGCTTTCTCTTTTTGTTCTCTTAAAATGTCACTTTATGTTTTTCTTGCTTTTCCTCCAGTGACACCAGGTACAGACAGGAGAAGGAGGGAGGGAGGGAGGGCCTACCTAGGATCGCACTGCTCCACTCGGCCCCTCATGATGCCGTCACCGATGAAGTGACTGAGGTCTGCCAGACACTGACCGGCAGCAGCCGACGTCAGGGCGTTGTCACTGTCCTGTAGCACACAGGGAAACAACAGCACACTGACCATACATAGTCATATCAACACACATAACACAGTCCTGAAATTATACATAACACAGCACAAAGATCATAGAGCATCATATCAACACATATTAACACAGTCCTGAAAACATAAAGACACATCACAACACATCACACTGATCATGGCGCATCATATCTGCAAACATAACACAGTCCTGAAATTATACATAACACAGCACACTGACCATAGAGCATCATATCAACACATATAACACAGTCCTGAAAACATAAAGACACATCACAACACATCACACTGATCATGGTGCATCATATCTGCACACATAATACAATCCTGAAAGCCGTGCATAACAGCATAACACCGCACACTGATCTTGAGAGGCAACATATCAACACATATAAAACAGCTTTGAAATCATACATGAGAGAGAGAGAATGAAAAGACAGAGAGAGGGAGACAGAGAGAGGGAGTGAGAGAGAGGGAGGGAGAGAGAGGGAGAGAGAGAGAGAGAGAGAGAGAGAGAGAGAGAGAGAGAGAGAGAGAGAGAGAGAGAGAGAGAGAGAGAGAGAGCGAGCAAAAACACAATTAGATGTACATCACAAATATATATTAAACACTGATGTTCTTATACGACACTAACCAGACTGTAGAATATGGGCTCCAAGAGCATTTCCAGGTACATCTTGAACTGTCGTTTCCCCAATCCTTTGGCCATGTTGGGTAACTGGAACACACACATACACAGACATGTAACTTTTAGCACAGAACTTTTGTATTCTCCCCTTGGCTAGAGCTCCAAGGTTCACCAATGGTGAGATTTTGCATATGTGACCGATTTCGCCCACCATGAAGGTAGCCACATTCTGACTTCGGCCATGATGTCTAGACACAATACTATTGTGCATGCGTTTTTAAACAACTGTGTCACAAGTCCCTACTGGCACATAATGGCCTGCTCTTTTGAAAGATGGAGCAGGTTTTAACCTGTGTGCAAGACGTTCTGCTTGTGTTAGCACAAGGGACCTTTGTTTACGGTCTCATCTGAAAGACTTGTGGGGCAGCAGAGCTGGTAATGATGTTAACTCCAGGAGGAAAGTCCCCTCGAGCAGGTACCTCAGTAGTGGGTTGATCCCGGGCTGTCAGATCACCAGTGCAATGCCCTAACCACTAGGCTATCTCACCCCCCATATCGCTGAACTTAATCAAACAAATACCTCCCCCCTACCCCACCTCCACCACACGCTTACAAAGAAATAAATGAACAATATACACATGTACATACATCTCTCACATTCACACACCAGGGAGGGAGGAAGGGAGGGAAAGAGAGAGAGAGAGAGGGAGAGAGAGAGAGAGAGAGAGAGAGGCAGACAGATAGACAGAGACAGAGAGAGAAAGAGAGACAGACAGACAGAGACAGATACAGAAAGGGAAACAGACAGACCACATACACTCATACATACAAACACACACACACATGTACACACATACCCTCTCCCACTTCACCTGTAGACTGTACCTATCCATAACCTTTTGTCCACACATCCCAACAAACACACAAACCCACAGGCATCATCTGGCAAACACCTCTGACTGGGCTCAGCTGGGCTCCTACCTGTTTACAGACAGTCTCCAGGAGGTTGAGGTGGTGAGTGTAGTGGCGGAAGCTGCAGGCCTTACTCAACGCAGGCATCAGTTTCATCACCGCAGAGGCCAGAGGGGCAATGTGTGATAACTCCGCCAGCAAACTGACACACCTGTCACATGCACACAAACATACACACAAACTACAGTAATACGTACAGGAGAGAGATGGAGCTGGGTTGAAGGGGTAGAAGGGGGAGAGGGAAGGAGGAGAGAGAGAGAGAGAGAGAGAGAGAGAGAGAGAGAGAGAGAGAGAGAGAGAGAGGTGAGTGGGAGGGAGAGAGTGAGAAAAGGGGGGGGGGGGGGGGGCGAGAGAGTGAGGAGGGGGGGGGGAGACAGACTATAGACAGAGAAAGAGGGGGGGGAAGGGGAGAGAGTGAGAGAGAAAAGAAAAAAAGAGGATGAGAGAGATAGAGAGAGGACGGGGACGAGGGAGGGAGAGAGAGAGTGTGTGTGTGCTGATGAGAAGGGAAAGAGAGAGTGCAAGAGAGAGAATATACTTTTTTTTCTTCATTCCTTGGCAAGAGCTCAGAGATTCATCAATGGTGAGATCTTGTGTATGTGACCATTTTTGCCCCCCACCCCCACCCCCAACTGCTCAAGGGGCTAAGGAAGAAGTCAAGTTACTGCCCTATCTTCTCCCTCCACACCCCCTCCCCTATCCTCTTCCTTTACACCCCCCCATCCTCTTCCTCCCCTCTCCTCCCCCTATCCTCTCCCTCCACACCCCCCTCCCCCTATTCTCTTCCTCCACCCCCCCCCCCCTATCCTCTTCCTTTACACCCCCCATCCTCTTCCTCCACCCCCTCCCCCCATCCTCTTCCTCCCCTCCCTCCCCCTATCCTCTTCCTCCACCCCCCTCCCCCTATCCTCTTCCTCCACCCCCTCCCCATCCTCTTCCTTTACACCCCCCCATCCTCTTCCTCCACCCCCTCCCCCATCCTCTTCCTTTACATCCCCCATCCTCTTCCTCCACCCCCTCCCCCCATCCTCTTCCTCCCCTCCCTCCCCCCATCCTCTTCCTCCCCTCCCTCCCCCCATCCTCTTCCTCCCCTCCCTCCCCCTATCCTCTTCCTCCACCCCCACCCCCCTCTCCCACCCCCTATCCTCTCCCCCAACTCACCCGTCAGCCAGTTCCCAGGGCTCGGAGGGTTTGCGGAACTTGTGGTCCATGCAGCCGCCCTCTCGCCCACGCCCCATTTTGGGGGCCAGGGAGCCACAGGAGTACATCTGCACACACACACACACACACACACACACACACACACAAAACACACACACCACACACACACACACACAGCCACACACACACAGCCACACACACACATACACACAGCCACACACACACACACATACATACACACACATACACAGCCACACACACATACACACAGCCACACACACACACACACACACAGCCACACACACACACGCACACACACACAGCCACACACACACACAGCCACACACACACACAAACACACACATACAAAATATATGATTCTGGCTATTGTCTTTATAATGGCTGTACAAGCAATGTGATAGATTTTCGAAATGCTTTCATTTCTAACAAAGTCTGTGGTTGGTATAATCGTAGAAATATGTTATCCCTTATGTACAGATTTAAACTAAATGCTTTCAGGACAAAGTACGTGAAAGATGTAAACTGTATTTGTGGGGAGAAGATTACCAATAGTCATGTTATTTTTGATTGTGGACATTTAAAGCATTTTTACCTGCTATACCAGGTTTATCACTGGATCAGATTTTGTCTGAACCAATCGTTACTGTTGGACATTGTGTTAGGATTGATAAGAAGTCCGAAAATTTCATTTTTTTGTAGTATGTTAAAGTTAGTTTTTAAGTATGTTATTTGACACTTTTTGTTTTGTTTGCATTCTCTTGTTTTTTTTACTTTTCCCGTCTAAAATCACAAAATGTGAATAGACGTTAAACTGAAGTTTCATTCATTCACAACATACACTCACACACACAGCCACACACACTACACACACAGCCACCCACACACAACACACACACAGCCACACCCCACACACACCACAGCCAAAACACACACACGCACAACACACAGCCACACACACACACAAACACACAATACACTCACACACACAGCCACACAAAATTTACACACACAGCCACCCACACACAACACACACACAGCCACACACACAAACACTCACACACACACAGCCACACACACACACACACACAGCCTACAGGTGAGAAGGTGGGTAGGCAACATGCAGGGTAACATCTTGACTGTGTTGTATTGCATTGTGTTGTATTGTATTGTGCTCTATTGCATTGTGTTGTATTGTTGTATTATGCTGTTGTGTTGCTTTGCTTGGTAGTGACAGAAGCTATAGCCGAGTGGTTAAGACCGTTCCACTTCAATCCATGGGTCCATGACGTCGTGGGTTCAAATATTGGCAGCGTCTGATGGGATTTTTACCGTCTCCCAGGTCAACTTTGAGTGCAGATCTGCCAATGCCTTAATTCCCTTCATGTAAATACACATGCAGAGGACCAAATTAGCATGTTAAACATCCCATAGCTCATGTCAGCGTTTGGTGGGTTATGGAAGCACAAATATACCCAGCACACATCCCCGATGTCTGAATGTGGCTGCCTTCATGGTAGGCAAAAACGGTCACATACGCAAAATCTCACCGTTGGTGAACCTCAGAGCTCTTGCTGAGGAACAACAACAACAACAAAAATATGTATTGTAGTGCACTGTTTTCTGCTGCGCTGTGCTACGTTGTGTTGGAGGAGAACCAAAGGCTGCCCACAACTGCGCCACAAGGATGTCTGCCTACAAGAGAGACAGGACAGCACTCGCCATCCACACCCAGTCCTGGGAGGACCCTGCAGCCAACTGCACAACGTGGAGGAGCACTGTGAACCAACCCCTCAAGTCGGGGATAGGAGGAGAAGCTGATGAACAAGCAGGTAGAAAAAAAGGGCCCACAGAAAGGAGCGCAACAACTCCAACAGACCAGAGACCACACACACACACATGCCACCTTTGCCACAGAGATTGTTTCTCCCGCATCAGTCTCTACAGCCACAAGTGACGCTGCCACAATGCAACAGACAGGACAACCAGGATGTCTACCCATGATCAAACGTGACTGATGGAAGCCTACTGCTGCGCTGTCTACCACTTTCAGTCACGGCAGATTTCTCTGCATCCAGATTTGGGCTGCTCTCCCTGAGGACAGTGCATTGTCACAACAGCAGTGTCACTTTTATTTCCTCTGTGTGTGTGTGTGTGTGTGTGTGTGTGTGTGTGTGTGTGTAGAGCTGAACAAATGGAATAAGCATGATTTCTAAAACAGAGGGGGAAACAAGAAGAATCTGCCCCCCCCCCCTCTCCTTCACAGCTGACAATAGCAAGTCAGGGAGAAATGCTGCTCTGACCTGTTTGTCAGTGTGCAGCTCCATGTCGTTGTCTCTCAGCTGCTTGGCGACGCTGTAGGTGGCGGGACTGGTGTCCATCCCAGAATACTTCTCGCTGGTGGCCGGCTGCTTCTCAAGGCCCTGCAGCCCTTCCGAGATCTTGGCCAGAACCGTCTCGTAACTGCTCTCCCCTGTAATGTACAACAACACAAAAAAAGTGTTCAACTTCTGTGGAGGTGCTGAGATTGTGTGCCTTGTGTTTCCCTACACTTCATACTTGTGTACGCTTTAATTGTACCTTTTTTCAACACATGCAAGCTTTTAGGGTTTTTTTCCACCAACTTTTTGATATTATTACATTATATGAATGTCAATACTGGTCATCATGCCCTCACTCCCTCTCTCAAATAAAAAATAAAACCACACACTCTCAGAACTATGAATACTTATCTAAGGAGGACAAGCAGTTTGACTTTTTCTTTCACACCATGAAACAAACAGTTACACTTCCCTCTGACTGCCTTGACCATTGTATTTTTTCTGCAAAGGCTGGCTCACTATCAGCCTGTTGGAAGGCTACTCTGCTGGTGTTGTTTTGAATCTGTATTTTCCTTTGCCAAACTGTTACCTTACTCCTAGTTTCTTCTGCCCATTTGCTGAGCAAAACACGGAAAGGTTTTCACTGTGTGTGGGGATGCCGGGGGCCTGTCAGTATAAACAGCATCCCCACCTTCTGGAAATTCTCTGCTAGTAATTCCCTCTTTTATTATCCATGCTTAACGATACACAATGATCTACTCGTCCAAAAGGCAATACATGCCTTAACATATGCACAAGATGTTCTGCATGTGTGTGCCACACAGGACCTTGGTTTATAGTCTCATCTAAAGAACTTTTGGGAGAGTGAAATCAGTGCTGATGTTAACTCCAAGAGAAAATCCTCTTGAACTGGTGTCTTAGTGGTGGCTGGGGCCTCAAATCAAAAGTGGAATGCTCTAGTGAGTAGGCTATACCACCCCTGTAGTGTAATGATAGGGCACAGCTGATGGTGCAGGAGCTTACCGTAGGCTTTCACGACATTGGTCAGAGCTATGGCGGCTCCCTGTCTCACAGAGGCGATATTGTCCTGAAGGTTGTTGAAAAACAGCGGGTATAGGGCTGGTAAGCTTTCCCTGTGGACATACACACCATCACATGTACCATGTATGCCCATGTGTGGACACATACACACAAACACACACGCCACACACACGCGCGCCACACACACATGCATGCCACACGCGCACATGCCATACACACAGCACACACTTGTTTAAATCTCTGGCCACAATATTGTTAACTTTAGATGCAATCAACTCCATGGAGTTAGAACTTCAAATCGAAGAAATGACAAAACATAAAGATAACACAGTTACACATCACACACACACGCATGCGCGCACATGCACACACACACATGCATGGCACATACATCATATTGTTTTCACTCTAGTATTGCAAAAGTATGCCAGTAGATGATAGCTGGAAATAAAATTTTGACTTGACTTGACTTGTTGAATTTATCTTCTACAAGAGGAATGGTTAAAACATCTTATAAACAAATGAATAATCATGTTCAGAAAATAAACCACCAGACTGCACTGGTAACCAGAAACTTTTGTCCCAGCACTGAATCAAAATAATCAAATGGCTAAATACCTGTAAAAAACAACAACAAAAATCCCCAACAACTATAAATCCAAACTTTGACACACACAAACAACAGAATGATTCAAAAGAAGAAGTCATCTCAAAACTTCTTCATACTCAAAATTATTATTTTCCTAACTAAACACACAAAAACCTGGAGAGGTGAAATTAATTTCAGATTTTTTTCCACCTTTGAAACACACACATACACACACACGCACAAAATAAAGAATAAATAAATGAAAACACACACACAAAAAAAAAGAATAGATAAATAAATAAATGATTGAAAACACACACACACACTAAGCAGCAGCAACACAGCAAAGTAACAACCCACCTGGACTCCTCAGGAAAGCAGAGCACAAAGTTTCCACAGGCCACACAGGCAGCTGCAAATACAACAAGAATCGTGATTCATTTTGTACTGCTGCACATACAATATGATCCATTTTGTACTGCTGCAAATATAATATGATCCATTTTGTACTAAGGTAAAGGTAAAGGAGTCCCATAACCTATAAGGTCGTAGGGGAGCGAGGCGTCAGAGACCTCACTTCTCTAGGGCCAGCATATTGAGGGCGGTGCCCATCTCCTCTCCCTCGCTGCTTTACCTTCCCTGACCCTAAAGAGGGCAGGTACCCATTTACTGCTGGGTGAACTGGGGGAACTGTACTGAAGCCAAAGTAAACAAGCCTGCTTCCTTGACTACAGTTAAAGGGAAACAACTCCAAAATTAATGGAGGTCACTCTCCTGTTGCTTATTTATTTATTTATTTATTTATTTATACCACTTTAAGTCACAAGATTTCTCTGCGTGAAATTCGGGCTGCTCTCCCCGGGGAGAGCACGTCGCCACAAGAGCAGCGCCACCCCTTTTTTTTTGTTTTTTTTGTTGTTTTTTTTGTTTTTTGTTTTTTGTTTTGGTCTGCAACTGTATTTCTTTCCCTATCAGAGTGGCTTTTTTCTAAGAATTTTGCCAGGGACAACTCTCTTGTTGCCGTGGGTTCTTTTTCGTGCGCTGCATAATTTTCTGTAACACACGGGACCTCGGTTTATCGTCTCATCCGAAAGACTAGCGCCCAGACCACCACTCATGGTCTAATGGATGGGGGAAAAGTTTCGGGCCCAGACGGGATACGAACCCGGACTTTTCGCTTTCTAGACAGGCGCGTTACCTCTAGACCACCGATCCACACGCTTGGCAACATCCAGCTGCAAAAACCGTATTTTGTGTTTTTATGCATGACTGCTTGGGAAGTTCTTGTTCAAAATTGCTGACACTTCTTGTTGAAGGCATAAATAACTTTACACAGCTGTAAAAGTGGCAAATAAAACTCTAGATTTACCTAACATTGATGAAAACGATCGCGTATGATTCAGGAGATCGTGTATTTAAAAAACAATGAATGAGATTTGGCCTAGACATATGTTTGACATTATTGAGATCGGGGGTACTCGAATGACAGTGGTGATGAAGAAATCGTATTTATGGTCGATTTTTTACATTTTAAATATATTTTCGCAGTGAAATATCATGCTAACTAATTTGAGCTTGCCTCGAGGTAATCTACGATATATATACTGTCATTGTGTAGACTATCAGGAATATTCATGTAGTAGTTTCTGAGTAAGAGGGATATGAACATAGCAGTGGTACATAAGAATTTTATTCCCCGGCATATAGGGTGCACTTGCACTGGGCAGTTAAGAGGTTAACTTGGCTGGGGGAAAGCGAGTGCTCCGATCACTGAGCTATCCCGTCCCCATTAGCATTTTGTACTGCTGCAAATAAAAACAATAATCACAATTCATTTTGTACTGCTGCACATGCAATAATAATTATGATCCATTTTGTACTACTGCAAATACAACAATAATTATGATCTATTTTGTACTGCTGAAAATACAATAATTATGATCCATTTTCACTTCCACACTCCTTGAAAGAACAATACTAAATCATCTTCAAAAATCGAACTTGGTAAACCTTTTCCTTCTTTACTGCTGAGGCCAAATATCAACTACAGAGTCTTTACCTTTATGCTGCTGAAACAAAGCAACCATGACATGGTCTCTGTACTGCTAAAAAAAAAATTCCAACATGGTTTCACTGCTACAATGCGGAAACTACACCATGCAAAATGATGCAATTTCCAAGGTAGAGAAGGTGAAAAGGGGGGTAGAAAAGGGGGTGGGTGGGGGGGGGAAGGGTGGAGGGTGCATACCATCTCTGACGGGCCAGCTGTCGTCAACAAAACAGAGCAGCAAGGTCTCCAGCAGTTTGCTCACGTAGGGACTGACCGCCGTCTTCTCTATCTGTGTACACACACACACACACATAACCACACACACACACACATAACCACACACACAATGATACTGATGCACATAAGTATATGGATATGCACACAGACACTGACACACATCTGTAACATACACACTAGCTAGCCACATATGAGCAGAGAGAGAGATGCTTCTTCTCATACTTGTCAACATACAAGTGTACTTTCATCTATAAATATGATGAGCTAACAATGGCAAACCACACATACACATGTAAACATGCATATAATATACAGAGGCTAATGCTCATAGCACTGATATACAATTTCTCTATCTTTCTATCATACACACCAAACACACTTGCTCACATACACAATCTCACCCATCCACTACATACCCACACACACCACACATACCTAGCCACCCTTCCACCCACCCACCCACTACACACACACGCACCTACAAACACACACCAACCCATCCACCCAGTCACTACACACATACAGACACACGGACAGACACACACATGGACACACACACACACACACACACACACACACACACACACCCCCACACCCCACCCACATCCACCCAGCCACATACACGCCAGATTTTTTAATTATTTGACTTGTATGGTTTAATATTTTTCATGGTTTTTTGTTTTGTTTTTAATTCCATGTATGCATATGTTAGTGTCTTTTGTTGTTTGATTTGTATGGTTTACCATTGATTAGGTTTTTTTATCCTATGTCTGCATGTATATTATCTTTTTTTCTCACTTTTTTTTCTTTAGACAGATGGCTTGATGAAAAAAAGCAAATGCACTGCTTATTCAATGTACCATCTGAAAATAAAAGTTTGACTTTGACACACCAATGTACCTTAGATCCCAGCTCAGCAATACAGGCACAGGCGGCCTCCCTCACTGCGTGGTTGTCAGAGTTGGTCGCTCAATGTAGTACTCCACCTGGAAGCAGAACACACAGCCCATCTCTCTGTTCTTATAGTCACAAGAACATGTCAATATAATGAAGCTTATGACAGCAATGGGAACAGTATTGTACTGAGGAAAGCGTACTGCACTGAGTATGTGCAAGAGAGCTCATGTTTTGTGCTGAGGAGTATGACTAAAATGGCAAATGTATTGCACTGAGGAGTATGACTAAAATGGCAACTGTATTGCACTGAGTATGACTAAAATGGCAAATGTACTGCACTGAGTATGACTAAAATGGCAAATGTATTGCACTGAGGAGTATGACTAAAATGGCAAATGCATTGCACTGAGTATGACTAAATGGCAAATGTATTGCACTGAGTATGACTAAAATGGCAAATGTATTGCACTGAGTATGACTAAAATGACAAATGTATTGCACTGAGTATGAGTAAAATGGCAAATGTTCTGTACTGAGGAGTGTGTATTGCATTGAGTATAACAAAAATAGTAAATATTTTGCACTGAGGAGTGTGTATTGCATTGAGTACAACAAAAATAGCAAATGTTTTGCACTGAGGAGTGCGTATTGCATTTAGTACAACAAAAATAGCAAATGTTTTGCACTGAGGAGTGTGCTTTGCACCATGACCAAAATGGCAAATATATTACACGGAGGAGTGTGTACTGCACTATGACAAAAATGGCAATTGCACTTAGTAGTGTGCTTTGCACTATGACCAAAATGGCAAATATATTACACAGAGGAGTGTGCATTGCATTGAGTATGACAAAAATGGCAAATGTACTGCACTGAGAAGAGTATACAACCTACAATGTGAATATGCTGCATAAGTGTGCTCTAGAAATAGCAGAAAAGTAAAAAGTAAGAAAAAAAACCCTCTTTTTATATTGGGAAAAACAATTGGCAGGGGAAAAAAAAGAATCAATAGGGAAAATTCATTCATGAAGATTCAGCATGTATGCACTTCAAACAGTTTGAGTTGCTCACACACACACACACAGAGCACACACACACACACATACTTACACACACACACACGCACACACACACACACACTTGACACACACACACCACCCAGACAACTAACTCTCACAGACTCACCACATTCTGTATATATTTTTCCACCAGATCTTTCCCTCCGCCCTGTGTCACCTGTTGCCACGTCTCCTGGGAGTAAATCCTCACCCCTTCAGCCACGTAGTACCTGCAAAAGCAGTCCGCGCAACACGCTCCACCTTTTTTATGGAGGAAAATTTGACAGCACTGCTCACACTACTTGCTCAGCACTGCATGTGTCTTGTATCTTTTGGGCCTGGTTGATGTTATTGTTTTATGTTATGTTCCTGTATATCCTCTACCTTTTTGTCTAAAAGTCACTTGATGTGAACAGACGTTAAACTGAAGATATCATGAATATCCATGTTTATTTAATCAAGGAGGAAGTTTATTTTTTTTAAGGCATCAAAATGTTACTCACTGTATCAAAGGATTGCTTTGCAATGGAAGCCAGTTACAGAAGCCAAAACCATGAATTTTAAGTTTTTTCTTTTTTTGCTTGTTCCTTGGCTAGAGCTCCACCAATGGTGAGATTTTGTGTAACTGTTTTCGCCCACCTTGAAGATAATTCATGTTTTATTTTTGTGTTTCTGACATTTCTGCGTCTATCTTTTCCAACACCGTTTTATTTTAAACAAAATAAGTTGTCTTTTATGTGTTTATTGATGATTAAAGTTTACATATGAACAAAAACAGCAGTATTTTGGTTACTTTTTGTCCTGTTTTCTGAAGCAGTATAGAGATCCTATTTATAAGGCTTGGGAATGAACTTACACACATGCACGCACGCACACACACACAAACCAGAAATTTTGACATCTGACTTTTCATACACAATACCTGTTTACTGCTTTTTGGAGGAATTTGGACAAAATACAGGTTTTTTGTTGTTGTTGTTGCATCTGTTTGCTAAAAATTCAGAAAAGCTGGGGTCCAAATCTTTAAACAATAGTTGAAATTTCCAGATCTACACATATTTTTTTATTTTTTTTTTTTTAATTTTAATTTTATACCACTTCAAGTCACGAGATTTCTCTGCGTGAAATTCGGGCTGCTCTCCCCAGGGAGAGAGCGTGTCGCCACAAGAGCAGCGCCACCCTTTTTTTTTTTTTTTTCTTTTGGTCTGCAACTGTATTTGTTTCCCTATCAGAGTGGCTTTTTTCTAAGAATTTTGCCAGGGACAACTCCCTTGTTGCCGTGGGTTCTTTTATGTGCGCTGAAAATTTTGTGTAACACACGGGACCTCGGTTTATCGTCTCATCCGAAAGACTAGCGCCCAGACCACCACTCATGGTCTAATGGATGGGGAAAAATTTCGGGCCCAAATGGGGTACGAACCGCGCACACACCCGACCCGGACTTTTCGCATTCTAGACAGGCGCGTTACCTCTAGACCACCGATCCACATGTGGACATTGTCCACATGTAAAAAGTACATCAACTGCAAAAAGAAAAAAAAGTGGGTGACAGTTTTGGAGTGACAGTGATCAAAATTTGGTTGTTTGTAGGCCATCTTCATTTCTTTTCATGGCAACCAGTGTTTGAAGATGTTAATTCTACATACTTAAAGTGAATTGTGGACATCTTGACCCTCAACCATATTTTCTACTCCTCCCTCTTCACACAAAAAACCACATGTGTACACACACGCACTCACACACACACACACATGCATGCAAACACGAGCGCATGCTCACACACACACACACACTTTACACACAGTCTCCACCGAACACGACATCACCCTCTCACCTGTTCAGACACATGCGGGGGATGAGGATGGGGTAGAAGTTGGCCCGGGCCTGAGGGGTGGGAAGACTCACCAGGAACTGACGCGTGGCTGTGGAGGCTGCCATTCGCACCTTGGGGACACACCACACACCCAATTTTTTAATATTTTTTATTTATTTATACCACTTTAAGTCACGAGATTTCTCTGCGTGAAATTCGGGCTGCTCTCCCCGGGGAGAGCACGTCGCCACAAGAGCAGCGCCACCCTTTTTTCTTTTTTTTGGTCTGCAACTGTATTTCTTCCTATCAGGGGTGGCTTTTTCTAGAATTGCCAGGGACAACTCTGTTGCCGTGGGTTTTTTTCGTGCGCTGCATAATTCTGTAACACACGGGACCCGGTTTTCGTCTCTTCCGAAGGACTAGCGCCCAGACCACACTCATGTCTATGGATGGGGAAGTTTGGCCCAGACGATATGAACCGGACTTTTGCTTTCTAGACAGGTGTTACCTCTAGACCCGATTTTGGTCCATCTTTAATGGGACTTTTTGTTCATTCTGTTCCTCAGCTAGAGCTCTGAGGTTCACCGAGCTCTGAGTGTGCAACTATGTTTGCCCACCTTGAAGGTAACCACATTCTGAATTCTGGGATGATATCTGAACATGACACCTGTGTAATGCATTTAAGAAAAAAATATTGTCATCCATTCCCACTGGCACACAATGGCCTACCCTTCAGAAAGGCGGAACAGGTTTTTAACATGTGTGCAAGTTGTTCTGCATGTGTTTGCACACCGGACCTTAGTTTATAGTCCCTTCTGAAGGACTTTAGGGGGAGTAGAGTTGGCACTAATATTAACTCCAGGGGGGAAAAAATCCCCTTGAATGGGCGACTGGGTGGTAGCTTCTTCTTCTTCCTGGAACACTCAGACAGCGATTCTTTGTTGTCAGTCATATGAGCTGAAGCATGGGATCAATCCCGGGTCTTCAGATCGCAAGTGCAAAACTCTAACCACCAGGCTTTACCATTCCCCACTGGAAAAACGATACCAATGCCTTTTAAATCCTGAATTCGATGGATGCTATAGATGAGAGCTTAAGACTGTTTGACTTCAATCCCATGTGTGTGTGTGTATGCACGTGTGTGTGTGTGTTGTGTTGGGTGTGTTTGAGCATGCGTGCGTGCATGTGTGTGTGTGAGATCGAGAGAGAGAGACAGAGGGACAGAGAGAAAGACAGAGACAGAGAGAAAGAAAAGGAAAAATGGCAAGAGACTAAAACAGACAAAGGAAGACAGTATTATATTGATATATATATATATATATATATATATATATATATATATATATAACACACACTACACACGATCAAGTATATCTCCTCTTTTCATGATCGATCGTGACAATATGTGCTGCTTTGTAAAGTAACTAAAGACAGTCATAGAGGTCCATTCGTTAAAAGAAAACAAAACTTTTCACGATAACGATCAAAATACCTGGCTCCAATTATCGGCCAGTCCTTGTCCAAGGTGGTCGGCAAACTGGTGACCATGGCGATAGATGGCGTTCTCCTCGGTCAGCTTCACCTCACTGTCCATTTCCGCTGCAAACCAAAGGGAAGGATGAGGATGGCTGGACACTACAATCTGTATCCATGGTTGCTTTAGTTTTTATGTGTTTTTGTTACTTTGCGTGTGTGTTCAGGGAAGACCAGAGCAAAGGAAGATCATATCAGTGTCATTGGGTGCGACGGCCAACAGTGAACTTGATGATGCCCTCAGGTGTGTGTGTGTATGAGTGTGAGTATGTGAGAGTCAAAATCAAAATCAAATTTTTGTTTTTGCGAGTTCTTTTTATTTAAAAAACAATTCTTTTATTTTGAGGATAAAGGGGTGTGTGTATGCATGGGTGTGTGTATGCATGTGTGCGTGTGTGCATGCATGCGAGTGTGTGTGTGTGTGCATGCGCATTGTGTGCTTGTTTCTTTATGTTGTTTGTTTGTTTGGCGTTTTTGGGTGTTTTTGTTTGTTTTTTGTGTGTGTTTGTTGGTTGTTTTTTTTGGCTTTTTTTTGGGGGGGGGGGGGGGGGAGTATTGCCTTTAAAAAAAAAAAAAAAAATGTAACTCAAAGATGGCATACTGTATAGGTTCTGTTTTATGTAGAGTATATTCTTGTGAAGGACAGATTTTTTCATAAGCATGCAGTTAAAGTGTAAGCACTAGGTAGTATCAATCTGATATAAAAACAAACAAAACATCCACATACCTGTCAGAAGACATGTCACACTAAAAGACAATGCCTATCCTCCCCCCCCCCATTCCTCCCAAATAAGTGGTAGTAAAATTGGAATGTGTAGCATGGGAACACTAACCTTCAAACATCACAGACGGCAGGCAACTGAAATAACCAAACCAACCAACCAACACCCAACCAACCAGCTGACCAACCCCCCAAAAAACCGACCAACCAACAAAACAACCAACCACCCACCTACCCATCCAACCCACCATCAACCAACCAACCAGCCAACCACTCAACCACCCACCTAACAAGCCAGCCAGTCATGCACTCATTCTGAAAAAAACCCAGTTCCTTAATAATAATAATAATAAATGAAATTTGTATAGCGCTATATCTTGCAAAGACAAATCAGAGCGCCCTTACATCCTTCCTTGGCCCCACAGCTGACCAGGGAAGAGCAGACGTAGAACCCTGTCTCCCGCACGAAGCGGTTGGTGTGGGTCAGGGCGCTGAAGATGAGGTCCAGCAAATCCTGATCCACAAACTCGTTGAAGGCGTAGCCACAGCCCCCAATCACGCTCTGCAAACACCTGTTCACACAGCGTTCATGTCTGTCAGCACAGCGAAGACTTAGCTGATGACTACATCTTTTGAGTTTTCAAATGAGTTAAAACATTTTTTTTATATAGATAACACTCGTTTATCAAATATTTCAAACGCAAAAAGGACGGATGTCGTAGCCGAGTGGTTGAGACCATTTGGCTTCAATCCCAACCCTCACTAGTTTCTAGTTAAAAATCATAGTAATAATCATCATCATCATCATCACCATCATCATCATCATCACCATCACCATCATCATCATCATCATCATATCAGTGCCTTGACCTACTGGGGGTTTTCTTGACTGGTCAGTCTCCACATGAAAATACTAGGTATTCATATTAAAACAAAGAATTTAGCCGCACAAAATCTAATTTTTACTGGTGACAGATTTTTACTGTTGTTAAGGTGTTTTAGTTTTTGGCTAGAGCTCTGAGGTTCACAAATGGGGAGATTATGCGGCTGTTTTTACCCACAATAAAGGTAGCCTTAATCCAACTTCAAGGAAAGTGACAGTTTCAAAAGTGGTTACTTACTTCATGTAGGTTTCTAACGACTTCCATCCAGCAGTATCATGGAAAATCTGTGCAGCATCCGCACTCACCCTCTGTGGAACAAAATCAAAGAAAACCACAAATGTTACAAATACTGATTAGGGCAGGGCTGCTGGAGTGAGGCAACCTAAACATTAAAAAAATATATATATAATTATATATAAACAATTATCTGATACGAAATCAAAACACTCACATAATATACAGTAAACCTACATTTCAATAAAACTGAAACAGTACAAAGAAAGAAAAAAAGCAAACAAAATAAAAAACATGAAGGTATATCACACACACACAGACACTCACACATGCATTTTATTCACTACTAGCACAACAAAAACCCAAGCAAATAACCCCCTCCCACCCCCAACAATCCCCCCCCCCCCTCCCCCGAAAAAACCCCCAAACCAAATCAAACCCCAAACAAAAACAACCCAGCCATAAAAACCAAACCAAACCAAACCAAAACCCCCAAACACTCCAAGAACAACAACAGCAAATCAAAACAAAAAGCCCCAAAACCGCAAAGTATTATCCCCCCACCCCCCCAAAAGCCATAAACCATACGCCAAGGGTCATACCCTGCCTGGGGAACTGGATAGTTTCTCCACCAGCTTGTCCATGTCTTGCTGTTCAAACAGCCCACTGTCTGACATACTCAAAGGCTGTCTCTCCAGGTTGGACTGAATGCCATCCAGAATCTTACTGCGTGTTCGGCTGAAGATTTCAGGACCCAGCTTGGCACACAGAGCCCCCAGCACTTCTCCTGCAATATTTTGGGTCAAAACTGTATCGTAGTTGTAGC
The DNA here is from genome assembly GCA_028751875.1 of Rapana venosa. NCBI lineage: Eukaryota > Metazoa > Mollusca > Gastropoda > Neogastropoda > Muricidae > Rapana > Rapana venosa. The sequence continues at coordinate 1,017,748 of CM054142.1, forward strand.
AGTAGTAGTAGTAGTAGTAGTAGTAGTTGTTGTTGTGTGTGTCTTCTATTTTACATATGTTCACTTAAATAGATATTAGAGGGAGGTGGTTGGGGGGAAAGTGCATAATGAGATGAGGGCTTTAAGAAAAAGAGATGCGTGTTGGGAATAATGTACATTAAAACTAAAAGTATATTCCAAACCATATTAACAGTATCTTGCAAAAACAAGGCAAAGAAATGTAAAATACTAAAAATGAACAAAAACAGAATTGAAAAATACTCTAAAATTGGAAAATGAACAATTGTGAACTATGTGTAAAGGCTGCTGTGAATAAAGCAAAATGTAGATCCCAACAGTAAAGGTGTTACACTTTTAGTCATATTTTACAAAAAAGATAATACTGGGGATCGCATCAGTCAATGCTACCTCACACAATAACTTTGGAGTGGTTAAAACTTTGTGCAGACTTATCTTGAAATGCTGGTCAGACATGTGTTGCATGTGAGTGTGTCTGACTCTGTGTCTGTGTACACGCCTTTGCACATGTGTATGTATATATTTTAATGTGTGTGTGTGCATACATAAAACATACAGCATACATATATTATTAATATGTGCATGTGTGTATATGTGTGTGTGTGTTTTCAGTGTGTGTTTGTTTGTCAGTGTGTGTGTCTGTGTGTGTGCACATGGGATTGGGATGGGAATATATCAGTTACTGATATACCTGCTATGATTCTGACTCTAAACTCGGCATCGTCAAGAGATGAGACTGCTTCGTCGAGAACCCCAACAGCAAAATCATCATCACTTCTTTCACTCTCAAGCAGTGCTTTTGCCCCACTAAGGGCACCGTGCCTAGTTTCCCATTTGTCGGACACCTCACCCAAGAGTTTGAGAACATCATTTTGTAAATCAGCAACTCCTTCAGGCTGCAGTTTTGTAATCAACTGCTGTAGCTGAACGTAAGCCTTGTCACGTTCAAGCTTAGCATTACTGCAAAGTTGCTCTTGGATTTCAGCTGACATTTTGACACAGAGAGTGGATATGTTTGTAAAATCGCTCTCGATTGGTCAGAATGTCCATCTGTAGACGAATGAAAATAGGAGACCAGTTTGTGACTTTTTCAGCAGAAGAGTTTTCCGTCGACGCTGTGCATGGTGTATTCTTCTGTAGCTGCGTAAAAGTCGCCTAATAATGGGTGTTCCAGCCTTTTTCAGGTGGTTGAGTCGGAAATATCCTTCCATCGTTGTTCACTGCGTCGAAGAGAAGGTACTGTAGCGGTTATTTATGCCACACTTCTTAAACTAAGAACGATTAGTGTACTTCCTGGCGCTGCTTAAGTTACACTGGTCAACAACGTGGGAAACTAGATGATATAGCACTTGATCAATTATGTAGACCTGTATTCTTTAACAATTTTAGCTATCTTACAACATGATCTAGGCAGTGCATGCGAATTGATGACTTGACAGTGTGCTTCTTCCACTACTTTATTGTCCGTTGTTTCTTTCTCAGAGTTGTTTTATGATAAATTGCCATGACCACCATTTGTGGTTTTGAACACATACTGATGATACTCACATAGCCATGACCATGTTCAAGATCCAGCAAGTGATTTGAACAGTGTTTGATGGGTTACGCTATATCATATTAGTAAGAGTAAGACTAGTAAAAGTAAGAAACATGTATCCAAAACCAGCATGCACCGGGTACATGAAGAGTGACTAATAGGCTCAGTGGGGTTGAACAGCTCCAACTCCAAGATACAATAATATGACCAGTGAAATTCAGTGCCATGCTCCAACATTGCAACAACTGTTTAGAGAGTAAAAAACCAAACCAAAACAAAACAAAAAACATACACATACACATTTAAAGCCATAGTCTATGATAATAGAAGGAAACTGTCGCCAGTAACAGTGTCACTGTCAGTATAAACTAAAATCATTCATTGCTGAGTAGAATCTTATGTCATATTATATATGTGTGAAAATGTTCCCTTGTGGTTGTACAGAAAAAGAAAAACTCAGAAAAGCCTTATTTAGTTATTAGTTATTACTTTTTCCCCTTTTTCTGTTTTTACTTTTTGTTTTGAGCATCAATACTACTATTACTGTATTACTATTAGTATTATACCATGAATGATACATTGATAAGTACTAGCATATAGATATAAAATAATAAAAAATAATGTAATCATACTTTGACTTGATTTGTTTTTATTACTCTAGTCTAATTGAGTAAATCATTAAATCACTAGTAAATCAAATGATTCAGATACTGGAAGAGTTCATCTTTTTTACAGTCAACTGAAAAAGTATATCTGAGTCAATAAACAGACCTCTTAAAATTAGCATGACATTCATATTAATTTTTTTTTTACATCAAATTTGTTTTCAATTTCTTCTCTATAAGATATATTGAAAAGTAGATATTTGCTTATTTTTTTAAAAGAAATCTTATTCTTAGGTTGATCAATCATCACTGCTTCTCATTGCCCCCATTTAGTTCCCCAGTCAAAGTTCACGACCCCCAGCTGGCAGGGCGTAGATATAAATAAACAGGGCAAAGGGAAAGGCAGCACTAGCTGCTTTTGCTGTAGCCATGTTCAGCCGTAAATTACCCTTGTGTCTTTCACGCGTAGTCTTGTGCAGTGAATTGTCAAAAAAAGACAAGCAAGCACTCTTTAAAATGAGCTTTAAACAAGCATTCTTTTGACTCCAAACTTCATATACTTTCTTTTATACTGGTTGATGTGACAGCAGTTCAAACATACATGAAGATAAACAGGAGAGGTGCAGGCAGAAACTCAATCACAAAAACCAGACATTTCTAACTCTCTAAAAAAGCAGACATAAAAATATTATATAAATAATGAACATAAAGAAAACATTGAACAATGAACATGTTTGCATGCAGACTAACCTTTTTTTTTTTTTTTGGCTGTTAAATTGTCCCTGTTGGCACAGCAAGGCCATAAATAAACACACCTTAGCGGGCTACCGCACACAGCAGCGCGAGAGGCAGGGTGATGGAGAGCATGTGGTGAGAGCAAGTCAAGTCAAATTTTTATTTCCAGATGGTACATTTGTTATAATGTGCACTTTGCGCATTATAACATTTGAACTACAACCCCCCTTTCCTTCCCCTCTCTCTCTACCCCTCCTTCGATAAAAAATGTTTTTAACCTGGTTAGACTTCATGATTTGCTGAGGTTAGTAGTTCTGAAAGAGAGTTGAGGTTTCTTTGTGAATCTAAATGTTACAATGTACTGTTTAAACAAACAACTTCTCAGTCTGTCTGTATACTCATGGTTGTGGTTCGGGATTTCTATTAATCCACTTGAGACTTTTTCTCTAAAGAAAGTTAGAAACCAATGAAGTCTGTGTACTGTCACACCTCATCTTTGCTTAAGTGTTCAGCATGTCTCTGTGAGCAAGAAGACTTGGCAACTCCATGCCATGGTTGTAGCTAAGTGTTCTCAATGTAGGCCTATCCTTCTAGAGCTGGTGGCTCAGCCTTTGTCTTTAAGTTTAACAGTTCCTTTGTCAGCTACAGTGGAGTCCTCTCTATCCATGGCCTAAGGCCTTGTAGCATAGAGTGTCCAGTGGAACAGTCATGTGATAAACAAAGCTTGCTACAGCTAGTCTTATTCATCAGGCTTGTGGGCTTCTTTCTTGATGAATAGCATCCCCCCTTCCCCCTCTCTATTACCCCCCCCCCCCCCCCCCCCCCCCTCCATTCCTCTACTGAATCAGCAGATTTTGTCTTGTAGTCAGAACATTGGTTAAAATCTTAACTTGTGAATACATTTGTTTGTCAGCTGATTTGGATGTGTGGTCAGAATTTCCTAGTCTCAACTTCCGAATTATTCATTGGTCAGCTGAAATCAGGAGTTTGGTAGAGCCAATCATTCTTCCCTACCCTATCTGAACAACTATGCTAAGGGGGCTGTCAGGTATTTTCAGTACTTCTAACCTTCCACTGAACCAGCATCTTCCAAGGCAACAGAACACAACTAAGTGGGCTGTGTGTTTTTCTTTATATTAGGCAAATAAAAATCTGCAACTACTGCACCCTGCCTTGCACAGAGTGATTTCTTGTGCCGAGAGAACTATTATTATTGCAACCTTGCAACACATTGAATAAGCAATGCATTTGCCTTTTGTCATCAGGGTCTGGCAGTTATTAGTGTCGGCTAGCCTATCTGGCTTCACTATAAACACTAGGCCTACTGCATGGTCAGTGATACAGCACATACACAGTCCATTGTTTCATCAGCTTTTTTAGCAGTATCTTTGCTACAGCGAGGTTTGTTCATGAACCAGTTCCAGTACAGCTCATAACGTGCTATAGTCCCGAGAACACAGTAGAAAACCAATGTCTTGTCAGTATCCTACTGTCATCAGGCAAAAATAGCTTGCAAATGACTCAGATTATTATTTCACAGATGTTTCTGACACTATACAAAATACTGTGATCAAAAATGTATCTACTTCTGTGATGTGAAGAAAAGAACAAATTGCACATACTGACATAGGCCTACACTTTGACATCAAAGCAAGAAACAGACACAAAGATTACACACACACACACCACACACACACATACACACACAAAACAGATGACAAAATTTACAAAATTGCATACACATGGGGACTGGATGTAAAAAAAAAATCACATGAGTGCTTATTCCATTATCCTCGAAATAAAAGATAACATAAAATAAAGTAAATAAACACAAAACACACACACACACACACTGGCACAAATGCATGCATGCATGCCCTATACACGCATGCACACACACATACAAACGCGCGCACACACATGATTTATAAAAGAAGATGGGCACAGTACACACATGTGCTTGAGAAAATTAACAACTTGATACTGACACTCAGCCAGGAAGCACACGTATGTATACAGTTGTATGTAGGTGCTGTGGCCCATCACGTAACACACACACACACACGGGCACATACATGCACGCATACATGTATGCACGCACACACACATACGTGCACAGGCATGCACATGTGCGCATGTACACACACGCACGCATGCGTGCACACAAACACACACACACACACACCACCACACACACACTGCACCCACACTCGAATATACACACATGGTTGACGCTCAGACAGGTACTGATACAATTTAACTTTAAGTGAACTTAAAAAACACCAACGAAGCACAAGCAAACACAGTAGCACTCACACAAATAAACAAACTATTAATAAACTACACCATCAAGTTGAAGGTTCAAACACCACATGCAAAAGAGAACAGTCTGATTAAAAGAAAAATCCACAGAATTCCTCACAGATAAAGATGCTTTGCCTCTGAAAATCGGGAACAAGCAAAAAGCAGTGTGCAACAGTCACCACAAACAAGTAAAGCAAGTATTCAAGTTTTGTTCTCTGAAGTATGAACACTTTAAAAAATGTAGGGAATCTCAATCTGGCAGTGTATGGTAAAAAAATGCCTTTAAAATGCAAATTCTTTCAGTGGCTAATATACATAACAGCAAAGAAGGAATTGTGCTGGCACCGTGAGATGCTGGACTTTGACCCCTGACCACCGGGTGCCTAGGCAGCCAAGAGCGGCCAACTAAAGAGTTGAGTTTTTCCTGTTTTGAGCAGCGTGTCATCAATGGCATAATTCTCTTATCAATTAATCTTTTACCTTCAGTTACATTTAATTTGATATTGGTTTTGTTAGAACGTACACAACCATTTTTTAATTTGCATCTGATCGTTTTTCTCATTTATAAACCATGATAAGGCCTTTGCTATGTGTTCAATTGTTGTTGTTGTCAAGTTGCTCACTATCACAAATGCCCAAAAATGTTGGATTTTTTTTTCCAGCCCAGGCAGATTGGGGATGTGCGAGTGCCTGTGGATACCAGCCAACCCAACCCCAATGACATCGAGTTTGACAACCTGTACCTGGACATGAATGGCATCATCCATCCCTGCTGCCATCCCGAGGACAAGTCAGTGCCCTCCTCTTGACTTGGCTTGGCTCTGTGTGTGTGTGTGTGTGTGTGTGTGTGTAATGTATGCACATGTACACTATAAATTATAGTGTGTGTGTATACATGTGTTTGTGTGTGTGTAATGTGTGTGTATAAATTATAGTGTGTGTGTATACATGTGTGTGTGTGTGACTTGTAAGTTCAATTTTACTCTGTTCACTTAAAGTGATATTAGACAATAAGATGTGTCACTGTGTGTGTGTGTGTGTGTGTGTGTGTGTGTGTGTGTGTGTGTGTGTGTGTGAGACTGAGACAGTGAGAGTGAGTGAGTCAGTGAGTGTCTGTGTGTGTGTGTGTGTGAGTGAGTGTCTATATGTGTTTGATTATGGTGGAGGGAAAGAGGAGGGGGGCAAGTAAGGAAGGAGTTGCACTCTGTGTGTTGTGTGTGTGTGTGTGTGTGTGTGTGTGTGTGTTGTGTGTGGTGTGTGTAAGGGGAGGGGGGGATGAGCTTGAAACTTGGTTGTTTGTGTATTAAAAATGAAAGATCTTTGATTACTTGGAGTTGGACACATGCACAAGATTGTGAAATCTTTTTTTTTTTTAAAACTGAAAAATGTTACAAGTTTAGTTTATAACTCACTCTCTAGTGCCTGCACAGTGTACAGGGGGTAGTCATGTACTGATGTAGGTAAGAAAGAAAAATTGTAAAACTTGTTTGATAGATCTCTTTTTAAGAAGGTGTTTATAATGATATAAATCAAATCAGAAACTGGGAAAGCCGTTTTCTTTCTTTCTTTCTTTCTTTTTAAAATTTTTTTAAATGATTGCAATTTTGTTCTACTTCTGAATTTGATTTGTTCAGTTTTGCAGTTTGTCAAGCTCAGAATTTTCAGATGACTTGCCTGTATTTATATACTAATATAGTTATAATTTTTATCAATAAATGAATAATTTATAATCTGTTAAAAGAAAATCTAAATCTCTCTCTGTCTCTGTCGTTCTTCATTTCTCAGTTTCTGTCTGTGTCTCTCTCTGTCTGTCTGTCTGTCTCTCCCTCTCCCTCTCTCTCCCCCCTCTCTCTCCCCCCCACCCTCTCTCTCTCTCTCTTTCTCTCTCTGTGTTCCCTTACTGGGTGGGGTGCATAGTATAGATCTGGTCTGCCCTATGCTTGTGATTTTGCCGGAGGTCTGCCTGCTGGCCTCAGCTGACACATTCCAGCTTCAGAGCAGCTCATTTAATTGTACAGGTTGCATGCTGGGTATGTTCGTATTTATGGAACGCACGGAATGCTACATGAATTACGGAATCTGTAATGTGCGTGTTTGATCTTCTGCATGCATACATTACATAGATGTGTGATATATATCATGTAAATAAAGAGAATTAAAACACTGGCAGATTTGCACTTGAAGTTGACCTGAGAGATAGTAAAAATCCCCACCCTTAATAATTAATTTACTAGACACTGCTGCCAAGATTCAAACTCAGGACGTCATGGACCCATGGGATTGAAGTCATACATGTATATATAGTCTTAACCACTTGGCTGTAGTGTCCATCAGAAGGTTTTGTCTTTTTCCAGTTACAAATTTTTGATAATGAAGTTAAGGCTACCAATTATATACAATGTTTATTTTTTGGCTGAATTGATTACCATATTATCATATGACATGATAAGAGATCAATCACAAAATATAAATTTCATAATTCACTGCCACTTTTGATCTGCTCGTTCTTTGTTTCAGACCAGAGCCGAAAAATGAGGATGAGATGATGGTGCTGATCTTTGAGTACATCGACAGAATTTTCTCTGTGGTGCGACCACGCAGGCTGCTCTACATGGCCATCGATGGAGTGGTAAGTGAGATAGATAGATGCTGGAAGGATTGCTTCAGCTTCAAGGATTTTTTGTATCTTGTCAGCAAAGGTTGTAGGTTGCTTTTTTTCTTCTTCCATGCTTGGATAAACCTGTTGGGGTATTTCCGTACATTTTTCTTCTTTGCCATTTTCTCAGCATTGATTACACTTTAGTATTGGACTACTGCTACCTATTTTGCTGCACACCCATACACGCATGTGCACACTCGCACACATGCAATGATGCATGCACACATGCACAAACACACACACATACAGACACACACACTGTATAGTTTTAGTACCTAATCAATATATCACTAAGGAGTTTGGTGTGGTAATGTCATGATGCATCCATATTTAGATATATATCATGTATGGAGTTAGGAAAAGGGCCAAGTTTACTATCAATAGATGACCTGTTTTTTCATCTTCCACCTAACAGGCTCCCCGTGCTAAGATGAACCAGCAGAGATCTCGTCGTTTCAGAGCCTCCAAAGAATCTGGGTAAGTATATTGCGTTTCTGACTGACTTGCAATGAGATATCACTTCTTTTTTTTGTTTGAGGGAAATAAGACTTCTGTCTAAAAATGGCATAATATAAAAAAAAAGTCAGTAAATAATGTCTTTGCTGTGCTGTCTTGCAACATTGACATGTTCTAGCGAAGAGTTGTTCCTAGTATTGTAAAATTGTAATGATTCTTGATAAGAAAACCTTGCTTTTGAAGTACTCATGCATCCAGGCTGAATTTCATAAAATAATTGCTGTCGCCCATTCAAGTCCAGAATTTCATTCTCTCTTTGATTTGGGCGTTTTGGTTTCTTCCTGGGCGAGAGCTTGCCCAAGGTTTACCAGTGGTGAGAGTTTTGTGTTTGTGACTGTTTTTGTCTACCATTAAGAAAGTTGTATTTTGACTTTGAAGAGAAATTTCATTCTGAATATATTTTGTAACAATACAGAGCTTAGTGCATGGTTGAAATTGATACCATTCTCTCCCTTCCCTGAAATTCATACATATTCCTCCTCTTTGTTGTCTGCAATTTATATGATACTCCTCCTCCCCCCTCCCTTCCCTGAAATCTGTACCGTACTCCTCCCCCTCCCCTTCCCTTTAATTTACACTATACTCCTACACTCTCCCTCCCCGAAATTTGTACCATACTCCAACCTCCCCCACCTTTTTTGTTCAGGCCTGAATTTTAAGGGATGGAGATGGGATGTGGTTACAGCCAGATTGAATATGTAGAGATTGTTTTTTTGTTTTTGTTTCCAGTCCAAAAAAACTGCAGTAAATGTGAGTGAGCCAAATTGAGGCGTATTGGTTAATTAACAGATTTCACAGTCAATCTATTGATAATCAAGTTACTTGGGTCAGTTTAAGTGGCAGGGTGAAATCATGGTGTGCTGAATGAATTGTATACTTCTTGTGATTATTGCGTCAATATGGTTTTGATAATACATGGCCTGGTGGGTGTTTGACTGCAGAGAGAAGGCCAAGCTGATGACGGAGATGCGAGAAGATTTGGAGTCCAAGGGCTGCTACCTGCCTCCATCCAAGCCAGCTACAGAACGCTTTGACAGCAACTGCATCACACCTGTGAGTTGCCTTCAGGCTTCTGTCACCTGTGGACCAGGAACTGTTTGGAAGTGTGATGCTTTTCAAACTGAACATTAGACCAGACAGAGATAGTTTAATTTGTTTTTACATGCTTGTGGTTAAAATGATGTAGACTTGATTCTTTGCTGAACGCTCAGACAGCAAATGTTTTTGTCATATGAGCGAAAAATACGTTACCTGACAAGTCAGGCCTAGTGCATTCAAGCTCGGCATGGGAAAGAACTATTATCTTTTAAGTCTTTTTTGGAAAAAAAGGCAGGAGAATGGTCCAAGAAGGCAGAAAATAGACAAGGAGGTAACAGGAGGAAAAGGAAGAAGTCAGAAATAAAGAGAGGGATAGAAAAGGGGAACTCCTAGCACATAATTTCCAGAAGGCAGAGATGCTGTTTATACTGACAGGCCCCGGTATCCCCATGAGGGAACTTGATTTATGGTATTGATAATGCAGGAAATGAATTGTGTTCCCTGTGTAAATTAAAAGCTGTTGGAAGTAAATGATGTCTTGTATGGAAAAAAACCTTGCTGTGAAATATCAAGAGTGAAAAATGCATTCTTGCTAGTGGTGATTTCTCAGAACTCTCAATTTTATAAGAGAGAAAATTGCCAGTGTCTTGAGTAAGGCTTAACTTCTTGTAATTTATATGTAGAAATAAATAATTTATAAATATTATTTTAAAGACATTATTGTTCTGGTGTTCTGAAGCAGTGTTTCAGGCTCTGAGAACAGTGCTTTCTGAATGACAAAGTGCTGTCTGAAAAGTGTTTGATGGCTGCATGAATGTTAATGTGTTTTATAACGTTTGAACAGTTTGTTTGATAATGCCTCTTACAGAGTGAAAACTTTCTTTTTGGGGAGAGCAGAATAGCCATGTGGTTAGATCTTGGAACTTGTGACCTCATAGGTAACTGAAGGCTCGGGTTTGAATCTCTATGAAGGTAACTGCTAGAAAGGACTTTTCTCTTGCAGTCTATGCTGATTTCAAACTCCATTTCCTTTTTGGGTGAGACTTTAAACCTATTTTCTGTGTGAGAGAACACACGCAGTTAGCACCCTGCCCATCTTTCATAGAAGAGTAGGCCAGCTACAGTCTGTGGCATGAACATGTGAAATACCCAGCATGCAGCATGCAGAGGGATTGGCTTCACCAGGTTTCACTTTCTTGAAACACATTGCCAGAAAATGTCAGTGTGCTGTCCCAACAACTCCTCAAGGAGTTAAGGAAAAAGTCAAGTCAAATCACGATGATTTCGATGTGGCTTCAGTGGTCTGATTGGCTGTGATTGACGGACTTCATTGCTGACTGTTTTTACCAGGGCACACCTTTCATGTTCCGACTGGCCAACTGCCTGCGTTACTACATCCACGATCGCCTGAACAACGACCCTGGCTGGAAGGGCATCAAGGTCATTCTGTCTGACGCCAACGTGCCGGGAGAAGGGGAACACAAGATCATGGACTACATCAGGAGACAGAGAGGTATCGTGTTATTTATTTGAATGGAAAAGTTGAGTTTCTGTCTTTGTATGTGTGACTGTGTGGAGAATAAGCCATGTCTCACACTGTATTTGCATAACTGTAAAGAAAAAAGCACTAGTGAAGGTAAAAGATTGTCTGAAATTTTTTTATTTTAACAATTGGTGTTTTTTAAAATAGATTTTTTTCATATTTTTGTTAAGGCATTTAGCTTGTTTTTCCCCCTGAAATCAGTACCATTTACCTATATGACAGTTTTGGTGCAAGTCTCCTTTTTTTCTGTTAGATTTCAGCTGTAGAAATTTCCATAATTTTACCGTTATTTTATTTTAACTTTGCTTATTTCCTTGTAATCTGTGTTAATGTGTAATTTCTACTCTTATTCCCCATTTTTGATGAAATTTCTATGCATTTTTTTATGACATATCTGTCTTTGTTGGTAGATTTGCATATATATCATATCCACTCCCACTTGCAGTAACTATGAAGACTGAGAAATATGAATGTTATGATATAACACAGCTAATGTCTTAACAGTCTTTTTCTTTACTCTTCCTGTCTTCTATCTTCTTCATCTCCTTCTTTGTTAACACTCAGACAGTAAGTATCATTCTCTGTCATATGAGCAAAAATGTGTTAAGCTGCTAAATGCCTGATTCATCAATCCCAGCACATTTGACTTGGGTGTGGGAGAGAATTGTAATATTTTAGGTCTTTCTTGGAAAAAAAAGGCAGGAGAATAGACTAAGAAGGCAGAAAGTAGAGAAGAAGGATGTGACAGGAAGGAAAGGAACAAGACAGAAACAAAGAGAGGGATAGAAAAGAGGGAATTCTTAGCACAGAATTTCCAGAAGGTGGGGGTGCTTTTATACTGACAGGCTCCCCAGGGGAGAAGTCTTGTATTGGACATTGCTGTGCCTGTAAGCTGATAGCTAGTCAAGTCTGTGATATCACTGTCCACCCCCTCCCATTTAAAAATTTTTTTTTTCAAATAACTCATTCAGTTATATTGTGTACAATTGCAGTTGCTGTAACGGATTGTTATTGTTATCATTTAATGCATATATCCTGGCATGTGTGCAATTGTAGATGTTGCAGAAGATGGTAATTATTATTACTACGTTGTGTATTATATCTTGGCATGTACGTGTGTTGTGTTACAGCTCACCAGACCATGACCCCAACACCAAACACTGCCTGTGTGGTGCTGATGGTGAGTGCTGCCGACTCAGTGTCTGTAGGCAGTCCTGTCTCTTGCTGTGTGTGTGTGACTATGTGTGTGTATATGTGTGTATGTATGTTTGTGTATGTGTGTGTGTGTTTTGTTGTTGTTGTTTTCATTCCTGGGCTAGAGCTCCGAGGTTCACCAAAGGTGAGATTTTGTTTATGCAACTGTTTCTGCCCACCATGAAGGTAGCCGCATTCAGACATCGGGGTTGTATGCTGGGTATGTTTGTGTTTTCATTACTCACCAAATGCTGACATGAATTATGGGATGTTTCACATGCATGTTTGGTATTCTGCATGTTATATACATGAACAGAATTAAGGCACTGGCAGGCCTGCACTTGAAGTCAACCTGGGAGGTCATAAAAGTCCCCACCCTTGATTCACCAGACACCACCAAGATTTGAACCCATGACTTCATGGACCCATGGGATTGAAGTCGAACAGTCTTAACCACTCGACTATGGTGACCATCATGTGTGCTTTGAACCCTGTTGAACTTGGCTAGAGTGGTGTGAAGGAGTGTGGGTGTGTGTGTTTATTTGCACATGTGGATCACTGCTTTTTTGTGTTTGTAGGAACTGTATGTTTATTTGAGGTAATTTGTGTACACTTGCATACATATCCAAAGAAGTTTGTGTGAGTGTTTGTGTGTATGCACAATTTATATTGGGACTAATAGTTTAATACATGCAGCATTAATATTGAATTGATGATAGGTGATACACTCTGTCCACAATTCTTTTTATGTCTCAGTTTTTGTAGGCAGTTTAGTTCTCTTAAATGACATGCCATTTTGATGAAATTAACCGCTGAGACTGTATGAAAATGCTTTGGAGTTCAGCTGAGATATACATGTGTTGCCATGCCATTCACATCTCTGCATGTGCACTTCTTACTTTGGTATATCGATGAAAGCCATGGATTATCATTCATTTTGGAAATAGGATTATGAAATGTGTACTTTAGGTCAGAGAATCCTTAGCTACTGTGATAAACTCAGAGCAGTATTTTATTGACAAAGAGACACAGGTTTTTAAGGTTTGCATAAGCTAAAGTTAATAAAGCATTAATATCGGGATATCATTTGAGAATGAAAGCTCATAGCAGATGTGTAATACCAAGCACACTTTAGAGTTCTTCTCATATCTATGAGACTATCAGGAAATTACATCTTTTCATTGATTAATTATTTTTTGTGTGTCTGTTGCAGCGGATCTGATCATGTTGGGTAAGCATGTGATTTTCTTTCTTTAAAAATAAAATGTAACTGTAAAAATGAAAGGGCAAATTTTGTGACATGTCTTAATAACCAGAAATGTTTGTTCTTGGTTTTTGGGGGTAGGTTTTGTTGTTGTTGATGTTTGATTTATTTAGATGGCTGTTTGACTTTGAAAAAAACAACCTTTTAATAGAATTTTCATACAATCAGAAATAGACCATGCAATAAACTTGCCCTGTAGCTTTGTGTAGAATTGGTGTAGCTGTCTTCCTGGTTAACCCTCTTGTTGTTGGATTCTTCAGAGCTAAACTGCCTGTAGATTTTGAATTCTTTGAAGGTTTTCTACCTCCATCTGACTTACTTTACTCCTAAGACAATTGTGTGTGTGCATGACAAGTTATCAAGCTGAAGTTTTGTCACAAGCTAGGTATGTCTTTGTACTTGCATTTAGGCGCAAGTTTATGTGTCTGGTACCAGACGTCTTGTCATTGTCACCTTATTTGTCACTAATCACAGGTAAAAATATGGTATATATGATAAAACAGCAAATCCTGCATGGATTTGACAATAGTTCAAGCATGTTAGTGTCGAATAAGGAAGTGATACCCAGCTGATTTGTTTACCAATGGTTATGTGCAATAGTACTTCAAGGATGTGTCACACAATGTCCCCATAGCACCTGTTGTTTTATGGTATGTCTTGAGGAGACAGAAGTTTTGTTTAACTATTTTTTCTTATGAAAACAAGTCATATTCAATCAACATGTGACTTTATACTGCGCTTCATATCTGCATGTGCTACCACATGTTTGTTAAGTGTACAGAAGTGTATTATTGTACATGACTGTCACACTCACCAGTGTCACAGCACAGGTGTGACAAATTCGAAACAACACAGAACTTCTGTAACCCTACAAAATTTTAATGTTGGTAGTCTCCAAAGTAGTCGTAGTGGTGGCACAGGGTCACATCACATCACAAAAAGCACAAATTATGGATGTGTGTGTGTGTGTGAGAGGGGGGGGGGGGGGTGTACCCATTGCTCTCACCTGTCAAACCTTGGCAGACGGGAGACCTATTTTCTTTTCCTTCTTGCTATTTTCATTATTGGCATATCTGTTCGTTTCTGCCATTGCAGTTTCAAAGCAAAAGTGTGGTAATAATGAGAAAACGTCAAAAGGCATCGTTTTCAGGCGTCTGTGCCGCGGACCGGCCAGGAGATCAAATTTCTCCACAGTTGTGTGTGTAGCACAGGTCAGGAATGTGCCCTGTAGCACATTATTTTCAGGCTCACTCTTCTCCCTAACTGCAGCATTTCCTTCCTCCTCTTCCTCGTAAGCATTTAATATCGGACTCACTTAACAATTCTCGTTCAAATGTTTCTACTTTCAAGACAATATTATTCAATTTATCGTCTCGCTAATCAGATGAATCCTCTGCTACTAAAGAAAACGCCATTTTTTTTCGCCACGCTGCACCATTGAAAAGCGTTCTGGTCGCTGGCTGTTATTTCTTCCTTCCCTCCCCACTACACGCATGTTAGTGGTCTAAATTTATCACTAGCACCGTCTGACACCCTCCCTGCATCGCCCCACCAATTTTCAGACACATAGTGTGAAAACCACGAGGTCTGTGTGTGATGGAAAAGTACTGCCCACGTGGGCAGCACCAACTGTCAGCTGTGGTCGGATTGGAATCTAGCGGCAGCCTCCGTTACTGTCGGCTGTGGCCGGATCGGGGACAAGAGGGTTAAATTAAGTAACATTCAGTCCTGTGATTGACATGAAATACATAATTTAAAATTTGTTAATCTTTTGTGAACAGTCGCATGTATGTGAATGGTTTGAATGCAAGCACTTTGATTTGTTTGCTTTACAAGATTCAGACATATAAAAAATTCCATATATCATAATGGAAATCTTCAATCTGATCAAGCAATTAAGAAAATGAAAAGAAGACTTAGATAAATTTGCCTAGTTTAGTATCAAGAAAATAACATTGTAGTGGGTTTCATGTTCTTTTTCATCAGCTATCATTTGTATCACATTCAACAGTGTCTTAAAACAAAATTTTTTTAATCAATGGTATGTTTTGTGTTAATGTATGCAAGCATGCACACAGATATGTGTGCCTATTCTGCTTCACACTCAGAAGTGTCTTTTTGTAATCATTGGTGTGTTTTGTGTTGTTCTTAAAATGTGTGCATGCATATATGAGGGAGAGGAGATGGGCGCCGCCCTCAATATGCTGGCCCCTAGAGAAGTTGAGGTCTCTGATACCTCGCTCCCCTACGACCACATAGGTTATGGGACACCTTTTACCTTATATACACACATGTGTATATCTGTGTTGCATCATGCTCAACATTGTCTTTTCTTCATCATTGGTATGGTTTTTTGTGTTCATGTGTGCGTACATGCATGCAAGCATGTGCTGTACACACACGTGTGTGTGCCTACGTGTATATCGTGTTGTGCAGGTCTGGCGACCCACGAGGCCAGCTTCACCATCATCAGAGAGGAGTTCAAACCCAACCAGAAGAAACCCTGTGACCTGTGTGGACAGGAGGGTCAGTTAGTGTGGACCACAGTGCCTCCTCTCTTGTCCTCTTCTTGTCGACCGCTGCTGCTGCTGTCTCTCCACACTCTCTTTCTCCCCTACTCTCTCTCTCTCTTTGTGTCTCTTGTCTGTCTGTCTGTCTGTCTTTCTCTCTCTTTCTCTGTCTGTCTTTCTCTCTCTCTCTGCATTTGTATATTTTCTGTACATCTGTCTGTCTATCTCTCTGTCTCTTTCTGTCTCTCTCTTTCTCTGTCTGTCTGTCTCTCTGCATTTGTATATTCTCTGTATATCTGTCTGTCTGTCTCTCTCTGTGTGTCTCTTTCTGTCTTTTTCTATCTCTCTGTCTCTGTCTGTCTGTCTGTCTCTCTCTCTGTCATCCTCCCCCCTCTCTTTTTCTTCATATTTTCTAATGTTCTCACCCCTCTATTTATCCTCTCTTGTCTTACCTCCTCTCTTCAGATCTCCCTACAGTCATTCCCCCCCCCTTTCCTCTCTCTCTCTCTCTCTCTTCTCTCTCTCTCTCTCTCTCTCTCTCTCTCTCTCTCTGTTTTTTTGTTGTTGTGGGTTTTTTTTTTTGGTTTTTTTTTTGAGAGCATGGTGTAAAAAAGCCCTGAGCTTATCCATTTACTCTCAATAAAAAGTTCGAGTTCGAGTTCTCTGTCTTCACCCTGTATCTTCTCTCTTTCCTTCTGTCTTTCTTCCTTTCTTTCCCCTCTCTTTCTTGCCTGCTCCTTCAGGACTTTGTCTTTCTTCCCTTCTCTCTTTGTCTTTTTTCTTCCTTTGTTATCTCCCTTCAGTATATCTCTTTCCTGCTCTATTGCCTCTGTCTTTCTTCCCTTCTCTCTCCTCCTTCCTCTTTCTTTCCCTTTCTCTCCATGATTGCCTCATGTTGTTGAAAGATTTGAATTTTTGTTTTGTTTGAGAAACTATGAATTTTATCTCTTAGGCTTTAAATCATTTGAGCAACACATAAGTAATTAGTATGGGCCTTGAGAAAGGATGTAGTGTTGTGGTGTGTATGTGTGTGTGTTTGAGTGAGTGTGTGTGTAGGCTTATGCTTGCTTGTGTATACTGATTTGAATTTTTGTTTTGTTTGAGAAACTGTGAATTTTATCTCTTAGGCTTTAAATCATTTGAGCAACACATAAGTAATTAGTATGGGCCTTGAGAAAGGATGTAGTGTTGTGGTGTGTATGTGTGTGTGTTTGAGTGAGTGTGTGTGTAGGCTTATGCTTGCTTGTGTATACTGATTTGAATTTTTGTTTTGTTTGAGAAACTATGAATTTTATCTCTTAGGCTTTAAATCATTTGAGCAACACATAAGTAATTAGTATGGGCCTTGAGAAAGGATGTAGTGTTGTGGTGTGTATGTGTGTGTGTTTGAGTGAGTGTGTGTGTAGGCTTATGCTTGCTTGTGTATACTAATGTTGATAGAACATGTTGAACGTGGATAATTTTTGTTTTCAGGTCATGAAATGAAGCATTGCGAAGGTCTGCCCAAGGAAATGTGTGGGGAGGTAAGTGTGCATTGTAGCAGTCAATAGGGAGCTAGTGGTAGTGGTGGCAGATTGGCTTGGAGAGGATGAGTTTATGACTGTTATCTAAACAGGATATATAGGGGCATGTATGTGCTTGCTACAGGCATGTGGGCAGTTAGGAATGCACAGACACATGCATAAATACATGTGCGCTCCTCCACACTGTCTCTACACACACATACATACGTTCACAAATGCATGCATGTACAGACAGATGCTCACCACACAAAGGCACACATACACGCACGCATGCATGCACACTCATTTGGGACTTGTGTGCTTTCCGTGCAATGCACACATAAAAATCCAAAGCAAAGTGTAAAGAGATGGGGCAGTGTCCTGGTTAGTAGGAAAAAACCTGTTGTATACACAAAAATTACACACCATTGGTGAATCTCAGAGCTCTAGTGGGGGAAAAAAAGAGTACAATGCCGTGAGCTACAAACACAAGGTATTTTACCTGCAAAAGTGATTTATCAATACTGCTGATGTTATCGTGAAGGTGTTCAGGAGTGGTGCAGATCATACAGTCGGTCTTTGTGTTGTCAGAATAACGAGCTGTCCAAACCCATCGGCCAGGAAGTGGAGTTCATCTTCCTGCGCCTGAACGTCCTCAGAGAGTATCTGGAAAAGGAACTGCGCATGGACAACCTGCCTTTCGACTACGACTTTGAGGTCAGTAGTGTGGGGGCCTGATAGGTATTAGGTGGGGGTGTTTTTTGTTTTTGTTGTTGATGGATTTTTTTGGCTTTTGTTTTTCTGGATTGTTTTGGGGAGGGGAGTTAGGGGGGTTCTGTTTTGTATGTGTGTGTGTGATTGATTTACCTTTATTTTGTCCTCTTTTTTTAATATCATTTTCTTGAGAATTGATCACAAAAATATGAAAGGGAGTATCTTCCGCACAGTTGTCATTTCCCCCACTTCCAGCTACTCTCAGCTGCTATCCATTCCAGCCCAGCTAGTGCTGATTATAGCAGAAACTGACCGCACTAGGAGTTGGTAAGGGAAGGGCATGCTAATTTCAACACTGGACCTTGGACCTGTGACTCAGTTATGCTGGATGTGTGTGCTGTGTCAGTAATGGTAAAGCAGACGACAGACGATCCTTTTCAACCTTGTGGTTCACACAGACTGTTTAAACCTGTTCGTTCCAACCTGTCAGTGTGAAAAGGACGAAAACTGCTACATGCAACGTTTGGGACGTTTTGATGATGCGTTGCTGTGTTTTGCACACGCTTGTTTTTTTAACATATGCCATACTGGAGTTTCATTTGAAATCGTGGAAGAAATGTTGACATTGCGTTGACTGTTGTGCAGAGGGCGCTGGATGACTGGGTGTTCATGTGTTTCTTCGTGGGCAATGATTTCCTTCCTCACCTGCCGTCCCTGGAGATCAGGTACAGTGAAACGTTTGTTTGCTTTTGTTTTTTATTTAGGTTTTTTTTTCTTCCTCCTTGGGGGTACCAGGGGTCTGTCAGTATAAATAGCATCCCCACCTTCTGGAAATTCTGTGCTAGGATTTCCCTCTTTTCTATCCCTCTTTATTTCTGCCTTGTTCTTTTCTTTTTTGTTACCTCTTTCTTGTCTATTTTATGGTTTCTTGGTCCATTCTCTTTCCTTTTTTCCAGAAAGACTTTTAAGTTATTCTCCCCCATGCTAAATTTGGGTGTGCTGGGCCTGACTTGTCAGGTGCTTAGCAGCAGCGCAACACGCTTTTACTCATATGGTAGACAACATTAGTTGCTGTCTGAGCATTTGACAACAAAGAAGAAGATTGTGTTTTTGTCTTTGGTTTATTGAAGTGTGTCTGTCAGCTGCTTCAGTGATGTGCTGTGTTTGTGTACAGTTTTTTTTCTTGGTTAGTTTGTTATTGTTCTTTGTATTGATCAGGGAATGATAAAGATTGAGGGGGATGGGGGAAGAGGGAAGGTTTTGTTTCATGATTTGCTGGTCTTGTATTTTAAGGTTTTCTTTTTTTCGTTTTAAATGTTTGGTGTTTATGATTTGATTGATAATACTGTGTCGATTCCTTAGACATGGTATAGTGTGACGAAATGCGGGAATAAAAAAAGATAGGGGTGTGTGTGTGTGTGTGATATTTGTGTGTCAGTGTAAAGTACAACACTGTTGTGTGTGTTTTCAGAGAGGGAGCCATTGACAGACTGGTCAAGCTGTACAAGAATGCTGTCTACAAAACAGGGGTGAGCTGTTTGTGTCAGTGCACAGTCCCTTCTCCCGGGAACACTGAATTAGAGCTTTTTGGTGGAAATGTATTACATATTTATCTAAGGAGTGTGCATCTGTATGTTTTGGGAGTAATAATTTGACGGTCCATGACAAGATGAGTTGCATTGCACCTGACCTATTTTTCTGCTATGACTGATTTTAGGCAGGTGAGGGTCAGGTTGTTGGTTTTGAGATTTTGATTGATTATTAAACTCTTAAGCTTCCTTTTACCTGGTACTGAAGTGTTGTGGTGGAACTTTGTTCCCAACTCTTCATCCTGACCGCTTTTCCCATGAAAAATTCATCTATTTCTCACTTTGTCATTTCCTAGAGTCTAGCTTTTCACTTTGTAGTAACTTTTTATACAATGGTCTGATTTTCAAAATAAAATTAAAATTTATTGAATAAATATTTTACTTGACATTGATGGCATATCAACAGTTAAATATTGAACTCTAGTGCAATGTGACTCTTTTTATTTTGAGGGGGGTAGGGGTGTCACAAATGTGGATTTAACTGAATTATATTCCTTCCCTCTTATAAATCTGATCTGAACAGAAGTTGAGGGTGGAAGTCAGATTCTCCTAAGGATTGTGTCTGCTGTGTGTTTGTATGATTGTGTCTGCTGTGTGTTTGTATTGGGACATTGGGACTGATTTCTTTCAGAAGGTAATAATGATGATACTGGTAATGATGATAATGATGACAATGGTAATGATATGATGACTGCTTGTGTCACAGGGCTACCTGACAGACAGTGGAGTCGTCGCTCTGGAGCGTGTTCAGCTTGTGATGACAGGTAACCACAATGTTGGGCATTAGTCTTTGTGGCTTTGTTGTGGTGGTATTTTGGTTGTTTTGGTTGTTTGTACTGTTTTTGTGGGGATGGGATAGCTCAGTGGTCAAAGCACTCGCTTTCCCTCAGCCAAGTTAAGCAGCGTCGAGCGTGATTACCAGTTGGATGGGTGACCGGTTGCGCGCCTTGGCTTCAGTACAGTTCTCCCAGTTCACCCAGCTGTAAATGGGTACCTGCCCTCTTTAGGGTCAGGGAAGGTAAAGCAGCGAGGGAGAGGAGATGGGCGCCGCCCTCAATATGCTGGCCCTAGAGAAGTGAGGTCTCTGACGCCTCGCTCCCCTACAACCTTATAGGTTATGGGACTCCTTTACCTTTACCTTTTACTGTTTTTGTGCGACTAAATCAAGTCTGCACTGTCTTCTTGATTCCTTTTTTTAAATGCTCCTGTTTTTAGGCTTTGTATCTTTCGTACCTTCTGGTTTGCTTTTTGTTTTTGTTTTTATCTTTTTTTTGTTTCCTATTAGATGTGATGTATTTCTTTCTTGATATTTTCTTCTTTTTTTTTCTTGCCTTCTTTTAGTTATTTTTGCTTGCCTTTTACTATCAGATTTATGATCTTTGAGAAGGTAATGATAATTATAATATTGGTAATGATAATAATGATGATGATATGATGACGATAATGATAACAACACTTCTGGTCTTGTGTGTGTTTGCAAACATTGTCTCTTACTTTCATTTTCTTGGTTTTTTCCAAGTTGACTGAAAAAATTGATTCTTATTTTTCAATTTGCAGAACTTGGTCATGTGGAAGATGAAATTTTCAAGAAACGCAGAGATGATGATGTGAGTAGGACCTCTTTGTGTGTGTGTTGGTGAAGGGGGTGGGGGGTGAAAGTTAAAGATTCAAGACAACTTTATTACCTCATAAAGTGAAATAATATCAACAGTGTATGTGTCTGTGTGAACGTGTGTCTGTGATAGAGAGAGGGTGAGAGAGAGAAAGAGAGAGGGTGTGTGTTTGTGTGTGTGTTTGGAGATATGCCTGCATTCTTTAGTCTGTTTGGAGTTATTATGTATAAATTCAGAATTCCATTTTACAGGCATGGGATACTTTTCACTGAAAGGAAATGTTATGCATGTTTATATATCTTTCTGGATTTTTTAAATTATTTGCTGATTGTTATGTTGTATTTGTTGCTTGTTGTTTTTTCTCTGGTGTAGTGAGCTGATGGTGTTGTTGGTTATGGTTGTTTACAGATGAGCTTCAAGAGGCGGATGAAAGCCAGGAAAGAGCGAGAGAGACGGGTAAAGATTGTTCTTGTTTCTCTTTTTACTCTTTGTTTTTCCATGTATATACGTTTGTACATACATACACACACACACTCACACACACATGATTTTTTTTTTAAAGCGATTGCACAGCTTATTCAATGTACCATCTGGAAATAAAGGTTTGACTTTGACTGTTTGACACACAAACATACACACACACAAACACACACACACACGTATGTGTCAATAGAACACTGTAGTAGTTGTTTGTTAAAAGTGTCCAGAGACCTAGGAGTTTCCTCTGTTCTGTCTCTCTTTGTTTCTGCCTTGTTCCTTTTCTTCCTGTCATCTCCTACTTGTCTTTTTTTTTCCATTCGTGGTCCATTTTCCTGAAAGACTGAAAACCTAAGAGTACTCTCCCATGCGGAAGTCAGATGTGCTGGGCCTGACTTGTTAGGTGCTTAAAAGCAGTGCAATGCATTTTTGCTCATTGACAGACAACAATAGTTCCTCTTGAGCATTTGACAAGGAAGAAGAAGAAGAAAAAGACTTTTCCCCATTTGGATCAGACTTTAAAATGAGCTCCTTAACATGGACTACATTCACCGAAATCTTGCACACATATAACCCCCCAAAATTATCTTTTTTGTTGTTGAGGATTATTGGGTCATTGTGTGCCTGAAGTAATGAATGATAGCACAACAACATATGCTCAGTCATGTGGGTGGGTTCTAGGCATCATTCCTGAAGTTGGAATGTGGCAACCTTAATGGAAGGTAAGTAGTCAGATGGGTAAAAACACCTCAGGGCTCTGTCCTCGTGGCCAAGAAGCTCTGTGGTGACTGAAGACCTGCAGCATGCTGCTGCCTTCATCACAGAGCCTGAGCTCTGATGAAAAAGAAAGAAAATCAGAATTATGGCCAAGGACAAAATGAGAAGATGTGGTTTTGCCCCTGCATCGCTCTTTGGTAGTCGAATGGTTATGAGTGAATCGACAAAAATGTGGATGATTTTGCTGCTGTACTTATGTCGTCAGCACCTGGGGTTTATCACAGTTCTTGATTAAACCATTGACGCTGGGGGCAACAGCAAAGTGAGAGGCTGTATTATCAGTGACTTTCCCACTCATGGAATTCCACTTTACAGCTTAGTCTTTCGTGATCGACTGTGACTCTCTGACTAGGAGGCTTGACTCACACAGTCCTTATGTGCTGCAGCCCTGGGGGCTAGTTGGCCTTTGGAGAAGATCTCCAACGCTGACTGTCCTTATGCCCACTTGGCTGAGAGAGTGGGGATGTACTGTGGGCAAGGCATCTCCACTATAATCAAATTTTTCTGCCCAATTTCTGAAACAGCAGCTGCCTCCTCTGCTGTTTTGGAGGTCACCGTCGAACACGACGGACAAGCATACTGTCTGTGACAGCAACAAGGAAACATGTAGCAGGGACACAGGCGGACCCTTTATCATTCTTTGGTAGTTGGATGTGGTTAGGAATGAATGGATAAAAATGTGAAGGAACAGACGATGGATGATAACACTGCTGCTGTATTCTGTGCTACAGCAACAAGGAATCATGTACCAGGGACACAGGCGGGGAGCTGGACTGTTGGGCCCTGTGGTGAGTCAGCCTTGTGTGCTTGCGGGGGTGGGGGGTGGTGGTTGAGTTTTCAGTTGTTCAGTGTGTGTGTGTAAGAGAGAGAGAATGTGTGTGTGTGTGTTATTTTTATTTATTTTATTTTTTTAAAATCTATTTTATTCTTTTATATTAAGGATAATGGAATAAGCACGTATGTGCTTTTTTACATTCAGTCCCCGTGTGTATACGGTTTTGTAAATTCTGTCATCTGTTCCCACCGTCACACAATGGCCTACTCTTACGAAAAGTGGAACAGGTTTTAACGTGTGCGCAAGATGTTCTGCATGCGTTCGCACACCGGACCTCAGTTTATAGTCTCATCCGAGGGACTTTTGGGGAGAGTGGAGTCTGCACTGATGTTAACGCGCGTGCGCGCGTGTGTGTGTGTATATACGTTTGTGTGTGTGTGTGTATGTCTTTGTTCTAACGTCTCCACTTCATAGTGATTTTAGACAGAATGTGTATGTATTTGTGTGTGTGTCTGTGTGAAGGAGCTTTTTTTTCCCTTAGCTGTGTTGGCCACGTTTTTCACACATTGCTAGCTGTCAGATAAAAGTTTGCTCTGTCCAATGATAACAGATCGAATGATTTTATATTTTTTCAAGCTTTCATAAAAACGCAGCAAACGGAAATAGTCATCTGTACATGTTGGCAGGGAATGACTAGAACAAGGACTGAATAGTGGCTAAAGTTGTCCTGATACGTCTACAGAAGCAGACAAGAGCCGTTAAGCCGAGGTTCCATGTGTTACACATAATTATTTAGTGCTTGTAAAAGAATCCATGGCAACAAAAGAGTTGTCCCTGGCAAAATTCTGTAGAACAAAAGCCAGTCTGATAGGGAAACAAGTACAGTTGAAGACAGAAAAAGAAAAAAGTAAATTAATGGGTGGCGCTGCTCTTATGGCAACGTGCTCTCCTCGAGGAAAGCAGCCCGAATTTCACGCAGAGAAATCTGCCATGACTGAAAGTGGTATGAAATGATTTGAAGTGACAGCATGCATGTCATCAGACAGTGAATATAACAAGGAAGGAATAACGGCAAAAACTGTGCAGGTGTGTCCACATGTCAGAATTAGCTTTATGTGTGTGCTGGCTTGAGTTAAGCTGTATCCGAGAATGTGTGCCTGGCATCATCTGCGCATAATCTGTATAGGTATATCTGAAAGAAAGCGGAAGGTAAAAGTGTACGTTGTGTTGTGCCTCAGCCTATCGGGCAGGGAGGCAGTGCGTCCGGCAACCTGCGGCACCAGGCGTACGAGATGCGCAAACAGAACATGTCCTCCTCCTCCTCCTCCTCACAGCAGGGGGGCAGGGGTTCGAACCCCAACCAGGAGCTGAGGCAGCTGATGAACCAGCAGGGTGGTGGGAAGAACAACGACGACTCGGATGAGGACCCTCCCGATGATGTCAGGTGAGATGGAGGGCTTTGCACTGAGTGATGGATTAGTTGGTTGATTGGTTGGTTTGCTGGCTGGCTGGCTGGTTGGCTGGCTGGCTGGTTGGTTGGTTGGTTTGTTTGTTGGTGGCTGGTTCACCTTCTGAGAAGTACTCCTCAATCAGAGATAACTTTTATCTGCTGATTGGTTCAGTGTCCATTCATCACTGTTCGATGTAAATGAATATTATGTACAAACATTCATGCTGTAAAGGCATAAAGACTAGTGGTAATGGAGAAGGAGGGGGGTGGGGGAGGAAGAGTGAGAAGTCCAACTTATAAATGCTACAGTTACTTTTTTACCTTGTGGCAGATGATTTCAACAAGTAATATGATATAATTATTGTTGCTGGGAATCATGCATCTTTGACATTGTCATATTTCTCTTAGAGATCTTCTCTGATGTTCTTCAAAGAGTGACCACTAGGCACTCTAGATAACATAATGAACTGAAATGATAAGTATGGTAAGTGTTTTGAAAGACTGTTTTTATTGACTGCTTGATGTTGGTCAGTGGTGGTGAGGATGATGACTCAGGTTGTTTTGTTGTTGTTGTCCATTCAGGCTGTGGGAAGATGGGTGGAAGGATCGCTACTACTCCCAGAAGTTTGATGTGGACGAGCACGACATCGCCTTCAGACACAAAGTGGTAAGTTCTCGGTAAACAGAAAGATCATGTAGAGCCTTGAAGTCTTACCAGTTCATTAACAGGTTGTTGTTTTTATTTTCATTCCTCAGCCAGTGCTCCAAGGTTCACCTAGTCATGAGATTTTTGCGTATGTGACTTTTTCCTCACCATTTACATAGCCGCATTCTGACTTCATGGATTGTGTCTACACATGACATCTGTGTGCATGTGATTTTGAAGTTATGTCATTTGTTCCTACCGGCAGAAATGGCCTACATGAAATGGCACGTGAGTGCTTATTCCATTATCCTCGATATAAAAGAATAAATAAATAAATAAAGGTGGAACAGGCCTTTAACGTGTGCCCAAGATTTTCTGTGTGCATTTGCACACAGGCCCCATTTTATAGTCTCATCTGAAGGACTTTGACATTCAGTTTGATTTTCTTGTCAAACTGGGAAGAAAGGGCAAGGCTGGGTAAGGAATCCGAAAACCTTACCGTTTACTTGTTAAGCAGGTGAACGTCTTATCTGACCAGCCACCTTCCTGCTTATAATGTATTATGATCATATACACAAAGTATTGTGATTGTATAGGTTAAGAAATAGTTGAAAAATTGTGTTTGAACAGGTCTGACAGCTCTTTATATAAGTATGTGTGTGACTGAAACAGATAAAATGGAAAGTAAACCATGTAGCAAATGTGTGCAGGCCAATCACTATGTGCGGGGCTTGTGTTGGGTTCTGCGATACTACTACCAGGTGGGTCCAGTAGTCAGTTTTTGTTCCTTCTGTTTTTTCTTCTTCTTGACCCACTTATATCAGTGTATTTGTCGAATGTCTGTGAAATTTGATAAGTGGATTTATGTTCATGGTTTGTGTATATATATATTTTTTTCTATTTATTGATTTATTCTTTTATAAGCACACATGTGCTCGTGTGTATTAGAAAAGTGTATGGGTGTGTGTCATGTGTCAGTGTTCTACCTGTTCCAAATTGTTGTTCTGTTTACTCATGTGTTTGTTTCTCTTAAAAGATTTGCTTTGCGTTTTCTACAGAATTTCATACCATAGGTGTGTGCACGTGTGACCACTGTGTTTGTGTTCTGCGAATAGTGATTCACCAAGAATGCTTTCTTGGAGATGACTGTTCTTGATTGTTGTCTTGTTAGTAAAATCAGCCATTTAGTTCATGTGTGGCAGCAGAGTTTTCTTGATTTAAAAAATAAAAATTCACAAGTTTCCCCTGTGGGTATGCCGGGGGGGCCTGTCATTATAAATAGCATTCCCATCTTCTGGAAAATCTGTGCCAGGAATTCCCTCTTTTCTGTCCCTCTCTTTGTTTCTGCCTTGTTCCTTTTCTTCCTGTCACCTCCATGGTCCTGACTCAAAAACTAACAATTCTCTCCCACGCTGAAGTCAGATGTGCTGGGCCTGACTTTTGAGGTGCTTAATGGCAGCACAACACATTTTCACTCATGTGATAGACAACAACAGTTGTCTGAGTGTTAGACGAAGAAGAAGAAGAAGAGTACACAAGTGATGCCTGTTTGCAGGGCTGTGCCTCATGGAAATGGTACTTCCCCTACCACTACGCCCCTTTTGCCTCTGACTTTGTCAACATTGGGGACTTGCCCAACGATTTTGAGAGAAACACCAAGCCTGTAAGTATGCTCACGTGTGTGTGTGTGTGTGTAAGTGTAAGAGAGTGTGTGCAGATGTGTGTGTGTGTGTGTGTGCGTGCGTGCGTGGCTGCATGCATGCGTGCGTTCTTTTTGAAGGTAGGAACAAACATAAACAACAGGTACAGACATGTAAAGTAGGGAAGAGGATACAACTCAAGTGAGTGCTAATTGTGAACTAAAATGATAACAAATGATGTCTGTATATAAAAAAATAAGTTAAGAATATGTTCGTTTTGGCTTCTTTCTTTTTTTAAAGTAAGCGTCAAGATATAAGGCAATGGGCAAACAAATAGATCATTCAAGGCTGATGCAAAATGCTGACATGTGTGTGACTGCATGCATGTAAGCATGCATGTTTGTTTACACGTATGTGTTTGTGCATGTATGTACACGTAGCTGTGTGTGTGGTGACCAGTTTCAGCCGATGGAGCAGCTGATGAGCGTGTTCCCAGCAGCCAGCAAGAAACACCTGCCCCCTACCTGGCAGAAACTGATGTACGAGCCAGTGAGTACACTCCTCCCCCCCTCGCCCACACTCTCTCTCTTTCTGTCTATTTCTCTATCTGCTGTCTCCGTCTGTCTGTCTCTCTTTCTCTCTCTCTCTCTCTTTCTCTCTCTTGCTCTTTCTCTCTCTCAATACAACTGTTTAACCCTCTTGTCCCCGATCCGGCCGCAGCCGACAGTAACGGAGGCTGCCACTAGATTCCAATCCGACCGCAACCGACAGTTGGTGCTGCCCACGTGGGCAGTACTTTTCCATCACACACAGACCTCGTGGTTTTCACACAGTGTGTCTGAAAATTGGTGGGGCGATGCAGGGAGGGTGTGAGACGGTGCCAGTGATAAATTTAGACCACTAACATGCGTGTAGTGGGGAGGGAAGGAAGAAATAACAGCCAGCGACCGGAACGCTTTTCAATGGTGCAGCGTGGCGGAAAAAAATGGCGTTTTCTTTAGTAGCGGACGATTCATCTGATTAGCAGACAATAAATTGAATATTGTCTTGGAAGTAGAAACATTTGAATGAGAATTGTTAAGTGAGTCCAATATTAAACGCTTACGAGGAAGAGGAGGAAGGAAATGCTGCAGTTAGGGAGAAGAGTGAGCCTGAAAATAATGTGCTACAGGGCACATTCCTGACCTGTGCTACACACACGACTGTGGAGAAATTTGACCTCCTGGCCGGTCCGCGGCACAGACGCCTGAAAACGATGCCTTTTGACTGTTTTCTCATTATTACTACACTTTTGCTTTGAAACTGCAATGGCAGAGACGAACAGATATGCCGATAATGAAAATAGCAAGAAGGAAAAGAAAATAGGTCTCCCGTCTGCCAAGGTTCGACAGGTGAGAGCAATGGGTACACCCCCCCACACACACACACATCCATAATTTGTGCTTTTTGTGATGTGATGTGACCCTGTGCCACCACTACGACTACTTTAGAGACTACCAACATTAAAATTTTGTAGGGTTACAGAAGTTCTGTGTTGTTTCGAATTTGTCACACCTGTGCTGTGACACTGGTGACAGTGTGACAGTCATGTACAATAATACACTTCTGTACACTTAACAAACATGTGGTAGCACACGCAGATATGAAGTGCAGTATAAAGGTCACATGTTGATTGAATATGACTTGTTTTCAAAAGAAAAAATAGTTAAACAAAACTTCTGTCTCCTCAAGACATACCATAGAAACAACAGGTGCTATGGGGACATTGTGTGACACATCCTTGAAGTACTATTGCACATAACCATTGGTAAACACATCAGCTGGGTATCACTTCCTTATTCAACACTAATATGCTTGAACTATTGTCAAATCCATGCAGGATTTGCTGTTTTATCATATATACCTATTTTTACCTGTGATTAGTGACAAATAAGGTGACAATGACAAGACGTCTGGTGACCAGACACATAAACTTGCGCCTAAATGCAAGTACAAAGACATACCTAGCTTGTGACAAAATTTCAGCTTGATAACTTGTCATGCACACACACAATTGTCTTAGGAGTAAAGTAAGTCAGATGGAGGTAGAAAACCTTCAAAGAATTCAAAATCTACAGGCAGTTTAGCTCTGTAGAATCCAACAACAAGAGGTTTAACTCATGACGGCCTGAGGTCACCAAGTACATTCATCACTCAAATTTATCAGGTTTGTCAATGAAGTAATTTTTACAACTTTCAATAGGTGCTACACACAAAAAGAAGATTAAATATATTTATTCTATCTTTTACTGCAAGAAATGTTATTTCCCGCATTCTGCATGATGTAAAGTACACACTTGGACCAGGCGGTTTTTGCATTCATGCAGTTGTTTACACACCCCCCCCCCCCCCCCCCCCACCCTAAAATTTTTTTTTTTAAATCGCGATGCCTCATCATTTTTTGCTATCGGTATAGCAATCACAATCTCTTCTACTAAACTTGTAAACAACCGCTTGTAGGCCACTCTGCCCCATCTGCTCGATCAGTCTTAACAATATTCCAATGGAGAAAAACCTTTAAATCTGCTCTGAAGACGTCCAAGTTCTCTCTCTGCACACAGCCTAACCATTACACATGACAACATTTATAAACTGTGAAAATATTATAAACTGTGAAAATCCATAATTTGCTTAAAACCTCACCAGTTTGGACACAGTGAAGTGCAGACAACATGGCAGCATCTTGTTAACGCAAAGCAGCAACTCTCGAGAGTCTCGTTTATGTAAACAACAATGGTGATGCCCATAGTGGGCACATGTTTGCAGAGATTAGTGGGATCCTACTGTCAACAGCGACAATGGAGACAGTTGAGTTGAGTTGAGCATACCATATAATAATTATAAATGGAATTTATATAGCGCTATATCTTGCACAGACAAATCAACACTTGCACTCAGCTCATTCTTACACAGTCATGCTACCAATAACAGCACAAGCACACGCACGCACGCATGCTCGCGCACACACACACACACACGCGCTCATATACACACACAAGGTTATACACTTTGGCAGGGTGATGTGAATTTTGGCTGTCAAAAACAGGGACAGCTATGAGATGAAACAAGAGAGGAAAATCTTAGGTTTGAAATTAATATATCCTTGAGGCTGGATTTAAAAGTGTCATAAGAAGGCTTTGAGGGAGGTCATTCCAGATGGATGGACCAGAAATAGAGAAAGAGTAACTGCCGACGATGGATTGGTTGAATCTAGGTATATAGACTCGCCCCATAGAAAATGTCAAGTCTCTGCTGACGCTTGTTTTCTGTGTCTGTGTTGTATCAGCAATCTCCCATCATCGACTTCTACCCCATCAACTTCAAGATTGACCTGAACGGCAAGAAGTACGCCTGGCAGGGCGTGGCCCTCCTGCCCTTTGTGGACGAAAAGCGTCTGCACACAGCTCTGGAGGCCGTCTACCCTGACCTCACCCCTGAGGAAAGTGAGTGCTGCACAGAGCTTTGAGTAACGAGTGTTTGCTTGTGGTGAGGGAGGGAGGGAGGATAGTGTGTGTGTGTGTGTGTGTGTGTGTGTGTGTGTGTGTGCGTGTGTGTGTGTGTTATTGCTGGGGAGTAGGGAGAGAGAGGGAGAGATTGTGCATGTGTTGTGGATGTGTGTGCTTGTGGATGTGTGTGTGTGTATTTGTGTTTAGGGGAGTAGGGAGAGAAAGAAAGATGGAATGTGTGTGTATATGCAGTATGTGTGTGTAGAGGAGTTGGGAGAAAGGGTCTCTGTGTGTGTGAGTGTGTGTTTGCTTTTGTGTGTATGTATGTGTGTGTGTGCGTGTGTTTGGTGTGTATGTATGTGCATGTGTGCGTGTGTATGTGCATGTTTACTCTGTGTGCGTGTGTGTGTCTGTTATACATGCACATGCATGTACCTATGTCTGTGCATGCACTTTTATACAGGCAAGTTATTATTGTTTTATCTTTCTCGCTCCCTTCCTCCATCGCTCTACCCACACATTTTCCAGTTCTTCCTCCATCATTCTCTGCCTCCTCCTCTCCCCGCAGTGTCTGTAACTACAGGTTCATTGTCGTTGTCGTTGTTGTTGACAGTGAAACGCAATGTGTTGGGGGCGGACAAACTGTTCCTGGGGTCCAATCACCCAGCCTACAATTTCATGGAAGGGTTGTACGAGGGAGGCGGACCTCAGACCAAAGCACAGGTGAGTGTGTGTACAGGAAAAATGCTGCAGTCAAGCAAGCGACGGTAAACCTTTTTGGGGGGATATGGGTAGTTCAGGATTGGCTTAAAAACCCACTTGTATGGTATGGTATGGTATGGTAATATCCTGCAATCCTATGGGTCCATGAAATCATGGGTTCAAATCTCTCAACAGCGTCTGGTGAATTAAGGGTGGTGATTTGACGATCTCCCAGGTTAACTTGTAAGTGCAGACCTGCCAGTTCCTTAATTCCTTTCACGTATATATACACATGCAGAAGATCAAATATGCTTGTTAAAGATTCCCTATTTCATGTCAGCATTTGGTGGGTTACGGAAACACGAATACACCCAGCATGCATCCCCAAAGTCTGAATGCAGCTACCTTCATGGTGGGCAAAAACGGGCGCACTCACAAAATCTCACCATTGGTGAACCTCAGTGCTCTGTCCGAGGAATGGGGGAAAAAAACCCAACCCCACTACTGATGACTTGATGAATAAATGGTAAGTTTATAGACGCTTTAAAAAAAATCTCCAGATGCTGTCGCTGAATAGATGAAAGTGGTCGACCTCCATCCTGTGGGTCTCGGGTTTGACTCTTGGTTGCTGTGTGTGGGGATTTTAGGGTTTGGGATGTGTATGATGTCCTTGGAGATTTTAATTGGCAGACCTGCCAGTGCCCTGATTTCTTTTGTGTAGGGTATGTAGGTGTGCAGAAGATTGTATATGCACATTAAAGATCCTTGTGTATGTGTGTGTGTAACTGTGTGTTCGTGTGTGTCTTCAATTTACGTGTGTGTGTGTGTGTGAATGTGTTTTATATTTTATTCTTTTATATTGAGGATAATGGAATAAGCACTTGTGTGCTTTTTTATACCCAGTCCCCTTGTGTATGCGGTTTTGTCAATTTTGTCATGTTCTCACCGGCACACAGTGGCCTACTCTTACAAAAAGCGGAACAGAATTTAATGTGTGCGAAAGATGTCGGTGTGTGATTGTGATTGTGAATGTTTGTTGTGTCTGTATGTGTGCTTGTATGTGTGCGCATATACATATGTATGTTTCTTTTTCGTTGGTGTAAAGTGAAGTGAAGGGGACGGGATAGCTCAGTGGTCAGAGCACTTGCTCTCCCCAAGCCAATGTTAAGCAGCATCAAGCATGGTTACCAAGTGGATGGATGACTGTGTGCATTGGCTTCAGTACAGTTCCCCAGTTCACCCAGCTGTAAATAGTTACCTGCCCTCTTTAGGGTCAGGGAAGGTAAAGCAGCAAGGGAGAGGAGATGGGCGCCACTCTCAATATGCTGGCCCCCGGATAAGCTGAGGTCTCTAATGCCTTGCTCCCTTACGACCACATAGGTTATGGGACACCTGTACTGTTAATGTGAAGTGACAAGGGCAGAGAGAGACTGGACATTATTTCTGAAGTGGTAGGTGAACCATAACCACTGCATTATTTGTGCTGATTCAATCTACTGCTGAATTGCAGCCTTGTTTTAATAAATTGCTATACATGCATGTTCATTTGCACGTACATGTTTGCATACATGTACCTGTGCATGTGTGCATGAGCATACTCACACCCATATACACAACACACTCACACACACACACACACACACACACTACACACACACACAAAACTACACACAAACACACACACACACTTACTACACGCAAACACTTAACTACACACAAACACACCCACACACACAACTATACACACACACACACACACACACATACACACCCAACATTCACAGACACTGTTTACGATTTTCAGGGTATGCAGATCGAAACCCGCTACACACAGGGCATGGCTGGTAAAATATGGTGTGACAGTTGTCGCGTGGAAACTGGAGGGTAAGGAGGAGGATGTTGTGGTGGTTTGGGTTTTGTTTAGCCGTTTGTAGTGTGCTGTTTTATGCAGCAGTATGTGTATATGTGGTGTGTGTGTATTTGTGTGTGTGTGTTGGGGGTGAGGATGAATTTTGTGTGTGTGGATTTTGGGGTTGTTGTTGGTTTTTTTTGGGGGGAGGGTGTGTTGTGTGTGTGTGTGTGTGTTTTGGGGGTGAGGTTGTAGTGTGTGTGTGTGTGTTTGGTGATGAGGGTGTAGTTTGTGTGTGTGTGGAGGGGGTGGGGGGGTGTAGTGTTTTGGGGGTAAGGCTGTAGTGGATGTGTGTGTTAAGGGGTGGGGGTTGGGGATGTGCTTAAGCATGTTTGAGGTGGGGTGGGGGTGTAGTGTATAGTGAGTGAAGTCAAATTGAATTCTTTCTTAAAAACTAAATTACCCCTGTTTGGGTATATGAAAATGCATACACAAAACCATCCAAATCATGATCAGCAATCAATATTGGGATCATCTCTAAACAACCTACCACAGAAAGATCACCCTCCAAAATAGGAAACCATACCCGCAAGAGCACACACGCACACACACATGCTTGCACACACACACGCACACACACATTGAGAGGCCAAAAAAGGAAAGGTGGTGGAAACACTGCTGATGACTCGATGACAATGCTGCAGCAATGCCCATGAGTATGAAGAATATCAATACTGTACTGGCAGTGTATGCATGCATTCATCATGTACAGAAGTTCACTTTAGTATGGTCATAATGTTCTTTTTGTTGTTATTTTTCAAGTTTGTGAAAACTATATTCTGTAGAATGCAGTTTGAATGCTCATATCCTGTAAATGACAGACACGTAAATGACACAGTAAATGACTGCCAAGTGGTTAAGACCATTCGACTTCAATCCCATGCATCCATGAAGTCATGGGTTCAAAACTCAGCGGCGTCTGGGGAATTAAGGATTGTGATCTCCAAAGTCAACTTCAAGAGCATTCCTGCCAGTGCCTTCATTCCCTTCATGTATATATATACATACACACACACACATGTAGAAGATCAAATATGCCTGTTAAAGATCCTGTAATTCATGTTGGCATTTGGTGGGTCAGGGAATCATGAACATACCCAGCATATATCCTTGAAGTCAGAATGTGGCTACCTTCATGGTGGGTTAAAATGGTCTCATACACAAAGATTCACCATCAGTGAACTGTGGAGGTTTGGGAGGGTGAGGGGAGGGTGGGGGGATCCTGTAAACAAGAACAGGAAAGTGAGCTGCTCTGCAGTCATAGAGGCCAGCAGACAGACCTCCTGCAAAGCGACATGCACAGGAGAAGAACAGGCGCTGAGCATCCCTCCCTGTAAGGGATTGCAGAGAATGAAGAAGAGACCTGAATGCTGGTGTCATAGTATGATACGTACGATGGTGTGCATTGCTGTCTGTACACATAGATGGTGCGCGTTGCTGTCATATTGTACATACAGGTGGTATGTGTTGTTGTCATATTGTACAGATGGTGTGTGTTATCATGTTGTACAGATGGTGTGTGTTATCATGTTGTACTGATGGTGTGATATCATATTGTACAGTTGGTGTGTGTTGTTGTCATAGTGTACATACAGATACAGATGTTGTGATGTTGCAGGGTGGTGATGTCGCCCCTGGAGGCGCTGCCTGATCTGAATAACAACCAGACCATCTGGTGAGTGAGTCCCTGCCTTAGGACACACACTGAGTGAAGGCTGTGTCAGAGCGCTCCCTTTGAAGAAAGAAAGGTGGCAGGGGGGGTTAAGACGTTCCCCTGCCTAACAAGTGAACTGTGAGGTTCTGGGTTTGATTCCCAGCCTTTGCCTTTCTTGCCACTTTGATGAGGAATGTCAAGAGTTTCTATGATGAGGCTATAAACTGAGGGCTTCCCCTGTGCAGACACACAGAATATCTCATGCACATGTTACAAACCCTTTCCACCTTTTGGAAGAGTAGGCCAATTTGTACCGGTAGGAATGGATGACAAAATTTCAAAAACGCACGCAGGCAGATGTTGTATTTAGACACCATGCCCAAAGTTGACATGTGGGTACCTGAATGGTGAGGAAATAAGTGGCCACATAGGTTAAATGGGTACCTGAATGGTGGGGAAAGAAGCGGCCACATAGGTTAAATGGGTACCTGAATGGTGGGGAGAGAAACGGCCACATAGGTTAAATGGGTACCTGAATGGTGGGGAAAGAAATGGCCACATAGGTTAAATGGGTACCTGAATGGTGGGGAAAGAAACAGCCACATAGGTTAAATGGGTACCTGAATGGTGGGGAGAGAAACGGCCACATAGGTTAAATGGGTACCTGAATGGTGGGGAGAGAAACGGCCACATAGGTTAAATGGGTACCTGAATGGTGGGGAGAGAAACGGCCACATAGGTTAAATGGGTACCTGAATGGTGGGGAAAGAAATGGCCACATAGGTTAAATGGGTACCTGAATGGTGGTGAAAGAAACAGCCACATAGGTTAAATGGGTACCTGAATGGTGGGGAAATAAGCAGCCACATAGGTTAAAATCTCGCCATTGATGAACTTTGGAGATCTAGCCAAGGATCAACCATTTTTAAAAAGTGGTTTTTGTTTATTTTTCATAGTGAGTGGGTTTTCAAGGTCTTCATTGAGAATTCCCATCATCAAATTTACTGCAACGTTTCAGATGGTAAGCAGAAATGAAATCAATCAAGATCGTATCAAACATTTCTGCGCTTGACAAATGGTATTGAAAATGGGATATGTATAATTCATACAAAATGTTGCCAAGAAAATGTTCCTGAATGAAGTCTGGGCTTCCTTTCCCCTTGATTGTAGATCTGATGAAGGAAATGTAAGAGAATTTCTTCTTCTTCTAAATGCCCAGACAGTCACCACTGTCTGTCGTCTGTCATAGGAGCGAAATGTGTTGTGCTGCTGTTAAGCTCTTGACAAGTCAGGCTCAGCGCATCGACTTTGGCATGGGAGAGAATGTTAAATCTTGAAGTCTTTCTGGAAAAAAAAGGCGGAGAGTGGACCAAGAAGGCAGAAAACAGACAAGACGGGGGTGACAGGAAGAAAAGGAACAAGGCAGAAACAAAGAGAGGGATAGAAAAGAAGGAATTTCTAGCTCAGAATATCTAGAAGGTGGGGTTGGTATTTATGTGACAGGTCCCCAGCATCCCCACATGGGAGAATGCCATCTTGTGACCTAGGCATGACTGCTGTGGTCTGTCTGGTAGCAAGAAGTACTTTAGGTTGGCATATAAAATGTGTTTGAATTTGGTGACATGATGATTAAGGGTGTGTGTTGTGTGTGTGTGCAGTGTACAGTTTCATGATCCTGAGTTCGAAGCCAACTTCTTGTTCATGGCCAGAGTCTTACAAGGAGCAGTGTAAGTATTGTAGTTGTTTTGTGTCTGTGTGTGTGTGTGTACATGTGTGTGTGTGTGTACATGTGTGTGTGTGTACACATGTGTGTGTTTATATATTGTGTGTGTGTGTGTGTTTACTTTTCATCACTCCAATCATGCCTATGGGTGTGTGGAGGTTTTTCTGCAGACTGTAAAGTTTTGATTCATTCATTTATTCATCCATTTAGTTGTGTGTTTGCGTGTGTATGAGAGAGAGAGAGAGTGTGTGTGTGTGAGAGTGTGTGTGTGAGAGAGAGAGAGTATGTGTCTGTGCTCACTTTTCATCACTGTGATCATGCCTATGGGTGTGAGAGGGTTGGGGTTTTTGGCAGTCTATAAATTATTCATACATTCATTCATTCAGTGTGTGCACACGTGTGATTATATGTGTGTGGTTGCATGTGTGTGTGTGTTATATGTATCACATTCTCTCTCCTTGTCCCATCTGGAAAGTAACCTTTTTGAGGAACTCTTTTCCCCCTGGGCCGTGTTGTGGACATGGTTGGTGACACTGTGTGTTGTGTGTGTGTGTGTCTGTCAGGTTTCCGCCCCGCACCCTGAAGCCGGAAGACTTCAACAAGAACAACCCCAACCAGCAGTACCGCCCTCAGCTGGGCTTCCAGCCACAGAGCGGCTACCGCCAGAACTCTGACGTCTCCACTGCCATCCGCATGATCAGGTGATTCTGCTGCTGCCACTGCAGCAATGGCTGTTGTGGTGGTGATACACTGGTATCCCTCAAGTCGGAATGCGGCTATCTACCTTCATGGTGTAAAAACAACTTTGGTCACATGCAAACATTTCACTATTGGCAAACCTCAGAGTTCTAGCCGAGGAATGAAAAAAAAGAAGGAAAAAAAGCAAACCCACTGTGGTGTATTGTAGTGTTGTATTGTAGTGGTAGTTTTGGTTGGGGTTTTTTTGTTTGTTTTTTTTTGGGGGGGGGGTTGTTTATTTGGTGTGTGATTTGTGTAAGGTTTAGCAGTGTTGAGCATTGTCACCTTGCGGATGGGTGACTGTTTCTGTGCCTTGGCTTCAGTACAGTTCACCCAGCTGTAAATGGATGTGTGCTCTCTTTAGGGACCAGGGAAGGTAAATCAGCGATGGAGAGGAGATGGGTTTTAGAGAAAGATGGTGTAGATAGGTGGTGTCTCTGGTGTAGTGCCTCCCTGTGAAAGGGTCGTGGCCAAACCATCTGTATCACAGCGTGCAGATTCCAGCATCATTCAGTCAAGAGTCCAGAGCCCAATGCTGAAATTAGCACGCCCTGTCCTTTTACCTAGTCCAAGTGTGGTCAGTTCCTGCTGTGATTAGCACCAGCTGGCCCCAGCTGGGCTGGGATGGAATGGAATAGATAGCTGCTGATAGTGGGGGAACTGCCAGCTGTCTGAATCAGAATCAGATATTATTCGTTGCTATAAAAGTCACATGGACGTATTTGACACAACAAAATAAACTCTTCTTAATTCATTAATACAACATTATTATTCCCTGGTCAGCGTGACTGAAATGATGTGCATGAAAACAACCAAAAACCATGTTGCATTCTATCTTATTTTTGTTGAGCTCTTTTTTTCAAAACAGGTATAAACATAATTATTTCAGCTTGATGATTATCAGTTACCATTATATCACTTAATTTGTTGTCAATATGTGTTTTCTTTGTCCGTTATATAAAATGCACTCATCCAGTAAATGAAACATTACACACACACACACAACACACACATGGATGACAATTACAAAACTGCATACAGAGGGGGACTGAATATAAAAAAGCACATGAGTGCTTATTCCGTTATCCTTGAAATAAAAGAATGAATAAATTTTAGAAAATACACACACACACACACGTGTGCGCACCCGCACTTGCTTATCAAGTTTATCCTTTTTTCTTGCTTGTGTTCTCTGCCTTGGTAGTGTTTGACCAGAAACGCCTGAGAATGTTGCTATGTTTTGCAAAACTGAAATGCCACGTTTTATCAGATGGTTTGTTATTGTAAAACATTGGTTGCGTCACGGTTTGTCAGAATGTTTGCTGCGTTTTGTGCAGGAACTCTGGAGCCACGCCCTACCAGAACTTTGTCATGTCTTCACAGAGCATGATGCCCTCCTATACTCCCGGCCGTAAGTTTGTGTGTGTGTGTGTGTGTTGTATTGGTGTGTGTGTGTCTAAGTGTTTTTGTAGTGTGTGTGTGTTGTATTGGTGTGTGTGTCTAAGTGTTTTTGTAGTGTGTGTAAATGTTTTTGTAAGTGTGTGTGTGTGTTGTAGGTAGGGTGAGTTGTGTAGGTGTGTGTGGTGTCTGTAGTGTTTTTGTAAGTGTGTGTGTGTGTATAGGTGTGTGTGTGTTAAGTGTTTTTGTAGTGTGTGTAAATGTTTTTGTAAGTGTGTGTGTGTTGTATTGTGTGTGTGTGTCTGTAAGTGTTTTTGTAAGTGTGTGTGTGTTGTATAGGTGTGTGTGTGTCTAAGTGTTTTGTAAGTGTGTGTAATGTTTTTGTAAGTGTGTGTGTGTGTTGTAGGTAGGCATGGGTTGTGTAAGTGTGTGTGTGTGTCTAAGTGTTTTTGCAAGTGTTTTTGTAAGTGTAAGTGTTTTTGAAGTGTGTGTGTGTGTTGTAGGTAGGCGTGGTTATGTTGGTGTGTGTGTGTCTGTAAGTGTTTTTGTAAGTGTGTAGGTGTGTGTGTGTGTCTGTAGTGCTTTTGTAAGTGTGTATAGTTCTTTGTAAGTGTGTGTGTAGGTAGGCGGTGTGTTGTGTAGGTGTGTGTGTGTCTTTAAGTGTTTTGTAAGTGTGTGTAAGTGTTTTTGTAAGTGTGTGTGGTTTAGGTGTGTGTGTGTCGTAAGTGTTTTTGTAAGGTGTGTAGTGTGTGTGTAGGTAGTTGTGTGTGTGATGTGTGTAAGTGTGTATGTGTGTGTGAGTGTAGGCTGACAATGCACGATATCCAAGCAGAAAGAAGTGCAGCATTGTGTCACTCTCTCTGCACAGACTCTGGAGGGAGTGGGGGGCAGCAGCAGTATGGCAGTAACCAAGGCCGACAGGACAGAGGCGGCAACTACAAGTGAGTCGACAGTTCGTTTGTGTGGTGAAAATCATCTCTGTGCCCTCATGGGGATGCTGGAGGGGGCCTGTCAGTATAAACAGCATCCCCACCTTTTGGAAATTCTGTGCCAGGAATTCCCTCTTTTCTATCCCTCTCTTTATTTCTGCCTTGTTCCCTTTCCTCCTGCTGCCTCCTCCTTGTCTATTTTCTGCCTTCTTGGTTCATTCTCCTGCCTTTTGTTTCCTGACAGACTTAACTCTTCTACTACCGCGTTCTGTTTCTCTTACTTACCACTGTATACCAGGTATTTTCTGCAGTGTCTTTCAGTTTCACACCTACTGACTTTAAAAAATAATAAAAAATCGAAATAAAGACAGATCTACATGAAACTTTCTGTACTTGTTAAGTTGTGAATAAAAATCCAATATTTCTTAGTTTGACTCTTGTGTGACTTGTTGTTGTGGAATGCTGATGGCGATGATGTTGCAGTTGTTGTTGGCTACGGTGGTTATGCAATAATTTTTAAAATATGACTATTTCAAGAGGTAAAGAATTGTAAAGATGAAGTGAAATAAAATCAAACATGCAAAATAAGTAATAATGTTCAGATAATATTAGAATAACATGCAATCACACTCACAAACAAGCATACAGGCTGACGAACAAACAGCCATTGAAATCAGGTCACGGTTTGTTCCAATTTTATTTTGCACTTCGTCAGTGAAAAACAGAAGAAAAAAACCCATCATACTACCCACGAGTCACTAGCATCATTTTGCAAGTTTCTGGAGCCACAATTTTCACGAAATTCTTTCATTTTAAGCCAGTCACAGTCATATGCCCCCCTCGGCAGGATCGTTGTTTATACCACTGTCATAGTCATCTTCATCACTCGAATCACCAATAAACACAGCACATCGATTCCACTCTGCAACTCTTGAATCCTCTGTTCAGCTTCTAAGTCCATTTCAGTCCACATAAGTTCAGATTCTGCCATTATTTTCACAGAAAATCCTCCAAAAAGTTCGTTGAAGCAGTCGCCATATTGATGCAGCTCCCTCCAAAAATTGTTACTCGATGACATCGCCATAAAATCGAAAAAATCGGCACCAAAATCGATCAACTGAAGCGAAAATTGCAAATGGCGGCAGCTACACTATCTGGGAGCTCACTGCGCATGTCTAAAGCGATAAGGGGTGTGAGACCATGGTATATAAATAGCGCAAAGGTTGACACCGGGTGTCCCCAGGTATTCGGCGGGCCTGCGGCTTCGCGGATCAAGTAGTAAGAGGGCGGGTCAACCCGCCGACGGTAGTAGGAGAGTTAACAGATAAGTTCTCTTCCAATGTCGAAGTGGGATGCGCTGGGCCTGACATGTTAGGGGCTTAATGGCAGTGCAACACATTTTCGCTCTTTTGACAGAAAACGTCGGTTGCTGTCTGAGCGTTGAAAGGAGAAAAAGAAGAAGAAGAAATGTCTGTGTGGTTGCTTTGGGTAGGTGCAGTTAACTTGTGTGAATATTTTGCTGACGGTGTGTGCATTTTTCTTTGAGTTGTCCGTTGTCCTGGGTACGTGTGTGTTAATATTTGTATTTTTTTCCTTTTTGTTTGCTAATCCATGTGATAAAGGGTCAGGATTGAAAAGTGTGCTACTTACACACATGCATGCACACAAGCAGGTATGCATGCACACCTACATATAGTATATACACTCACAGTCACACACACACACAAAGTCTCACACTCACAAACACACACACACACAATTCACATATACAGAATCACTACCATTTCACACATCTACACACACAGAATCGCTACCGTTTCTCCTTAAGTCATTTTTGCATGTACCAAAATTTCAAACCAGCTGAACATTATGTGTTGAGTATCAGTAACCCATTCACCACTCTATTATTGTTATCAATACCACAAAAACATGACACACACACACACCTCATTTTCTGATGAACAGCAGCAACAATGGCGGCAGTAGTGCTGGTGGTGGTGGCAACAGTGGCGGCAACAACAGCGGCGGCTGGAATCGCAACATGGCGCGTCAGCAGAACGCCTACGAAGCCAACCAGTCTCGTCACCAGCAGGAGGTGTACCGGCCACTGCCCTCCATCCAGAACGACGGCTACGGAGGCGGCAGCTACAGCGGCTTCAGTGGGGGAGGAGGAGGAGGTGGGGGCCCTGACCGCTACCACGGGGGAGGTGGAGGAAGAGGGGGGAGAGCGCAGGTGTCTGGAGGGTACGGAGATGCCGGGTGGCGCGACCGCGGCCAGCAGAGGAGGGGGGAGGACTACTACCCGCCTGTGAGTTGTTTGGTGGTGCTGGTGTGACGTGGGATGAGTTTGTTGATGTGACGTGTGATGAGTTTGTTCGTGTGTGTATGGGCCTGTTTGACTTCTTGCTCTGTGGTTGGAGCACTTTCAACATGTGAGTTATCAACATGGGCAGTTGGCTCCTTGTCGCAGTCAGTGAGTGAAGTATAACTTAAAAGTATTTAATAGCTGTTTGAGGCAGTGTATTGGTCTAGATAAAGCAGATTTGGATTTAGTGGATTTGCGGTTCTATTATACGATGTTTTCAGGACGTACCTAACGTCTGCCCTATCAGTAACCTGATACACTGGGGGAGTGGCCTGACTGCCTGCTGTAAACTGACACCTCTGTTGCCCCTCACTGCGGTAATGCTGTACACTGCTGTCAGCCATAAATTACACTAGCTTCAAATTTTATCGCTTTTGTGTCTTTCTCAGCATAGCGATTTCATTTTTACGAAAACCAACGGAAAGTGCTTGGTTGACCATTTACGGAGTACAAGCACGATAGAAAGAATTGAATTAATCTGCTGGTTATTACAGTTTGCTTTCATGCCATGCAAAGAAGATTCTACAGCTCACATTCATGGAATGATGACAAAGAAGTTTCAACTTGCCAACGTGCTGTACAGTGCCTGGTACTTTTCTCAGCCTTCATCTTTGGCGCATGACAACAGCAGTGTAGCCACTACTTCTGTTGCTCACCATCATCCAGTTTAACCCTTTCCCATTTTTACCCGCCGTAGCCTGCCGCTGCCCACTCGCCCGCATGTATTTATGCCTGCCGCAGCCCACCGGACGTCATTTCAGCCTAGTGGGGAATTTCCATCACGCACTAAGCTCTACCTAGTACACGCACACAATGAATGAACATTCCACTGAGGTCAGCATAAACTAAGAAAGGAATGGGCACAAAATTCAGTGCTACACAGCCTCCCGTTCACAAGAAATTGGCCAGTGACTGGCTTTGTCTTTCCCACGCTTTCTTGTAGCTAAAAATGGCAGCAAAGTTTGAGCATACAATTTGGGAGGAATATACTGATGTGGAAATTGAAGCTATTTTGGCTCAAGTGGAAAAGTTCGAAAGAGAATAAAATGTTGAATCCGATGTTGAAGTAGATGTAGAAGAAAGAGATGAAATAGGAGAAGGTAGTGAGTCGGAAAGTGA
This sequence comes from Rapana venosa, assembly GCA_028751875.1. Taxonomy (NCBI): domain Eukaryota; kingdom Metazoa; phylum Mollusca; class Gastropoda; order Neogastropoda; family Muricidae; genus Rapana; species Rapana venosa. The sequence continues at coordinate 1,060,876 of CM054142.1, forward strand.
TGCTGAGGATAACATTTCGTTGGCTTCATAGCAGACGACATGGCACAGCGCACAAGTGCCTTGCACAGTGCAAGACTTCACGCTGACGACTGGGCGGGCACAAAACTCTCCCACTGAATGCCAAGCTCTTAGATTACTTTGTTTTGTTTGTGCCCCAACATTTTTTTCAAATTGTAGCAGATGAAACTAACAATTATGCCAGGCAAAAGATCGCTGTGAAAGGCGTAGTCATAGATCCATTACGGACAGAAACAACACCTGATGAAATTTGGGCTTACCTGTCAGTTTTGATCATGATGGGGATCAAGCGTTTGCCGAGGCTTCATCTCTACTGGTCTACTGATTTGACATTTTCTGAGTCACGGATCAGTAATATTATGACGAAAACCAGATTTCTCAAAATTAATCAGTATTTTCACCTGAGAAACACGCCAACACACCTGGATGCGACACTGGCTGTGACACCTGCATTGTGACAGCCATGTAACTGGCTATTGGTGAAGGACACAATAGTGTCTGTGTAAATAGTAGGCGTCAGCATATATTTGTAAATAATGTATATGCGCGCATTAGTCAACGTCGTTTTCAATATGAATACTTTCCACTGAGAAAATGTAGACTTGGTGACAGTAATTTTGTGACAAGTGTAAATGTTCGATTGGATTACCATGACGGTGGATGCGATGGAGGACACATTCAGGCAGGACCACACATATTATTTTTTTAAATCACATACCTATATTGCGCATGTTAGAGGGTAGTTGTAGACTAACAGCATGATGTCACTGCAATGTTACCTGTATTTGGTGACAAAGAGGGGACAGCAGCACGACACATGTAGGTAGGACACACATCTTGGGGTGCAGAACAAAGTATGACATCATATGAATACTTTGGCCAAATATGACTGCTCTGCGAACAATAGTAACTGTACAGGACTATGTGTACTTGAGGTACCTTATTCTCTGAAAAAACAGCGTAAATTTCCGAATACTACAGAGAGTTTCTCTGTAAGAAATGCGAATGGTAAAGGGTTAATCAAGCCGGCAAGTCACAGGGGGCACTTCAGTGCTCCACTGATGAGTTTCCTGTCAAGTTTATACTCCAAGAAATGCCTATGCACACACGCACGCACAACACACACTCACACACAGAGGAGACGGGATAGCCTGGTGGTTAGAGTAATGCACATTGCGCTTGTGATCTGCTGACCCGGGTTCAAATCTCGTCCAAGAGGATTTTTCCTCTGCAGTTAACATCAGTGCCGACTCCACTCCCCCCCAAAAGTCCTTTGAGACTATAAACCAAGGTCCTGTGTGCAAACGCATGCAGAACATCTTGTGCACACATTAAGACCCATTCCACTTTTCGGAAGAGTAGGCCGTTGTGTGCCAGTGGGATCGGATGACAACATTTACAAAACTGCATATGTACGGGGACTGGATGTGAAAAAGCACAAGAGTGTTTATTTCACTATCCTCAAAATAATAAACAAAAATAAATAAATAAAAACACACACACATGACGGCCACATGCCTAGGTCTTAGCGCTAACCTCAACTCTTCAGCTAGCTACACAATTAGAGCAGTATGTAGAATGAACTAACGACCAGTTAGCTTTATTTTTTATGTAGTGTCAGTTGGGTTTTTTGACATGTCTTTTTGGGCACTGTCAGTGGCTTAAGTCAAATCTCTCCAGCACACATTGCCCTTTTCCTCCCTTGTTACTTTTTTCATTTCTTTTTGTTTGTTTGTTTTGCTTTTTCATTTGTTTATGATTTTTTTTTTTTGGCTTGGTGTTGGATTGTTTTTTTCGTGTTTTTTTTTGGTTTTTTTTTATATAGTTGGTTTTTTTTCCATTTTGGCAGAGTCTTTTGTAGCAGAGGAGATGAAAAAGTCAGCTGTTCATTCACATGCACTGCAAACTGAGCAGTCTGATTCTGTTATTGTAGGGTCCTAGTGTGTCCACACCTTCCTGTTTCTTTTCTTTGGCACACATATCACTTAGTGTTCTTTCAGATGAAGAAGAAGCTTGCTTGAGAGTTTATTAATCTCAAGTAGATTTTTCATTTTTTTTAAAAAATCAGATGAAAAAAGAATACTATCTGCCTCGGTGTTGACGGATATTTCTAAAAATTTTCTCAAAATCTGATGCATAGTGTCTGCACAGTTGTGCTGGTTTTCAGCACCGTGCTTTCCTCAGTCTTTCACCACTAATTCTGCACAGCGCATTCACTCTCTCAAAATGGAGATGGTTCGAGTGTTTTTCGGCATCCATATTTCACAACATTTTTTTTGTTATGTTACCACAAATTATTAAATATCTAATAATCTACAACTCATAGCAAGACTTATGCCAAATTCTGAACACTAAACTACACACATACAACACACACACACACACACACACACACAGAGTAGGCTTCTGTATTGAATAGATGAAACACATGACAAAAGTTACAAAACCGCATACACACGGGGACTAGATGTAAAAAAAGCACATGATCGCTTATTCCATTATCATCGATATAAAAGATTAAATAAATGAATAAAGATGGTGAGATAAACACAGCAGTAAAAAAAATAAAATAAAGGAAGTACTCCAGGAAAGGGAGGGAAAGTCCACGAGCCAACTGTGTAGCAGAGGCTGACCTCCAGACAGAGGAGCGGTAAGGAAAGCTAGTCAGGGCTGCACGTGTGTGGCCTGTTGGCCCACTTGCTAGCTGCATCACTGACTACAAATAGCCGTAGATTTTATTTTATTTTATTGTATTTTGGGGCGCAACGGCTTCTCCAATGCAGACGTTTTTGGTTTGGTATCTTTATACTTAGGAAAGAAAACTTGATTAATCGTATTTTGCTAAGTCCCATGCGAAGATTTCTTTTTAGAAAACTACAAAAATCAAGCCTATGACTTTCATTTGCGAATAATTCAGAAGATATTGAAGAAAGCTACATAAGAAACACATAAACTTACTTGTGAAGGTGATTTTCTTCGTTTTCTTTTATTTGTGCGACAAATAAGATTTAGTATAAACTTCCCAACTGCGGAACCTATCATTCCTGCTAATGCACTCACGCGTCCCTCTGGAGGTGGAAAAAGTCACTATTTTTTTGGTATCATCTTGCTGTGTCACATGTTTATCAAATCATAAATAGAGAGATTTTTGGCACTGCTGGACGAAACAGAAAGAGTGTTGAATCGTGATGAACAGCGTTCGTCAACTGAGCATTGCAGACGGCACTTCTCGTGACTAACGCTCTTTATCACCAGTGCAGTGAAGAGGTTAAAATAACAAGAAACAAGTTTGAAACAAATGTTGTTGAAAATGATGATTGATTCTTTTTGTACTTTGTGTAGCTAGTAGCCTTGTACGCCTGTAAAATGGAAATGATGTCATGTTGTCTGGATGAACAGTTATTTTGTTTGTTTTGAACTGAGTATGTGTGCCAATCAAAAAGATTCCCCCCCCCCAAAATGTTGTTGAAAGCAACACAGTGCGGGAAAGACAGGTTGTGGTGATAACACCTGTTGTTATTATTGTAGGATAAAGGTAGGAAGGGGGTGCAGTGGCTGGTGCTGCAGTCAGGCTGTGGGCGGGGAAACAGCAGCGCTGACTACACACACTGACTGACTGACTGACTGACGATTCTGGCCTGGTTGGTTTGTTTGCCTGGACATAGCTGCTCTTATGAACGAGACAGCAGGGCAACAACTCGCTGTTGACCAGTAATCATAATATAATGACAATAGAAATGAAACTAAAAGAATGTGTGTGTGGTGTAGTGTAGTGTAGGTGTGCGTGCGTGTGTGTTTAGTTTATTATTCTTTTATTTTGAGAATAAAAGAATAAGCACTCATGTGCTTTTTTTTCATCCAGTCCCCATGTGCATGCAGATTTGTCAATTTTGTCATCTGTTCCCACCAGCACATAGCGGCGTACTCTTCCGAAAAGCAGAACGGGTGTTAACGTGTGCGCAAGATGTACTGCGTGCGTTCGCACTCGGAACCTCGGTTTATAGTCTCCCAAACAAGAATCGAACCGGCGGGGTGGAGTAGAGTTTAGAATGTCTGTGCATGCATACACAAATCGGTATTCATGCATGCACAGATCTGCCTATGTGGTCTGACCAAAATTGTTAAAACAGATCCATGTGTTGTATGTTTCAGTATGGTGTATGTTTCTGTATGGTGTTAAATGTTTCGGTATGGTGGTGTATGTTTCAGAATGGTGTTGTATGGTTCAGTATGGTGTTGTATGGTTCAGTATGGTGTTGTATGTTTCAGTATGGTGTATGTATGATGTTTCAGTATGGTGTTGTATGTTTCAGTATGATGTGTTAGTAGTGTTTTTCAGTATGGTGTTGTATGTTTCAGTATAATTATGTTTCAGTATGGTGTTATATGTTTCAGTATGATTATGTTTCAGTATGATGTTTATGTTTCAGTATGATGTTTAATATGTTTCAGCATGGTGATCGCTACAGCACTCCAGTCAGGCGAGGTCAGGAGGTCAAGGTGTCGTTTTAAACCGTTACTAGTTAGACTTCACACACGCTACTTGCCTGCCATCCCCCACATAACAGAGGCACACAGCATAACACACAGACTACACCAACTACTAATCATCTCACATGATACACACATCATAACTTACATCTGATGGCATCAGAACAGGATTGAGGCGAGGGGGGAAAGGGAGGAAGGATTTTGTGAGAATGAAGCTGAGACAGAAAAGGATATGTAGTGCTTTCCTCTCACTCAGAAAAATTCACACATTCAAATGCGCGTTATCAGTGTCTCCCAATTAAGAAAGCCCAATGTTTTCAAGTGATAATGTGTGGTCATTAGAATCGCGACTTTGAAGCGAGGGCGCAAGGAGGGAGGAGAAGGCTTTGGTGAGATGAAGCAGAGACAGAGAAAAGGATATTGTAGTGGTTGTTCAGTCTCCTCTAGGGAAGAAATTCACAGCATTCAAATGCGGCGTTTAGTTCAGTGGTGTCTCCAATTAGAAAGCCCAATTGTTTGTCAGTGATATGTGGTGGTCATTAGAAGTCGGCTGACTTGAAGCTGCAGGCCATGTGTGACGCTCTACCACATAGTGAATCCATCACCGCATTGCACCGAAGGTCAGTTGTTAGTTTATAAACTGTTATTAATTTGCAGTAAATAAGCTTTTCAATACAGAAAACAGACTGTAAATCAGACTATTCTGTGAACAGTTATTACAGATGGAAATGGTAGACTGCAGAAAGTGGCAGAATGAAAAACTGACAAGTTTGACATCGTAATAGGGGGTCAGCATGAGGGCTTGGGTTTGTTTTTAAAGCAAAAGGAAACAAAATTACACCTTAATTCTTCAGTACAAGGTAGAAAAAGGGTGTTAGTTTTATTATCAATGAAAATCTCGAAATCGACAACCTGTCCCCCACCTGTCTAAAATGGCTCCTAGCGGAAAAGTGAGTCAGGTGCAAAGCGACTCATTTCATGGTGGAGTGTCACATATAGTTGTGTAGGAATAGAAAGTAAACCCTTCTTTATTTTGATGACTTTTTTTTTTTTCATGTACACACTTCTCGTTTTTTTCTATCTCATTTGTTAAAAACAGTTTTAGTGATAAGATAACAAGGGCTTACCTTGCATGGTATCCAAAAACGTAACACAACTGATCCACCAGTGAGAGTGAGAGGACTTGGCAACAAACCATATCATATGTCATATAGTATACATATGTATAGAGAGAGAGATATGTGTGGTTTCATCTGTTTGAAGCTGCGTGCTCCCTGTTGGTGACGAGGCAGTTCGTTGAAGGTGATGGATGCCCATTGTGACAGCTGCTGGGTGACGGATCAGAAGCAGGGTTATGAAGCCCATGCTGGCTGGGGTTATTGCCCCTCACTAGCGGCATCACTAGGCCGCTTTGCCTCTTTTTCATCAAACACTCAGACAGCATCGCTGTTGTCTGTCATATGAGTGAAAATGTGTCACGCTGCCGGTAAGCGCCTGACTAGTCAGATCCAGTGCATCCCACTTCGGCATGACTAGGCCTTTTGAACAAACCATTGCCTTTCACTACTGGGAAGGGGAAGTTCGTGATAGCTGCTGCCTTTGTGTGCACAGCCATTTTCTGATACAGTGTACAAAAAATACAAAAAAAAATTGCAGGGAGTTGAGAAAACGCCAACATTTATGGTCAGCTGGGAATGACTCGAACCCTTCCCTTGGCTGGGAGAGCATGTACCTTCATCACAGTTGAGCAGGACGCAGAGCTCTTGTAGCGCTGAACCAGCAGAGTAGAGCTGTTCTCAACACATGCAGCACAACACTTCTTTTTAAATTTATAGTAGCTGTTCAAAACAACACTTTTGTGTGTGTGTGTGTGTGGATTACTGGAAAGACTGCTGAGTTTTTCAAACAAATGTTCAGACTTTCAGGAACAACACCAGCAAATAAATATTGGGGGGGGGTTGGAGTGAGGAGGAGGAGGCAAGGGTTTGGGGTGGGGGGGGGGGGGGGGGGGGGGGGGGTATGATGGAGATAGAAAAGAAAGAATGAAGAGAAAAATGACAGTTTGTGGTGTGTGACAGAAGGTGTGGGAGTGAGTGAGTGAGGAGAGGGAGCGAGTCGTTAGCAGAAACAGTTGATGTTGATGTGGAAACAGTTGATGTTGATGGCTGTTTTAGGCAACCATCTTTTTTCTTCTCTCTCTGTTACTGTGTACAGTATGCCGCAACTTTCTGCTTTTAAAATTGAAAGGCAGCAGTTTTAATGGTGGAGCCCAGCTTTGACAAACTACGTGTTGTTTATAATTTTGTTGATGATGTTTACAATTTAGCACTGCTATTTTTGTCCTGGATGATTTATTTTTGGTGTATCCCCCTTCCCCCTTTTTTCCTCTGTAAACTATCCTTTCCTTGCATGTTCATACATGTATGCATACACACGCGCGCATGCACACACACACACACTCTCATGCACACATGCATGCACGTGCACACATACACTTGCACACACACACTTACACACACACTACACACACTCACACACACTTACACACACGCCCATTTGAAAGATTGGCATTGCAAGCACAATGGGAAAACCAGGCAGGGTTCTTTGAGAACCAGGAGCAACCTCTGTAAACTGAAAATGTGGGACTGTTCAATCCCTCCATTATTGTTGCTTCTTTTTTTTCTTTTTCTCTCTCTCTCTCTCTCTCTCTCTCTCAGCGATGTACTTTCAGTACACTTTTTTAATCGTGCCAGCACATCTGCACATATTTTGTTTGAAAAACAGTGGCATGGATTCGTTAATTGGGTGCTTTGAGTTGGTACCCAGGACATGTCGCTTGCCCGTAAGTAAAGTAGGGAGGGGGCGAGGTGGTGGAGGCGGGGGTGGGCAAAGAGATGGAAAGGAATGAGGGGTATTTTCCCCTGAAATGTTGTGCACTTACTATATGTGTTACATCATTTCCAGCGCTTTGATTTGTTAGCTTTTTAAGAATCAGCGCTATACAAATTCCATTTATTATTATTATTATCACTTTTGTTTTATGATTGTTGCCTGACAAAAAATGTGGGGTAAAACTACAACAGCTCATTCAGGTTCTTGCAGGTTTCTTGTAGGCAGATAATTCAACGTAAAAAAATGTGTTAGCTCATATGTATAATGTTGCTACTTTTTTGTGGTTTGTTTGTTTTGGTTTTTTTGTTCCGCTGTCCAATCTTGATTTCCAGTTCATGCTGGTTCTCTCGTTGGTAAGCCAGAGGCTCACCATACAGATTTGTCAGCCAGGATGTTTAGTTTGAGTGACTATGATTCTTTTTTTCCCCAGTTTTTTGTTGTTGTTCCTCCAACCAACCCTGATATATTCAACCTTGTATGATCAGTTCAAGCTAGTGTAGAGGTTGTGCCCCCTTCAGTTAACAGATTCTTATTGTTACGGTTGAAAAAAAAGATAACTGTGTCTGTGCGATGAGATTTGAGAGTCGATGATTCGTATACAATTTGATTTTGGGGGGGCTGGGGGTGTTGTGGTGAATGTGTTCAATTGATTTTGTTGTTTATGAAACCACATTAATTGTGTGGTTGGGATTGAGGGGCTGTGTGTTTTTGTGTCAGAAGATTTGTTGAGAGAGTGATGGTTTCCTACCTCTGGTTGAACTTGAATCAACTAGGATTTAATAAAAAGAAAGTCATGAAAACTGTCAACGTGGTTTTGTATCGTGTGCTTTTATTCATGTTATAGTTCTAAGCTTCTTTCTTCTGTTTTCTTGCGTTTCTGTCTGTCCAACTCTGTGTCTGTCTTTCCCTCTCTCTCTTTCTCTGTCCTGCTATTTCTCTCTCTGATGCAATGTCTGTGTCACATCCCCACCTTCCTTTCTCTATCTGTCTCTCTGTGTGTATCTGTCTGTCTGCCTGTTTGTCTCTCTCTTCCCCCCCCCCCCCCCCCCCCCCTTCGTCACTGTTTTGGCATGCATAACGAACATTGTAATGTGGAATGCATCTTTCAGGCTCTGCTTATTATCTGAGGGATGATGTCCCTTGGCTTCAACTGATCCTGTTCCCTCCTCCCCTACCTGTCTCCCCCTCCCACCACTTCATGAACATAGTTATGTGAAATGTTGTATGTGTTTTTAATAAGAACTCATGACTCTTTCATTTCCATTGATGTAATCGAGTGTTTCAATGTCTACAAAAACCTCATCATAGAAACAGTTTTGTCAACCTAAGCAGCTTTGAATTCATTTGTGAGGACTATAACACACACACACACACACACACACACACACACACACACACACACACATATATAGATATATGTGTGTGTTCATTTTAAGGACATGTTTTCTGTATGTATGAATGTGCCTTTTTTTCAATTTTCATTGTGTGTTAACATAAGGGTATAGTGATTGAAATCAGAACCTTAGTGATGTGTGTGATGTAAAAGATGATCATACTTCTTCTTTGTCAAACACACAGCTACAGAGAGCAACCTTTGTCATATGAGCAAAAATGCAATGCGCTGCTGTTAAGCGCCTGACCAGTCAGGCCCAGCACTTCCAACCCCAGCATGGGAGAGAATTGTTATCTTATTTCAAGTCTTTCTGGAAAACAGGGGCAGGAGAATGGACCAAGAAGGCAGAAAACAGACAAGGAGGAGGGGACAGGAAGAAAAGGAACAAGGCAGAAACAAAGAGAGGGATAGTAGAAAGGAGGGTATTTCTAGCGCAGAATTTTCAGAAGATGAAGATGTTATTTATACTGACGGCACCCACCACCCCTCCCATCCCCACAGGGGAAGATAATCATTGGTTGGAGGGGGGAGGGGGGGGAGGGTGGTATTGTTTGGAAGCATGTGTCAAATGAAAAAAAAAGCAGGAAGAACAAACAGCTGCTGTTGATGGTGCATGGGTGGCTTCAGTGTTGGTCAGACTGTAGTGTGTTTGGGTAGAGGAGGGTGGAGATAGGCTATTGCATTGCCAACCTTCCTGCCTGCCCCTTCAGACACACACTCACACATAGATCCTGCTAGTTTAGGAAACTGAAATTGTGTTGTGTTGCCTCATGTTGTATCGTAGTGTGTTGAAGTGTATTGTGTACTGCTCACAGTCATGGCAGAGTTCTTCTCTAGAGTTGAATTTAGACTTTTCCCCACAGGAAGACTCGGCTTGTCACAAAGGCAGCGCCACCCATTTCAACATTTTTTATTCTGTTTCTAGGTGTTTTGATATCATATGTGTACAGGAAATTATAACATTTCTATGTTGTTGTTTTAGATTTTAGAAAGCACATCTAACGTCTGAACTGTCTCTTTTTGTTTTGGTTGGGGGCAGGTTAAGGAGGGGGGATGGAGGGGGGGGGGGTTTAGAAGCTAAAAAAAAGAGTTTTTAAGATATTTATGGCAGCTTTGTATTCCAAATGACCTACTGTCCTTTCCCCTGAAGTCATATTCTGCAGTTTTTAGTGAATTTGCTATTGTGCTTCCCAGCTTGAACACTCGGGGGGGGGGGGGGGGGGGAGTCAGCCACATCACACTCTGCCCCCGCTTACCACACCTGGGAATCACTGTGAGGGTGCACACTGCATGTTGTGTATGGCTGTTTCGAGATAATGGCCGTATAGGCAGCTATACTCCAACTTCAGAGAATTTAAAATAATTATAAGATGGTATACATTTTAAATGACAAAACTTTGGCATCAAGGGAATGGAAAAGTGGATGCACCTGCTGCTCAAGTTTGCGCATTTTTGTTTTATTTGTTTTCAGAAAGGCAGTACTGTGTCACACACATTGTACACAAAAGGTTTTTTTGTTTTGTTTTTGTTTTTATAAAGGCAATCTTATGTAGCAAATAGACGTACTGCAGCCTACAAAAAGTGTCTAGCCTGTTTTATGTTTTACCACCTTTATATGCTGGACTTTACAAACAATTATACAAGTGACAGGGAATGTATGTAAAACAGCGAAGGAGAGGAGATGGGCGACAGACTGGAGGTTCTGACCCCTGGAGACGCTGAGGCTCCGACACCACTCTCCCCAAAGACTGCATCGTTCATGATACACCTTGATGTTGACCTTGGTAGTGAAGTAATCATTAGGAACAACAGCCCAGCATGATGCCAACTTCATAAATTTGTAAGGAAATTACTTTGATAGCAGTGACATCACAGATCTATATATAGGCCATGCTACACCATCAGGTTTCACCTTTTGTTTTTAAAGGATTAAAATAAGCATAAAAGTAACCACAAAAGCAACATCTATGTATTGAAATTTGTTAGACACAATATTTTGTGACAATTCTATATCAAGTCAAGTCAAAGT
>CM054142.1:1076698-1094198 GCA_028751875.1 Rapana venosa
GTGAGTGTATGTGTGTTGTGTGTGAGTGCGTGCGTGTGTGCTTGTGTGCTTGTGTGTGTGTGTGTGTGTGTGTGTGTGTGTGTGTGTGTGTGTGTGTGTGTGTGTGTGTGTGTGTGTGTGTATGTGAAAGAGAGAGAGAGAGAGAGAGAGAGAGAGAGAGAGAGAGAGAGAGAGAGAGAGAGAGAGAAGAGACAAACAGAGATAGATAGATAGACAAACAGACAAAGAGTGAGACATTAATCCTGCATGGGAGAGGGACGGCAAAGAGAAAGGAAGGGAGAAAGGACGGAAGCAAGCAAGCAAGGAAGGGCAGTAGCAGCATACATCCTTCATGGACAACACCATCACTGACACTGGCAGCAGCAGCAGCAGACTGAGGGAGGGAGGCTGCAGGACTTCATCCTCCTAACTACAAAGGAGTAGGGGGGGGGGGGGGGGGGTAGAAGAGGGAACAGGGACCGACAGTATAGCCTGGCCTTCCTTCGGGACATGGGGTATTGCATTGTACTGTATTGTATTGCACTGCCTTGTATTGCATTGTACTGTATTGTATTGTAGTCTTGTACTGCCTTGTATTGCATTGTACTGTATTTTATTGTACTGTATTGTATTGTAGTCTTGTACTGCCTTGTATTGCATTGTACTGTATTGTATTGTTCTATAGTACTGTATTGCTTTGTATTGTACTGCATTGTATTGTACTATACTGTATTGTATTGTATTGTATTGTACTGTGATGTATTGTATTGTACCTCTTTCACACATAATAAATCGTCATCAGATCAACCATCCTTCTTATGCAGATGACTCTCAAATTCTTAGCAGTGATACTCCTGAAAATCTGCCCTCTCTCTTGATGAATATGTCCTAGTGCCTTCAAGATATCCAAAACTGGATGATAGAGAACAAGTTACAGCTAAATGCAGATAAAACCGAAACCATGCTTGTAGGGACCAAACACAAACTCTCTTCCATCACAACAGCTTCAATAGAATTTGGTAATACGTCTGTCCCTCTATTTACTGCTGTGAAATATCTAGGGGTCGTTATAGACAACACACTCTCTATGCAAAAAATCATCACCCAAACCTGCCAGTCGCGCTACTATCAATTGCGGCGCATCAGGGCAGTTCGAAAGTACCTGTCCACTGATGCAACATCCAAACTAGTCACGTCTCTCATTCTCTCACGTTTGGACTGTTGCAATTCTCTTCTGGCTGGTCTGCCAGCATCATCTATCCACTCCCTTCAACGTATACAAAACTCCGCAGCTTGCCTAGTTCTCAGAAAGAAAGAATCTGAGCACATTACTTTTCTCTTACATTCTCTCCACTGGTTGCCTGAGCCACAGAGAGTAAACTGTAAGATCAGTACCCTCTGTTACAAATGTCTCCACAAAACAGCGCCTTCCTACCTCGGTGAATATCTTCACCTGTACACTTCTTCTCGTTCCCTCCGCTCTGCTGCAGATACCTTGTCCTTACGAATACCTAGATTGAACCAGTCCACCGTTGGCCTTCGCTCTTTCTCTGTTTCTGGTCATGGTCTGGAATGACCTCCCTCTCTCCCTTCGCCAAAAGCCCTCTTATGACGCTTTTAAATCCAGCCTCAAGACACATTTATTTCATACCTACGATTCTCCCCTCTTGTTCTATTTCATTTTTGTCCCTGCCCTCAACAGCCCAAACCCCATCACCCTGCCCGAGTGTACAACCTTTATGTGTGTGTGGGTGTGCGTGTGCGTGCGTGCGAGCGTGTGAGTATACATTTGAGCCTGTATTGTAACTGGCTGCATGTGAATGAGTAGGATGAATGAAAGCGCTTTGATTTGTTTTTCTGGCAAGATATAGCGTTATTATTAGTCTTGTATTGTACTGTACTGTATTGTATTGTACTGCCTTGTATTGCATTGTACTGTATTTTGTTGTACTGTATCGTATCTTGTAGTGCCTTGTATTGCATTGTACTGTATTGTACTATACTGTATTGTACTGTGTCGTATTGTACTATACTGTATTGTATTGTATACCACTTTAAATCACGGGAGATTTCTCTGCGTGAAATTCGGGATGATCTCCCTGGGGACAACGCGTTACCACAAGAGCAGCGCCACCCATTATTTTTTTCTTTTTCCTGTCTACATGTATTTTTGTTTTCCTATCAGAGTGACTTTTTCTGCACAATTTTGCCAGGGACATCTCTCATGTTGCCGTAGGTTCTTTTACGTGTGCTAAATGCATGTTGCGCCCGGGACCTCGATTTATTGTCTCATCTGAAAGATTAGCACTCAGACCACCACTCACGGTCTAGTGGATGGGGGAACGGAGTCGGGCCCAAACGGGGATTGAACCACCACACACTTGGAATCCGGACTTTTCGCTTTCTAGGCAGGTGCGTTACCTGTAGACCACTGACCCACCGTCCTCGTAGCCATGGGAATAGGTGAGCTGAGACCCAGAACAGGCATAGTTTGAAGTCAGTGGTGGATGTAGCCGTTCCTGTATCTTTTAAGTCTCCTATTGTTAAAGTGCTAAACAAAATAAGACTTACCACCATAAAAAGTAAAGGTGTCCCATAACCTGTAAGGTCGTATGGGAGCGAGGCGTCAGAGACCTCACTTCTCTAAGGGCCAGCATATTGTGAGCAGCGCCCATCTCCTCTTCCTCGCTGCTTCACCTTCCCTGACCCTAAAGAGGGCAGGCAACCATTTACAGCTGGGTGAACTGGGGGATTGTACTGAAGCCAAGGCGCGCAAACGGTCACCCATCCAACTGGTAACCATGCTCGATGCTGCTTAACCTTGGCTGGGGGAAAGCGAGTGCTCCGACCACTGAGCTATCCCGTCATACAAAGATGGAAACGTCAACTTTCAAATCATGTCTTTAATTTTGTATGTTTTTCCCCATCCACTGATGCACACAAATGACATGAAACCCGTGGCATTTATTACAAGGTGTACCATACATGGCACTAAAGGCTATGTTTTATGTGCTGCACATGTGCTAACTCTTTGCCACCAGCATGGCACTACCCATTAAATAATAATGGCCTGCCTTAAAGGTTTGTACCAATGCATTGGGGATCTGCTTCAATACAGCAGGTTTACGCTCTGACAGTGTGCTGTCAAAATGGTTATCATTTTTCAAAACCTCTGACATTTCGAAAACAGAAATGTAATATTATTCTCACAACATGCTATAATATATCTATATTTTTTTCGATTTTGATGGATTTGTGTGCTGGTTTGTTGAATGGATGCAATTAGAAACTAAATAATCTTAACACTTTTCAGTTTGTCTTTCGCATCTATCTCTCAGCCTTCCTCACACACACACACACACACACACACACACACACACACACACACACACACACACACACACACAACACGCACGCACACACACACACACACACACACACCGCACAGAGAGCGAGAGAGAGAGAGAGACATATTTATCCTCCAGGCTTCTGGTCCCTAGAAGAGGGTGAAACAAAGTGTAGCAAAAGAAAACAAAGCAAAAGAAAACAATATGTGGCGACTGCCAAAACAGGACAAAAGGGAATAAAGGTGTTTCCAAATTAAGACAAAAAATGATTTACTTCAAACAATTGCATTCAATATTCCGTTTCTCCTTATCAATTCCCTACATTTTCAACAAAGTTCTGCAGCACTAGAGAGAAGAAAAGATAAAAGCAACAACAACAACAACAACAACAACACACAGTGAGAAACATATTATCGACAATACATCAATACATCACATTTCAACAGCTGTTAAATAACTAAAACATAACCAGCAGGGAGAAAAAAAAAGTCACTTCAACACTGGTTAAACAGCCCCAGTCAGTCAATACCTCCAAGCAGCAGCTCAGTAGACCCTAACAGCAGTAAACACAGCCCAGCCAACAGCCCTGCCAGAACAGCAAAGCAGCTGTCCACACTTCCCTTACACTTCGGTATCAGCTCGCCGGTCATGTAGTATAGAGAGAGAACGAGTCGGAAAAATTGTTGGCGATTTTCACAGATTTGTTTGAAAGTAGGCAAAAATGCCCTGTGTACTTATTATAATAATTTTTTTTTTTGGAGGGGGGGAGGGGGGGGGGGGGGGGGGGGGTTGAGGACATAGAGCAATACCAGGCAGACACGAAAAAGTTGGAAAGGACCATCAAATGAGGATTGATTGTGTTCCTACAGTGTTGACCCCGCGCATGCATATTGTGGTAAGGGAGCTAGCAGAGAACAAAGGACTGAGGGGGTACAGTGTTTGTTGAAGAGTTAGAACATTTTAAACATGCCATATTTGTGCAAAATCACATGAGTTTTGAGTCAGAGAGGCTAGTCTTTCACAAAAAGTGGATTCTGTGGATGCCTTAGCATGTGCGATATGAATACAAGAGTTTATGAGGGAAAAACAGATGGAGAAGTGTGGTTTCTTAATGCTGGTGCAGCCTTTAGCCCTACAAACTGCAGGCACTCGGCTGTTTGGGTTTTGGTGTGTGTGTGTGTGTGTGTGTGTGTGTGTGTGTTTTTAAGGGGAAGTAAATCTGACAGAAAAGGCTAAACCTGTCAGGACAGCATGGCGCGCCTTCCTGCTCTCTTACGCTTCTTCAGTTTTAACGGGGTTTTTCACCTTACGTGCATATGTGCGTGCGTGGTGTGTGTGTGTGTGTGTGTGTGTGTGTGTGTGTGCGTGTGCGTGCGTGCGAGTGTGTATGTGTGTGTGTGTGCGAGTGTGTGCGTGTGTGTAGTGTGTATGTGTGTGGTTTGTGTTTTTTGGTGTGTTTGTGTGTGTGTGTGTGGGGGGGGGGGGGGTGTAAGAGAGAGAGAGAGATGAAGAGAGAG
Organism: Rapana venosa; assembly: GCA_028751875.1. Taxonomy (NCBI): domain Eukaryota; kingdom Metazoa; phylum Mollusca; class Gastropoda; order Neogastropoda; family Muricidae; genus Rapana; species Rapana venosa. The sequence goes on from CM054142.1 coordinate 1,081,542, forward strand.
AGAGAGAGAGAGAGAGAGAGAGAGAGAGAGAGAGAGAGAGAGAGAGAGAGAGAGAGAGAGAGAGAGAGAGAGAGAGATGAAGAGAGGGGGAGAGGGAGGGAGAGAAGGAGAGAGAAATCAAATCAAAATCAAAATCAAATTAAATCGTTTTATTTCCAGGATAATGAATAAATACTCATGCGCGTTTTTACATCTAGTCCCCGCCCTTATCAGGGATATCATCAAGATGGAAAAAACCACCAACTAAAAACTAACTGAAAACAACAAGAAGAACAAACAAAAAATCCCCAAGAAACAGTAACAACAATAACAAAAACAAGAAAAACAATAACAAAGTAACAAAAGAAAAGCACACACACAAAAGTACAAAAGCAACACATAACCAAACAAATGATGGTAATGATACAAATAGAGGCCAATAAACAACCAAACAAGAGAATATAACGTTTTAAGCAACTTAAAACATCATGCTATCACCATCTATCAAGAACACGAATAATATAGATCATGATATAGTGGAAAAAGGAAGAAAAGACAACTTAACCAATATCATCATTATGGGGAAGAAGCAGTACGAAAGAGAGCGCGAGAGAGCGAGAGAGCGAGAGAGCGAGCGAGCGAGCGAGAGAGAGAGAGAGAGAGAGAGAGAGGAGAGAGAGAGAGAGAGAGAGAGAGAGAGAGAGAGAGAGAGAGAGAGAGATCACATACACATTTCTGCTGCTACTGATCAATTATTCATATTGTAACAGGCTATATACGTTGACTTAAAGCACTAAAACATCCACGGCAATGCATAAACTTAACCAACAAGTCCACGCAATATATATATCAATATATATATATATATATATATATATATATATATATATATATATATATATATATATATATATATAGAGAGAGAGAGAGAGAGAGAGAGAGAGAGAGAGAGATAAATAGATAGATAGATAGATAGATAGATAGATAGATAGAGAGACAGACAGACAGAGAGGGAGAGAGAGAGAGAGAACTCGAACTCGATAGATTTATTCACAAAAAGGCCATTGGCCCATACATGAAGGGGGGTTGCCAAAACTGCTTAGTATTTCAGTAAGAAAAATAAGTAACACAAAAAAACAAAATGATATTGTATACCCACAACTACCACAGTAAGGATAGTTAGGGGACGGGATAGCTCAGTGGTCGGAGCACTCGCTTTCCCCAGCCAAGTTAAGCAGCGTCGAGCGTGGTTACCAGTTGGATGGGTGACCGTTTGCGCGCCTTGGCTTCAGTACAGTTCCCCCAGTTCCCCCAGCTGTAAATGGGTACCTGCCCTCTTTAGGGTCAGGGAAGGTAAAGCGGCGAGGGAGAGGAGATGGGCGCCGCCCTCAATATGCTGGCCCTAGAGAAGTGAGGTCTCTGACTCCTCGCTCCCCTATGACCTTATAGGTTATGGGACTCCTTTACCTTTTACCTTACCACAGTAAAAATCAGTTAAAAAAATATGACTTAAGTAACCAATATATCTCTTACTCTAAAGGCTTTACACAAATATAAAGCAAGGCTGCACACAATCTCAGGGTGACTAGATGCCATGAGTAGACAGAATCTAAATAAATTAGGCTGTCTACTATACTTTACCGGAATGTAATTATGTCTTACATCTTCTAATACTGGACAGCACAGCACAAAATGAAATTCATCTTCCACTGTTTGCTTACATAATGGGCATAGCAACCTGAGGTCATCATTATTATGTTCTATATATCTAAATTTATGAACATTTATGTCTGATACACCAAGTCTAAACTTAGACATAATTCTTTTCAAATGTATGTCCATATCAAACTTTAGATAAGGTTTGACATCGTGTGAACCTATAAATTGTCTGTACATTTGAAATCTTTCACTGTTTTGTATATGACCACTCCACTGCTGCCAGCCGCAGTCAATCAGTCTTTGCCTGAAAACCTTGATAAACTCTCTACAATTTCCGACACCTTGACTGAGCCAAACAAACCCAAAGCCAAGTTCACATAAACAGGTACATATTTGTGAAGCCCAGGTGCTTTTCCCCTTGACACCTAGATCATAAAGCATATTGTAAGACTTAAAAGGTAACCTGCACTCATCCATATGCAGAATCTTAATCCAATATCTAATGCATCTAACAGCAGCATTAACAGAGAGAGGATATCTATTGGTTTCACTATAAACAAGATCATTAGGTGTACGTCTATCTAAGCCTAAAAACTGCTTTAAAGCAAAGAGGTGTACTGATTCACAATGTGTTACAGCTGCATTCAGTCCCAAATTTCCGCACCATATAACACAGTGGGTTGTATTTGTGCATCAAATATCTTAATGAACAAGTCAAAAGCATTATTATTCAATAATCGTAATTTTTTCCAAACAATTAACAAGCTTTTTTTTTTTACTTCGACTGGCCAGATCTTTACACGCAGTTGTGAAACTAAGCTTTGTAGAAAAACAGATTCCTAGATATTTATATACATTAATCACAGGCATGACTTTTCCATTGTACAGCCATTTTTCGTGAGCAGCTAAATAACCACCTTTTCTGAATACAACAATATTACTCATATTCATATTAACCTTAAGATCAAGTGCTGTTGCAGCACTGCTTAAGCTATTTAGCTGCTGTTGTAAGCCTACAACAATTTCAGATAGCAGGATGATATCATCAGCAAGCAGAAGAATAAACAATTCTGTGAAATCTTGGGGGAAAGTAGCACCATGTTTACCCTTATTAACGACTTCTATGGCTAACTCATTAATGAAAACAGAAAACAAAAGAAGCCTACATACATCACCCTGTTTGACTCTGGTGGTGCAGTATATTATGTCCGTCAGCTTAGATCCACATCTTATTCTGCTTTTGACAATCTGATACATCGCTCTCAAACAACGTAATAATTTACCCTTCACACCATTTTTCAGGAGAATAGGCCATAACAAGTTTCTATTAACAGAATCAAATGCCTGTTCAAAGTCACTAAATGCTACATAGAGCTTACGGTTATGAGCAACTGTTTCTGGATAAATGCAAATAGAGCAAAACATATGATCTATAGTGGAATACCCTCTCTTAAAACCAGCTTGGTGTTCACCTGTAATGTTTTTTTTCTTAACCCATTCCTGTAACCTATTATTAATGATGGTACTGTACAGCTTACTACTGATATCACTAAGAGATATTCCCCTGTACTTTTAGGGTTGTCAACATCACCTTTTTGTGTAATGTTAGAATGATCGGCTCTGTCCATTTATCTGGAAAAAGACCATTATCAAAGATTTTGTTGAATAATTTTAGCGGAAAAAGTACATTTTCACCACCATTTTTTAAAATAGTAATTCTCCAATGATTTGATCAGGACCAGCTGCTTTATCATGTTTAAGTTTTCTAAGTGCCAATAATATTTCATCTTTAGATAAGGACGATCAAAATCTTCCTCAGTGGAGAGAGAGAGAGGGGGATTTATTATTTTTTTTCGAGGATAATGGAATAAGCTATGATGTGCTTTTTTACATCTAGTCCCCGTGTGTATGCAGTTTTGTAAATTTTGCTATCCGTTCCCACCGGCACACAATGGCCTACTCTTCCGAAAATCGGAACGGGTTTTAACGCACGCGCGCGCGCGCGTGTGTGTGTGTGTGTGTGTGTGAGAGAGAGAGAGAGAGAGAGAGAGAGAGAGAGAGAGAGAGAGAGAGAGAGAGTGCTAGAACACTGATCCAGGGGGTAAAACATCCAGGGCAAATACATAAACCCAAGCAGCAAGTCCACACAATTCAAATGCAGTAAAAGCAGCCCAGTCAACAGCCCTGCAATAACAGCAAAGCTGTCCCCACTTTAGCCCCTACAAACTGCAGAATCCAGGCTGTTTCAGGGGCAGTAAATCTGACGAAAATAGTTAAACCTGTCAAGACAACATGGCGCCTTCATGCTCCTTCCAACAGCTGCAACAAATGTGCCTTCAAAACATACGATCATTCAAGGGATATAACTCTTGCCTGAAATGTTAGTGTTAATCCTTTCAAATCGCTTTGCTATTAAATGTTATACTGTACAAATAATGACAAAGATGAGGTATTCTCTTCTTATTTAGCTCAATAATAACACTGATAACAGTAATAACAGCAACTACATGTTTTTCTAATTTTACATAAGCCCTGAAAGCTTACGCGATACTTCTATGTAAGAACGCACACATACATACATACACGTGCGTGCACAATACGCACACAAACACATGCAACCATACATACAACAAAGAAGGAAGTGACATGAGTATCCATCATTTCAAACAAGAATAGCAACACTTACAAATGTACTCTTGAGCTAAAAAACAAATAATAAAGACTGAAAAAAAAAAATTTTACAGGATGCAACAAACAAACATGGTAAATCAGTTTGTCAAGTAGTTGTAAGAAGGTAGCTCCCAGACTAAAAACAATACCAACAAAACAAAAACAAAAAAAAACAAAGAAAGAAAGATGCCCGAAAAGGAAAAGGGTGCTAATTAATAATGTGCTAATTTATAATTCTGAAAATATAGAATGCTAGCAGCAGGGTAAAAGGCCACGACATGAAGTGTTCACGTGTGTCTGAACAGAAATGAAATAAAAGGCAATCAGAGAAGTCTTTACAACAGAATATTGATTGATTGTCACTGATGCGTTTGTTTATTGGAAGCCAATAGAGGTGGGGTTTTTTCTTACAGGGAAGTGACGTGGTCTAAACTAAGGAACTGCACATGTCCTAAAACCACAAGAACCCCCCAAAAAACAACAACAGCAACAACAAGAACCAATAAAGGTACAGGCGATGGTAGCCTGGTGGTTAGAGCATTGCACTCCAGACCTGACAGCACGGGTTCGAGCCCCCACTGAGAGGCCTGCCCAAGGGAACTTTTCTCCCGGAGTTAACATCACTGCTTACTCCACTCCCCCAAGAGTCTGTCAGATGAAATTTTAAAGAGATCCTGTGTGATAACGCACACACAACGTCTTGCGTAGACATTAAACCCGCTCCGCATTTCGGAAGAGTAGGCTATTGTGTACCCGTGGGAACAGATAGACTTTACAAAAGTGCATGCATACCGGGGACTAAAGGTAACAAAACCAAATAACGCACACGACTGCTTTGATTCATTGTCCTCGAGACAAAAGAATTTCCCCGTGGGGATGCCAGGGACCTGTCTATTCTCACGTGCTGCAAATTCTGTGCTAGGATTTTCCTCTTTTCTATCCTTCTCTTTTCTCTGCCATGTTTCTTTTCTTCCTGTCACCTCCTTCTTGTCTATCTATTCTTCCTCCTTGGGTCATACCCCTGCCTGTTTCCCAGAAAGACTGAAAATATAACATAACAGTTCTCTACCAACGCCCAAGTTGAACGCTCTGGGCCTGACTTGTCAGGCACTTCAGGGCAAGGCAAAGCATTTGTGCTCAAATGACATACAGCAATAGCTGCCGGCAAGGAAGGAAAAGAATTGTTAATTGAATTGTCCACACTGTAAAAAAAACAAATGTTTAACTAAACCCCCTTCCCCCAAACCCCCCCTTTCCCCATCCCCCCCCCCTGCCCCTTTTCCCCCTTCCCCTCCCACTTCCCCCCTCGTCAATTCACTTTTATCCAGTGCACACACCACCTCGCTGAGGACGGTGGCCCCTTAGGGGGAAGAACCCCACACTGCTTACCCCCCATCTGCTTATCACCTTTTTTTGAACAATCCACAAACCCAAATATCAGCATGTGTTCCCTATCTGTCTTGTGGTCTGAAAGCTAATAATCCTTCTTTCCCCAATGTGATGTACGAAAGATGGAAAACCCAAATAAAAAATCTGTCCCCTTTTCCCCAAAAAAATGTGCCAGCCGAAAAGTTGTTTCTTCCCTTAATTCTGTTTGTGTGTGGCCCTGGCTTTAAAAGAAACCGATCAGCTTAAAACCCACAGTGTCGGCACACGTGTTGGAATGATGCACGTTTCTTCTCCAGGTTTCTAATCCCTTTTTTTTCGAAAGCCCTCTCTGTTTTAAAAAGTTGCAGGTAATTCACGATTCAGCATTCGAAAATTAATCTTTACACTTTTCTACTTCAACAAACGTGACAGGTTTTATTTGCAAAGAAAGCTTAAAAAAAAACAGACTATGGCAAATCACGAAAACAACCTTTCAATTCTTTTAAAAGTAAGGGAGTTAATTCGCTACAAAACTTCAAAAAACCCATGGAAAAGACTCCACCCTAAATCGCCTAAAAACGAAATATCACAAAAGCGCGATCCAAGATGGTCCCTTTTGGCCCGCAACAATCGTGACGTTTTTGGACCTCATCTTGTGAGTAATCGCCCCCCTTTGTGCGGTTTTTGGTGTCGGCGTTTGGCCCCCGGTGAAGTACGCTGTAAGTGGGGTGTATTTCTCAAGGATCCCTCCCAGCCGTTGTGTAATGAGGGCGGCGGAAGTTAGGGCCTCGTACAGGTGCAAAAGTAAGTTTGCTTGTTTCCTGGTACAGTTCCGGGCTCCGTATTTGAGGTGGCCATTGAAAGCGGGGGAACGGATACAAAATTTACAAAAACTGATAAAACGGGAGGGGATTTTAAAACTGACAGAGGGCTTTTCCATTTCCTCAAAAATAAAAAGAAAGAATAAAAATAAAAAACGTTCAACAAGGTGAGTTTTTGCGTTTTAAACCGCCCTCCCCCCCCCCCCCCCCATACCCCCCCCCCCCCACCCATTAAAGTACCCGATTCCGATTCAGGGGTACGTAATTAACATCCAACTTTGAGGACAGTTAAGGTTCCTCTCCCCCCTTTCTGATTTTCAATTGTGTGGGTTCTTTTCGGCAAAAAATCCGTAAAAAAACTCCCGCTTGTTTTCGGGTTTCCCCGAAAACTTGCATTCATTTGATTTCCCCCTCAAACTGTGAAGAAAGGCAAGGGGAAACGAACCCCAGAACCTCACCCTTACTTGTTAGGCAGGGAACATAAAAACCACTTAAACTTTACTTTTTTTGATTATGCTTTTCTTCTTCTTTTTCTTGTTCTTGTTCTTTTTGTTTTTTCTTTTTCTTTTCTTTTTTTCCCCCCCTTCTTCTTCTTCGCTTGCTAAAACACCACATAACCCACATGGCGGCCGCAAAACAAAGAAAAGGAAAAAAAAAGAAAAAAAAACATTCTAAACATATATGTAAGCAAAAGAAAGTATAAAAAAAGGGAAAAAGGAAATAGAAAATACACAAAAAGAAAAAAACAGAAAGAAAAAGGGGAAAGAAAAGAAAGGAAAAGTAAAAATGGGGGAATAAAAAACACCTAAAAAATAGAAGAGACGAGACAGAGAAGGCAAAAAAGGGAAGTAAGGCAATTTAAGTCAAGTCAATCAAGTCAAGTCAAAGGGAAGAAGAAAAAGAGGAAGAGAGAGAAGAGAGAGAGAAGAGAGAGAAGGGGGAGAGAGAGATGAAAACTACGACGAAGACCAACAAGAAGGCAACAGATGCACAGAGAAAAGGAGAGGGAGCCCAAAAGATCAGACACGTTAAAAAAAAAAAGAGGAAGAAGAGGGAAAGAGAGAGAAGAGAGAGAGAGAGAGGGGAAGAGAGAGAAGGGGGGAAGAGAAACGACAGACGATAACAACAGACAACAGACAGAAAGAGAGAAAAAAGGGGGAAAGAGAGAACAGACAGACAGACAGAAAAGAGAGAAAGAAAGGGGGAAAAGAGAAAGAAAGAGAAGAAGAGGAGACGACAAAAAAGACAGAAAAAAAGAAAAGAAGAGAAGAGAGAGAAGAGAGAAAGAGAAGAGAAGAGAAGAGAGGGGAAAGGGGGAAAGAGGAAACCGATACAAACACAGAAGCAAAAAAAAACAAACCCAATGTTTGTGGAAATAGGCAGATAAGATAGTGTCTTGTGTTGACGACAGATACCACGGAGCATTCGTAAAATGCCCACTGCTCCAACGTCATCCCTTTCCCTTCGCTGTGTCTGTGGTGAAAAACAAAGACCCGGTCACTGACGTCACCGCACACAATGATGACGTCACGACTGTCCTGGAGGTGCACTATGGCAGAACTGGCCTCCCCAAGGACAGGAATACCATGGCACCGGTAGAGGAGGAGGAGAGGGAGGAGAGAGAAGGGACTGAATTCAGGGCAGATTTGAAATGGAATATCACCAAGTGTTTTCCTTGTTTACACGGGTAGGGTCAGTGTTGTGCTGTGTTGTGTTGGGTTGGTTTGGGTAGGGGGGGGGTTTTGGGTTGGGTTGGTTTGGGTTGGTAGGGTTGGGTGGGTAGAGGGGTTGGGGTTTGGGTTTTGGGGTTTTGCAGGGTGGTTTGGTTTAGGTTGGGGTTTAGTTTGGTTGGTTTGGGGGTGAATTGGGATGGGTTTGGGGTTTAAAATGGGGTGGTTTGGGGTTTTGTTTATTGTGCTTGGTTGTGTTGGGTTGGGGTTTGGGGTTTAGTTAATTGCGGGCTGGGTTGGGTTGTGTGTTTTGTTGTGTTGGATTGTACTGAGTTGCGTTGTGTTATGTTGTGCTGTACTTACATTCATCGTTTTGAATCGTGGCTAAGAGTTGTGTGATTTCATGGTGTTCTCCATTCAAACAGTTTGAGAGAGTGCTTTCCATTTCCCCTGAATGTACAATTTATGGTAGTCACCCATAGGTCTTAAAGTCATCCATAACTTCTATAGTCACGTATACCTCCTACAGTCACCCACACCTCCTACAGTCACCACACCTCCTACAGTCACCCACACCTCCTACTACAGTCACCACACCTCCTACAGTCACCCACACATCCTACAATTTACCCACACCTCCTACAATCACCCACAACCCCCTACAGTCACCCACACCTCCTACAGTCACCCACACCTCCTACAGTCACCCACACCTCCTATAGTGACCCAAAACCCTCCTACAGTCACCACACCCCTCCTACCCGTCACCACACCTCACTACAAATCACCCACACCTCCTACAGTCCCCCCACACCTCCACAGTCACCCACACCTCCTACAGTCACCCACACCCCCTACTACAGTCACCACACCTCCTACAGTCACCCCCACCTACAGTCACCTACACCTCCTACAGTCAACCCCCACCTCCTACAGTCACCACACCTCCTACAGCACCCACACCTCCTACAGTCCCCCACACCTCCTACAGTCACCCCACCTACGTCACCACACCTCCTAAATCACCAAAAACCTCCTACAGTCACCACATCTCCTAAAAGTCACCCACACCTTCTACAGTCACCCACACCTCCTACAGTCACCACAACCTTTTACAGTCACCCACACCTCCTACAGTCACCCACAACTCCTACAGTCACCATACCTCCTACAGTCACCCACACCTCCTACAGTCACCCACACTCCTACAATCAAACCCACACCTCCTACAGTCACCACACCTCTACAGGGCACCCAAAAACCTCCTACAGTCACCACCACCTCCTACAGTCACCATACCTCCTACAGTCCCCCCCCACACCTTTCCCACAGTCACCTACACCTCCTACATCACCCACACCTCCTACAATCCCCATTACCTCCTACAGTCACCATAACCTCCTACAATCCCCCCCTACCTCCTACAGTCACCCACACCTCCTACAGTCACCCACACCTCCTACAGTCACCCACACCTCCTACAGTCACCCACACCTCCTACAATCACCACACCTCCTACAGTCACTACACCTCCTACAATCACCACACCTCCTACAATCACCACACCTCCTACAGTCACCCACACCTCCTACAATCACCCACACTCCTACAGTCACCATACCTCCACAGTCCCTTCACCTCCTACAGTCACCATACCTTTCCCACAGTCACCTTCCCTCCTACAGTCACCCACACCTCCTACAGTCACCCACACCTACCTACAGTCACCCACACCTCCTACAGTCACCACACACCTACAGTCACCCCCACCTCCTACAGTCACCCACACCTCCTACAGTCACCATCTCCTACGTCACCCCACCTCTACAGTCACCATACTCCCCTACAGTCACCCACACCTCCTACAGTCACCACACCTCCTACATCACCCACACCTCCCAAGTCACCCACACTACCTACAGTTCACCCCACCTACAATCACCCATACCTCCTACAATCACCCACACCTCCTACAGTCACCCACACCTTCCAAAAGTCACCCACACCTCCTACAGTCACCCACCCTCCTACTGTCAACCCAACCTACAATCACCCACACCTACAATCACCCCACCTACAATCACCCACACCTACAATCACCCCCAGCTCCTATAGTCACCCACACCTACAATCAACCCACACCTAACAATCACCCACACCTACAATCACCAAACCTACAATCACCCAACCTACATCACCACACACAATCACCATACCTCCTACAGTAACCCAACTACAAATCACCAACCCCTACAGTCAAACCCCAACCTCTACAGTCACCCACCCTCCTACATCACCCACACCTACATCAAACCCACACCTACAGTCACCACACCCCTACAGCACACAAAAACCCCTACAGGTCACCAACCTCCTAACAACCCGTACCCACAACCTCTAAAGTCAAACACACCATACAAACACCACACTCCTACAGTCACCCACACACAATCACCCACTCCTAAATCTCCACACTCTACATTTAACCAAAACCTACAAATACCCAACCTACAGTCAACAAATCCACAGTCACCCAACACCTTCAACACCACACCCCTACATACCTTCCTTAAAAGTCACCCACACCCACATCAAACCAAACCTCTTCAGTCACACAATACAATAAAAACCTCCTACAGTCAAAATCCTCCTACATCACCCCCACTCATAAATCCCCACACACCTCCCACAGTCACCATACCTCCTATAGTCAACCACACCTCCTACAGTCACTCACACTTCCTATTCAGTTATAGCTCCCATAGTCACCCGTAACTCTGATAGACTAGTCATATTTTTATTTTCGTTCCTCGGCAAAAGCTTCAAGGTTCACCAATGGTGAGATTTTTGCGTATACGATCGTGTTTACCCACCAATAAGGTAGCCACATTGCGACTTCAGAGACAGATGGTCAAAAAAATTCTCACTAACCTTGTTGTTGCCTTTTGTTTTCTGGGAGGGGTGAGGGTACGTTTGTTTTTTTTGTTTCTCTAAGGTTCACCAAATGGTGAGATTTTACGTATGCGACCGTTTTTTGCCCCCACCATGAAGATAGCTGCGTTCCGAAAATTCGGGGAGCCTTCGTGTTTGAGTGACTGGTGAGGACGCGTGTGTGTGTGCAGGTACCGCCAGACCACGCAGCTGATCCAGCAGGTGGAGATAGGCCTGACCCTGGGCATCCAGCGCTTCGTCTTCTACAACCTGTCCACCGCCGCCCCTGAGGTGGACCGGGTTCTCCGCTACTACCAAACAGGTCAGACTACCACCCTGCACCGGGGGTCCTGAGGTAACGCTTCTTCTTCTTCTTTCTTTCTTTCTTTCTTTCATCTGCCGCTGGTGCCCTTCGGCGTCGCGGGGAGACACAGACGTCTGTCTGTGTGCAGCAAGGCGGTAACACGCCTGCCTGAAACAGCGGAAAGTCCGGGCCGGGAGTGTGCGGTGGTTTGATGGTTTGATCTCCCGTTTGGGCCCAAAACTTCACCTCCCCCCCCCCCCCACTCCCCTTCATCCATTAGACCATGAGTGGTGGTCTGGGTGCTAGTCTTTCGGATGAGACGATAAAACCGAGATCCCGTGTGTTACACACAATTATTTATCGCACGTAAAAGAAGAACCCATCACGGCAACAAGAGAGTTGTCCCTGGCAACATTCTGTAGGAAAATTGCCACTCTGATAAGGAAACAAATACAGTTGCAGACCGGAAAATAAAAAAATAAAATAAAGGTTGGCACTGTTCTTGTGGCGACGCGCTCTCCTCGGAGAGGACAGCCCGAAATTCACGCAGAGAAATCTGCCGTGACTTAAAGTGATATGAAAATGTGAAAAATGAACTGAAAGATATTTGGTCAATTTAAATCTTCCTTCAACTCAGAGTTTAAGAAGGATGGTGGCAGGACGGTTAAGACGTTCACTTGCCAATCAAGAAGTAGACTGTGAGGTTCTGCAGGTTCGAATCCCGGCCTTGCTCTTTTCTTCCCAGGTAGCCAATCTTTTAGCCTGAAGAAGGTTTTTAAATAAACCGAAAATGTGCTCTGCCAAACACTGTGGTGTTGTGTTTTTACTTGTCTGCTTTTCCTTCCCAGGTTGACTGAGAAAATCGAACTGAATGCTCAAGTGTTTCGGATGATACTATAAACCCAGACTCCGTGTATGAAGACTCGCAGAACATCTTGTGCAAAATTAACCCGTTCCACCTTTTGGAAGAGTAGGCCATGTCGTGCCGGTAGGAATAAAAGGAAATCTTTAAAAAGGTATGCACACAGCTGTTGTGTTTAGACACCAGCCATGAAGTCGGAATGTGGCTACCTAAACAGAACAAACACAGGTTTTACGTATGACTCTTTCTGTGACGTCGATCAGTTTCTCTACCATTTTCGGCCAAGGAGAAAGCTGGAAAGCTGTATTGTACTGTATTGTACTGTATTGCATTGTATTGTACTGTATTGTATTGTATTGTACTGTATTGTATTGTACTGTATTGTATTGTACT
>CM054142.1:1101698-1106698 GCA_028751875.1 Rapana venosa
GTAATTGTCACTGTCACTATCCCTGTCATGGTCACTGTCACTGCCACTGTCATTGTCACTGTCAACAGCAGTCACAACTGTTTTCCACCCTCCTTTGCCTGCCCTGTCACAGCCCTCTGACATCACATCACATCACATCATCGATTTGTTCCTGAAAGCATGTATCACTTGTCCCTGTGTGTGGTCTGTTGGTGAAAGCATGCATCACTTGTCAGTGTGTGTGGAGGTGTGTTGGTGAAAGCATGTATCACTTGTCCCTGTGTGTGGAGGTCTGTTGTCACTGTGTGTGTGGAGGTCTGTTGTCACTGTGTGTGGAGGTCTGTTGTCATTGTGTGTGTGGAGGTCTGTTGTCAGTGTGTGTGGAGGTGTGTTTGCCTCACTGACATGTTTATGTTCATGGTTACCTTCTCTTGACTGGGCTGCGGGGCAGTGGTACGCAGAGAGAACGGACACGAAAATGTGTGTGTATGTGTATGTGTGTGCAGGGTGCAGGGTGGTGGGTGGTGGGGGTGGGGAGGGATGCGGGGGTGGGGGGGGGGGGGGGGAGACGGAGGAGGGGAGGCAGGGGTGGGGTGGGGGGTGCGTGGGTACGTATGTGTTTGTGGTGTTAATGTGTGTGTGTGTGTGGGTGGGGGTCATAGGGTGGGGTGGTGGTGGCTGGGGTGGAGAGGGGGGTGCGTAAGTGTGTGTGTGTGTGTGTGTGGGGGGGGGGGGGGGGGTGGCGTGTGTGTTGTGTTGTGGTGTGGTGTGGTGTGTTGTGGTGTGTGTGGTGTGGTATGTTGTGCTGTGGTGGTGTGTGTGTGTGCGGGCGCGTGCGCCCGCGCATGCATGTGTAAGAAAAGTCGACCAAAGAAAACCACCTCTTGCCAAACGAACCCTTAACAACCCAGCACTCCCCTCTCTCTTGTTGTTGGTCTTTTAACATTTCTTTGAATACCAGATTCCTCATTGATTTGATTTTGTTGATGCCAGATTTATATTGACTATACACCTCTCTCTCTTATATGAAATATACAGATGGAATACATTTTTTCTAGTAACCATATTGTTACATTTAAAATAAAATTAACGTTTATCTGAAACTATTAGCTCTGATTATTAAGGATGTTCCCTTTTCAGGGCAGGGGCCGGATGAAAAAAGTATGTCAATACTAGTCTTATCTGTAACCCTTAGGAATAAAGATTATCAATCAATCAATCAATCAATCAATCTCTCATTCATATCAAAATAAAGTTGTTTATGTTTTGCTTGAAGTTAATAGTTATGATTATCAATTAACGATAGTCCCTTCTCAGGGCAAGGGTCGGATGAAAAACGTATGTTAATACTCCCTTGGGAGTGAAGATTATCAATGAATGAATGAATGAATCAGTCAATCAATCAATCAATCGATCAGACAATAATCAATCAATCAATCGATCAGTCAATCAATCAGTCAATCAACCAATCGATCAGTCAATCATCAATCAATCGATCAATTGATCAGTCAGTCAATCAATCAGTCAATCAATCAATCAATCAGTCAATCAATAAGTAAATCAATCAATCGATCAGTCAATCAATAAGTAAATCAATCAATCGATCAGTCAATCAATCAGTCAGTGAATCAATCAATCAAACAATCAATCAGTCAATCGATCATTCAATCAATCAATCAATCAACCAATCAATCAATCAATCAATCAATCAATCAATCATTCAGTCAATCAGTCAATCTCTGTGTGCAGGTCGACCCCGGACCTGCTCACTCTCCTGGAAGCCCTCTTCACGGAGCAGCCCACCTGCGGCGCCTTCCTCTTCTTCAACACCTTCTTCCAGGAAGACCCCTCCCGCTCCCTCCCTCCCCACCTCCGCCCCCATCCCCCTCCCCCGTCCCCCTCCCACAACAACAACAACAAGAACAACAATAAGCCCTTCTTCCCCAGGAGGGTGAAGACCAAGGACCGGCTTCCCATCGTGTGGCCCAGAGGCAGCCAGATGGAGCAGGATTCCTCCTGGACTGATCCTCTGGAAGAGCAACTGTCCTCCTCCTCCCGCTCCTTCTTCACCACAGCAACTGTGCCTGACTTGGTTCCTCTACGTTCAGAAGAATCGGATGAAGGCCCTGGTGGTGGTGGTGGTGGTGGTGGTGGTGGTGGCGGTGGTGGTGGTGGTGGTGGTGGTGGTGGTGGTGGTGGTGGTGGTGGTGGTGGTGGTGGAGGTGGTGGTGTTGGCGTGGAGACAGGGTGGGGAAGAATCCTGGTGTGCGCAGATCTGGTGCTGGTGGTCTGAGGAGCTCTGGTGAGGCCTCGGATGAAGATTGGGATCGAAGGCGTTGGGTTGAGGTGAGGGTTTTTGGTGGTGGTGGTGTGTGTGTGTTGTGTGGTTTGTGTGTGTGTGTGTGGGGTGGGGGGGGGGGGGGGGGGGGGTGGGAGTGGTTGTGTGTTGGTGGTGGTGTGGTGTGTGTATGTGTTTGTGTTGTGTGTTGTGTTGTATGTGGTGGGGGTGTGTGTGTGGTGTGTGTTGTTGTTGTGTTGTGTTGTAGGTGGTGGTGGTGTGTGTGTCTGTGTTTGTGTGTTGTGTTTGTGTGGTGGGTGGGGGGTGGGTGGTGGTGTGTGGTGTGGTGTGTGTTGTGCTGTGCTGTGTTGTGTTGTTTGCGTGTGTGTGTGTATGTGTGTGTGGATGGTGGGGGGGGGGGGGTGGGGGGTCAGGATGCAGTTAAAGGGTTGGGATTGTTTGAAAGATTGATGTGTATGTGTGTGTATGTGCTGTTTTGTGTCTGTGTGTGTGCGTGTGTGTTGCGTGTGTTGTGTGTGGTGTGTTTGTGTGTGTGTGTGTTTGTGTGTGTTGTGTTGTGGTGTGTATTGTGGTGTGTGTGTGTGATTATCTGATCTGGTGTACGATACGTTTTGTAGTTAGCTGTTTGATCTCATGATGATGAGCTTTATGATAGTGTTGAATCTTTTCAATACAAAAATTTCTGCTATATTCGTACATTATGCAGGCATAGTGGTTTTTTATTATATAGAAACACCATAGCTTTTTGAACTTTCTAACAAATTATGCCTGCAAGCCTAGAGAATAACAAATCAATACTATTGATGTGACATGGTTGTTGTTTTTTTATTACTAAGGATGTTCATGTCATGTACAGCTGTGCTACAGAGAGCAATACGTTTATGAAGATAGCTTCACGCTCTTATCTGGCAGACCAACGTAAAAACACCTGTCGTTTGAGATTCAGTCAACATCAGTTACCTGTTTACAATTTACGGCGAGCCTTGATGCCGATACAAAAACGCCATGTTGATGGGAGGTCACCTTTTAACTGGTGACAGTCTTCAAAGTTTAATGAAGTGTTGACATAATCAATAAACAGAAAGGATCATGTTGTAACAAATTCTTTACTGCGCGAACTGAATGTCGTTAAAATGCATCGATTGGGCTACAGCCAACATAGAGCGACCACTATACTAACCAACCCCCCCCCCCCTCCCACGCACACACACAAACGTGTTTGTATCATGGATTTGGAAGAATAAAAACAAAATCGATCGGTATTGTCTAAACGATGTAGTAATGTTGTTAAATCAGGCTGCCAAGTTCATGTGCTTCACACTCTCTCTGGACTTTTACAATGGATGGTTTCAAGTAGAGGACAGTTTGTAGGTCACCTAGTTTTCGTTGATGTTTACCCTCGTTCCTAGTTCAGAGTTCACAGGTTCACCGATGGGGGACAGGATGATAGCCTAGTGGTTAGAACACTGCGCTCGCAATCTGACCAACCGGGTTCGATTCCCGTTCAAGGGGATATTTTCCCATGGAGTTAACATCAGTGCAGACTCCACTCTCCCCAAAAGTCCTTCGGATGAGACTATAAACCGAGGCCCCGTGTGCGAACGCACGCAGAACATCTTGCACACACGTTAAATCTTGTTCCGCTTTTCGTAAGAGTAGGCCATTAGTGTGCTGGTGGGAACAGATGACAAAATTTACAAAACCGCATATACACGGGAAATGGATGTAATTAAAACATATAAATGCTTATTCCATTATCCTCGATATAGAAGAATAAAATAAATAGATACAATGATGAGCTTTTTGGGGGGCGTATGCGACCATTTTTACCCACCATTAAGGTAGCCGCATTGCGTCATCGTAGCTGATGTCTAGACACATCACCAGTGTGCATGCGTTTTGTATCTATATGGTTTTGTCATCCGTTTTTACCAAAACTTATAGTCTACTCTCTCAGAAGGCAGAACGGGGTTTAAACGTGTGCGCAAGCTGTCCTGCGTGCGTTCGCACACGGGGCTTTGGTTTCTAGTCTCATCTAAAAAAGTTGGAAAAACCCCAATATGGAGCTGATGTTAACTCCAAGGAAAAATCACATTGAATGACACTTCAGTGGAGAATCGAACCCGTGCCCTAAGTTACCATCAGATGACGATTTTGATGCCAGTAACCACTAGGCTATTTTTCTTCGTCGGACGCTCAGACAGCAACTATTGTCTGGAGTATGATAAAAAATGCTTTGCACTTCCGTTAAGCGCCTGACAAGTCAGGCCCAGCGCACCCGACTTCTGTATGAGAGAGAATTATTCTCTTTATGTCTCTCTGGAAAACAAAGGCAGAAGAACGGACCAAGAAGGAAGATACAAGAAGGAGGTGACAGAAGGAAAAGGAACTAGGCAGAAATAAAGAAAGCTAGAGATATAAAGAGAGGGAAATCCTAGCCAACAATTTCCTGAAGGTGAGGATGCTATAAATTTTAATAATACTGCTAGGCCCCTGGAATCCCCACGGGGGACTAGGCTACTCTGCTCTCTTGTAACCTTGTCACTGTGGGTTTCTACGCCTTTGAATTGGGGCAACGTGAGCATCTTGGACATGTGTGTGTGTGTGTGTGTGTGTTGTGTGTGTGTGTGTGTGTGAGTGTGTGTGTGTGTGTATGTGTGTGTGTAAAAGTGTGTGTATGTGTGTGGGAGTGTTGAGTGGTGGGGTGTGTGTGGTGTGTGTA
>CM054142.1:1111698-1112736 GCA_028751875.1 Rapana venosa
CACGCCCACACACACACCACACACACACACCACACACACACAACACACACACACACACACACACACACACACACACACACACACACACACACACACTCGTCTAATATCACTGAAAGTGAACAGACGTAAAATTGAAAACACAACAACAACAACAACAACAACAACAACAACACACACACACCCCACACACACACACACACACACACACATACACATACACGCACACACAAAGCATATACAACCCTTCAATATTCATAAACTTTTTGTGTGTCATTGTTTTTCCTTCCCGTCTTTTTACCGTCTGTATTTTCATTCATATTTTACATTAACAGCTCACATTATGTATCGTATTTGAAAAAAAAACCATTCTCAAAACTGTACACTTCTGATTGATGGTAAGCGCACTTTTTGTCATTTTCTTTTTTAAAAATCGGTTTTGATGTTTACAATTTTCTTGCGGGTCTGTTGGAGGTTTATGTGCATGAAAAAAAGTATTTACGTTCTCTTGAAATTGTGTGCTAGGAATTTTCTGTAGTAGGTCTCTCTCTTTATTTCTAGTCCACGTATGGATCTTATCAGTGGGTGTTTGCACTATTTTGGTTTGTGTGTGTGTGTGTTGGAGATTTGTGGATGATTTTTGTGTGTGATAAAAGTGGCAAAACAAATCAAATCAAGGGGATGCTGTGTTTATTTCATTGTCATCGCGGAGTTTGCACGGGTCATTGTTAGACAATGTTCAGATTAATTTTGCGTTGTTTTTGAGTAAAGAAAATGTGCTTATGTAAAACATTGCTTTTCTTTTTTCTTCTCTTCAAAGTAAGATGCCCGAAAAGTGTTAACATGCAATGTACAGTATAATCCTTGCTGGCAAAGTTGTTTTTAAAAAAAGCCCCACCCAGATGTAACTCTTGTAAGTCCTTCGGATGATACTATAAACCGAGGCCTCGTGTGCGAACGCATGCAGAACATCTTGCGCACACGTTAAATCCTGTTCCGCTTTTCGAAAGAGTAGGCCATTGTGTGCCGGTGGGGACAGAT
>CM054142.1:1113236-1118236 GCA_028751875.1 Rapana venosa
CCTTTTAAGGGGCCCCTTTGGGGAGATTGGAGTCATGCACTGATGTAACTCTAGGGAAATATCCCCTTGAACGGGAATCGAACCCCGGTTAGTCAGATTGCGAGCGCAATGCTCTAACCATTAGGCTATCCTCCTGTCTCCCATTGGTGAACCTGTGAACTCTGACCTAGGAACGAGGGAAAACATCAAGAAAAACTAGGTGACCTACATACTGTCCTCTACTTGAATTTATCCACTGTAAAAGTCCAGAGAAAGTGTGAAGCATATGAACTTGGCAGCCTGATTTAACGACATTACTACATCGTTTAGACAATACCGATCGATTTTGTTTTTATTCTTCCAAATCCATGATACAAGCACGTTTGTGTGTGGGTTTTTTGTTGTGTTGTTTTTTGGCGGTGGGGGGGGGGGGGGGGGGGGGGGGGGGGGGAGGGGGGGGGGGGGGGGGTGGGGGGGGGGGGGGGGTGGGGGGGGGGTGTTAGTTTGTCGTTCTATGTTGGCTGTGGCCCAATCGATGCATTTTTAAACGACATTCAGTTCGCGCAGTAAAGAATTGGGTACAACATAATCCTCTCTGTTTATTGGCTATGTCAACACTTCATTAAACTTTGAAGACTGTCACCAGTTATAAGGTGACCTCCCATCAACATGGCCTTTTTTTCTATCGGCATCAAGGCTCGCCGTAACTTTTAAACAGGTAACTGATGTTGATCGGAATCTCAAACGACAGGTGTTTTTTACGGTCGTCTGCCAGATAAGGAGAGTGAAGCTATCTCTAAACTATCGCTCTCTGTAGCACAGCTGTACATGACATGAACATCCTTAGTAATAAAAAAACCAACCATGTCACATCAATAGTATTGATTTGTTATTCTCTAGGCTTGCAGGCATAATTTGTTAAGAAGTTCAGCAAAAAAGCTATGGTGTTTCTATATAGTCAAAACAAAACTATGCCTGCATAATGTACGAAATATAGCAGAACCGTTTGTATTGAAAAGGTTCAACACTATCATAAAACTCATCATCATGAAATCAAACAGCTAACTACAAAACGTATTGTACACCAGATCAATAACTCTCACACACACAAATACACAAACCACAACATAACACAACACACACACACACACACACCACATCACACACAACAACACATCACAACGCAACACACACGCACACACACAGACACAAAACAGCACAATACACACACATACACATCAATCTTTCAAACATTCTCAATCCTTTTACGTGCATCCGACCCCCTCCCCCCCCCCCCATCCCACACACACATACACACACACAAAGCAACACAACACAACACAGCACAGCACAACAACACACACAAACACACACACACGCAACACAACACAGCACAGCACAACACACACACACACACACACACACACACACACACACCACGCAACACAACACAGCCCCACACAACACACACACACAACACACACACCCCAACACAACACAAAAACACAAAACACACCATCACCACCACCGCCACGATACAACACAACACACACACACATATATCACACACCACCACCACCCTCACCACACAACACAACACAACACATGCACAGCACAACACACACACAAACACACACACGCAACACAACACAACACAAACACAGCACAACACACACACACACAAACACACACACGCAACACAACACAACACAGCACAGCACAACACACACACCAACCACACACACGCAACACAACACAATACAGCACAGCACAACACATAAAGCAAACACACACACACGCAACCAAAAAACACAACCAGCACAGCACAACACACAACGCAAACACACACGCCAACACAACACAACACAGCACAGCACAAACACACACACAAACACACACACAAACACACCACACAAACACCACAAACAACACCACCACCACCACCACCAACCACACAACACACAACACAACACACACACACCAACCACCACCACCATACAACACAACACAACACACACACCACCCACCACCACCACCAGACAACACAACACATACACACACCACCACCACCACCACCCACCACCATACAACACAACACACAACACAACACACGCACTCACACAAACACCACACACCACCAACCACCACACAACACAAAACACACACACACATACACACACACCACCACACAACCAACACAACACAGCACAACACCTCCCCCCCCCCCTCCAACACACACACACCACACAACACACACACACACACACAAACCACACAACACAACACAACACACACACACAACCCACCAAAAACTCACCAACCCAACGCCTTCGATCCCAATCTTCAATCCGAGCCTCACCAAGCTCTACAGACCCATGCCACAACAGATAGCGCCACCAGGATTCTTCACCCTCCCCCTGAGCCAACCCACCACCTCCACCACCACCCCACCGCCACCACACCACCAACCACCACCACCACCACCACTCACCACCAGGGCCTTCATCCGATTCTTCTGAACGTAAGGAACCAGCTCAGGCACAGTTGCTGTGGTGAAGAAGGAGCGGAGGAGGACAGTTGCTCCTCCAGAGGATCAGTCCAGGAGGAATCCGCTCCATCTGGCTGCCTCGGGCCACACGATGGAAGCCGGTCCTTGGTCTTCACCCTCCTGGGGAAGAAGGGCTTATTGTTGTTCTTGTTGTTGTTGTTCTGGGAGGGGGACGGGGGAGGGGGAGGGGCTGGGCGGAGGTGGGGAGGGAGGGAGCGGGAGGGGTCTTCCTGGAAGAAGGTGTTGAAGAAGAGGAAGGCGCCGCAGGTGGGCTGCTCCGAGAAGAGGGCGTCCAGGAGAGTGAGCAGGTCCGGGGTGGATCTGCACACAGAGATTGACTGATTGACTGACTGATTGATTGATTGATTGATTGATTGATTGATTGATTGATTGATTGACTGACTGACTGACTGATTGATTGGTTGATTGATCGACTGGTTGATTGATTGATTGATTGGTTGATCGATTGATTGATTGGTTGGTTGATTGATTGAATGATTGACTGATTGATTGATTGGTTGATTGATTGACTAATTGATTGATTGATTGACTGATTATTGACTGATCGATTGATTGATTGATTGACTGATTCATTCATTCATTCATTGATAATCTTCACTCCCAAGGGAGTATTAACATACGTTTTTCATCCGACCCTTGCCCTGAGAAGGGACTATCGTTAATTGATAATCACAACTATTAACTTCAAGCAAAACATAAACAACTTTATTTTTATATGAATGAGAGATTGATTGATTCATTGATTGATCATCTTTATTCCTAAGGTTTACAGATAAGTATTGACATACTTTTTTTTCGTCCGGCCTTTGCCCTGAGAAGGGAACATTCTTAATAATCAGAGCTAATAGTTTCAAGTAAACGTTAATATTTTTTAATGTAAAAAAATGGCTACTAGAAAAAATGATTTCCATCTGTATATTTCATATAAGAGAGAGAGGTGTATAGTCAATCTAAATCTGGCATCAACAAAATCAAATCGATGAGGAAGCTGGTATTAAAACAATGTTAACAATGTTAAATGTTAACTCAAAACGCACTTATACTCTACTTGAGATCTTCCCCTGTTGTCTGTTCCTACTTGTCAATAGCTGCCTTCACCTCCACCACCCCACCTAAGTGTGTTGTGTATATAAATTTGATATTTGTTTATCTTGATATTTATGGATGGTTGCATGCGTATGAATGATTTGAATGCAAGCGCTTTGATTTGTTTACTTTACAAGATTCAGCGCTATATAAATTCCATACATTATTATTATTATTATTATTATTAACAACAAACAACAAGAAAGAGAGGGAGAGAGAGAGAGAGAGAGAGAGAGAGAGAGAGAGAGAGAGAGAGAGAGAGAGAGAGAGGAGAGAGAGAGCGAGAGAGAGAGAGGAGGGAGTGCTTGGTTGTTAAGGTCGTTGGCAAGAGGTGGGGGTTTTTTGGTCGAATTTTCTTACACATGCATACGCGGGCGCACGCGCACGCAACACACACACTACCACACCACAAAATACCACACCACACGCACAGCCACACCAAACCACAACACCACACACAAATTCCCCCCCCCACCTCCATCCCCCCCCCTCCCCCCCCCACACACACGCATCCCCTCCACCCCTACACACACACGCACTCCCCCACCCCCACACAAACACATACGTACGCAGGCACCCCCCCCAACCCCCCCCACCCTTCCACCCCTGCCCCCCCACCTCCTCCCCCCCCGCACCCCCTCCCCATCCCACCACCCACCACCCTAACCACCCATCCCCAACCACACACACACACACACACACACACACACACATTACGTTTTCTTCCGTCTCTCTGCGTACCACTGCCCCCCGCAGCCCAGTCAAGAGAAGGTGACCATGAACATGAACATGTCAGTGAGGCAAACACACCTCCACACACAGTGACAAATGATGCATGCTTTCACCAACACACCTCCACACACAGTGACAAATGATGCATGCTTTCACCAACACACCTCCACACACACTGACATTTGACACATGCTTTCACCAACACACCTCCACACACAGGGACAAGTGATACATGCTTTCACCAACACACCTCCACACTCACTGACAAGTGATACATGCTTTCACCAACAGACCTCCATACACACTGACAAATGATGCATGCTTTCACCAACACACCTCCACACACACTGACAAGTGATCCATGCTTTCACCAACAGACCTTTACACACAGGGACAGTGATACATGCTTCAACCAACACAGACCTTTACACACACTGACAAGTGACACATGCTTTCACCAACACACCTTCACACACACTGACAAGTGACACATGCTTTCACCAACACACCTTCACACACACTGACAAGTGACACATGCTTTCACCAACACACCTTCACACACACTGACAAGTGACACATGCTTTCACCAACAGACCTCCACACACACTGACAAGTGATGCGTGCTTTCAGGAAC
>CM054142.1:1125736-1156320 GCA_028751875.1 Rapana venosa
ATTTCACTCCAGCTGTAAAATTTGTTTTAATGGTTACCTGCCCTCTTTAAGGTCAGGGAAGGTAATGCAGCGAGGGAGAGGAGATGGGCGCCGCCTTAGATATGCTGGCTCTTGGAGAAGTTGAGGTCTCTGATGCCTCGCTCCCCATTGACCACATAGGTTATGAGACACCTTTACCTTTGCCGTGTACACCATAGTTCACGGTGTTATCAAACTGCAGAAACAGGGACATGCAGCTGGCAGGCATGCATACACACATGGGGGAAAGCGAGTGCTCCGACCACTGAGCTATCCCGTCCCGTCCCACCCTACACACACATACATACATACATACATGCATACATGCATACATACATACATATCTTATCTCTTATCTTAGGGGGAAACAGGTGCAGCCTTGTCCGTGATCCCACCCACTGTCTTTGCCTCTCAAGAGCATTTCTATTTATATTAATTCATGGCAACAAGGATGATGATGATGATGATGATGATGATGATGATGATGATGATGATGATGATGATGATGATGATGATGATGATAACGACGACGACGACGATGACGACGACGATGATGATGACGATGATATAAATAAATAAAACGATGATGATGATGATGATAATAGTGGTGGTGGTGGTGGTTGTGGTGGAAATGATCATTCGTTGATGATGATAATGATGATCATCATCATCATCGATGATAATGAAGACGACGACGACAATTATGATGACGATGATGACGATGACTATGATGAAGATGACTATGATGATGATGCTAGTGGTGGTGGGGGTGTGGTGGTGGTGGTGGTGGTGGTGGTGGTGGTGGTGGTGGAGGAGGAGGAAATGATAATTCCATGGGTTTTTTCTTTTTGCTTTGTTTTACTTTGCTTACTTTGCGACATTTTGGTTCTATTTAATTTCTCATTTGAAAATACAATACAGTACAATACAATACAGTACAATGCAATTAAGTACAATATAATACAATACAGTACAATGCAATTCAGTACAATACAATACAGTACAATACAATTCAGTACAGTACAATACAATTCAGTACAATACAATACAGTACAATGCAATTCAGTACAGTACAATACAATACAGTACAAAACAATTCAGTACAATGCAATTCAGTACAATACAATTCAGTACAGTACAATTCAGTACAATACAATTCAGTACAATACAATTCAGTACAATACAATTCAGTACAATACAGTACAATACAATAGAATGCAATACAGTACAATACAAATCAGTACAATACAATACAATTCAGTACAATACAATACAATTCAATAAAATGCAATATAGTACACTGCAATTAAGTCAAGTACAATACAGTACAATGCAATTCAGTACAATACAATACAGTACAATACAGTTCAGTACAATACA
The DNA here is from genome assembly GCA_028751875.1 of Rapana venosa. Taxonomy (NCBI): domain Eukaryota; kingdom Metazoa; phylum Mollusca; class Gastropoda; order Neogastropoda; family Muricidae; genus Rapana; species Rapana venosa. The sequence goes on from CM054142.1 coordinate 1,127,135, forward strand.
ATACAATACAGTACAATACAATTCAATACAGTACAATACAATACAATACCGTACAATACAATACAGCACATTACAATACAATACAGTACAATACAATACAGTAGAGTACAATACAATTCAGTAAAATACAGTACAATACAATACAGTACAGTACAATACAGTACAATACAATGCAATACAGTACAATACAGTACAATACAATGCAATACAGTACAATACAATACAATTCAATACAGCTTTCCAGATTTCTCCATGGCCGAAATCGGTAGAGAAACTGATCGACGTGACAGAAAGTGTCATACGTAAAACCTGTGTTTGTTCTGTTTAGGTAGCCACATTCCGACTTCATGGTTGGTGTCTAAACACAACAGCTGTGTGCATACCTTTTTAAAGATTTTGTCTTTTTACTCCTACCGGCACGACATGGCCTACTCTTCCAAAAGGTGGAACGGGTTAAGTATGCACAAGATGTTCTGCGAGTATTCACACACGGAGCCTGGGTTTATAGTATCATCCGAAACACTTGAGCATTCAGTTCGATTTTCTCAGTCAACCTGGGAAGGAAAAGCAGACAAGTAAAAGCACAACACCACAGTGTTTGGCAGAGCACATTTTCGGTTTATTTAAAAACTTTCTTCAGGCTAAAAGATTGGCTAACTGGGAAGAAAAGAGCGTGGCTGGGATTCGAACCCTGTAGAACTTCACGGTTTACTACTTGATTGGCAGGTGAACGTCTTAACCGTCCTGCCACCACCCTTCTTAAACCCTGAGTTGAAGGAAGATTTAAGATGACCATGATAAATATCTTTCATTTCATTTTTTCATTTTTTCATACCACTTTAAGTCACGGCAGATTTCTCTGCGTGAATTTCGGGCTGTCCTCTCCAAGGAGAGCGCGTCGCCACAAGAACAGTGCCACCCTTTTTTTCCCGGTCTACAACTGTATTTGTTTCCTTATCAAAGTGGCAATTTTCCTACAGAATTTTGCCAGGGACAACTCTCTTGTTGCCGTGGTGGATTCTTCGTTTACGAGCGCTAAATAATTGTGTGTAACACACCACGGGACCTCGGTTTTATCGTCTCATCCGAAAGACTAGCACCCAGACCACCACTCGTTGTCTAATGGATGAAGGGGAGTGGGGGAGGGGGTGTGAGTTTTTGGGGCCCAAACGGGAGATCAAACCATCAAACCACCGAACACTCCCGACCCGGACTTTCCGCTGTTTCAGGCAGGCGTGTTACCGCCTTGCTGCACACAGACAGACGTCTGTGTCTCCCCGCGACGCCGAAGGGCACCAGCGGCAGATGAAAGAAAGAAAGAAAGAAGAAGAAGAAGAAGCGTTACCTCAGGACCCCCGGTGCAGGGTGGTAGTCTGACCTGTTGGTAGTAGCGGAGAACTCTGTCGACCTCAGGGGCGGCGGTGGACAGGTTGTAGAACACGAAGCGCTGGATGCCCAGGGTCAGGCCTATCTCCACCTGCTGGATCAGCTGCGTGGTCTGGCGGTACCTGCACACACACACGCGTCCTCACCAGTCACTCAAACACGAAGGCTCCCCGAATTTTCGGAACGCGGCTACCTTCATGGTAGGGGCAAAAACCGGTCGCATACGCAAAATCTCACCATTTGGTGAACCTTAGAGAAACGAAAAACATACATCACCGCCCCCCACCCCTCCCCCCCCCAGAAAACAAAAAGCAAAAACAAGGTTAGTGAGATTTTTTTACCATCTGTCTCTGAAGTCAGAATGTGGCTACCTTATTGGTGGGTAAACACGATCGTATACGCAAAATCTCACCATTGGTGAACCTTGCAACTCTAGCCGAGGAACGAAAAAAAGATGACAAGTCTATCAGAGTTACGGGTGACTATGGGAGCTATAACTGAATAGGAAGCGTGAGTGACTGTAGGAGGTGTGGGTGACTGTAGGAGGTATGGGTGACTGTAGGAGATATGGGGGATTGTAGGTATGGGTGACTGTAGGAGATATGGGGGATTGTAGGTGTGGGTGACTGTAGGAGATATGGGGGATTGTAGGTGTGGGTGACTGTAGGAGATATGGGGGATTGTAGGTGTGGGTGACTGTAGGAGATATGGGGGATTGTAGGTGTGGGTGACTGTAGGAGATATGGGGGATTGTAGGTGTGGGTGACTGTAGGAGATATGGGGGATTGTAGGTGTGGGTGACTGTAGGAGATATGGGGGATTGTAGGTGTGGGTGACTGTAGGAGATATGGGGATTGTAGGTGTGGGTGACTGTAGGAGATATGGGGGATTTGTAGGTGTGGGTGACTGTAGGAGATATGGGGGATTGTAGGTGTGGGTGACTGTAGGAGGTGTGGGTGATTGTAGGTGTGGGTGACTGTAGGAGGTGTGGGTGACTGTAGGAGGTGTGGGTGATTGTAGGTGTGGGTGATTGTAGGTGTGGGTGACTGTAGGAGGTGTGGGTGATTGTAGGTGTGGGTGACTGTAGGAGGTGTGGGTGACTGTAGGAGGTGTGGTGATTGTAGGTGTGGGTGACTGTAGGAGGTGTGGGTGACTGTAGGAGGTGTGGGTGATTGTAGGAGGTGTGGGTGACTGTAGGGAGGTGTGGGTGACTGTAGGAGGTGTGGTGATTGTAGGAGGTGTGGGTGACTGCAGGAGGTGTGGGTGATTGTAGGTGTGGGTGACTGTAGGAGGTGTGGGTGACTGTAGGATGTGTGGGTGACTGTAGGAGGTGTGGGAGACTGTAGGAGGTGTGGGTGATTGTAGGAGGCGTGGGTGACTGTAGGAGGTGTGGGTGACTGTAGGTGTGGGTGACTGTAGGAGGTGTGGGTGACTGGAGGAGGTATGGGTGACTGTAGGATGTTGTGGGTGATTGTAGGTGTGGTGACTGTAGGAGGTGTGGTGACTGTAGGAGGTGTGGTGACTGTAGGAGGTGTGGGTGATGGTAGGATGTGTGGTGATTGTAGGAGGTGTGGGTGACTGTAGGTGGTGTGGGTGAATGTAGGTGTGGGTGACTGTAGGAGGTGTGGGTGATTGTAGGAGGTGTGGGTGACTGTAGGAGGTGTGGGTGACTGTAGGAGGTGTGGGTGACTGTAGTAGGTGTGGGTGACTGTAGGAGGTGTGGGTGACTGTAGGAGGTGTGGTGACTGTAGGAGGTGTGGGTGACTGTAGGAGGTGTGGGTGACTGTAGGAGGTGTGGGTGACTGTAGGAGGTGTGGGTGACTGTAGGTGGTGTGGGTGACTGTAGGAGGTGTGGGTGACTGTAGGAGGTGTGGTGACTGTAGGAGGTGTGGGTGATTGTAGGAGGTGTGGGTGACTGTAGGAGGTGTGGTGATTGTAGGAGGTGTGGTGATTGTAGGAGGTGTAGTGACTGTAGGGGGTGTGGTGATTGTAGGAGGTGTGGTGATTGTAGGAGGTGTGGGTGACTGTAGGAGGTGTGGGTGACTGTAGGAGGTATGGGTGACTGTAGGAGGTGTGGGTGATTGTAGGTGTGGGTGACTGTAGGAGGTGTGGGTGACTGTAGGAGGTGTGGGTGACTGTAGGAGGTATGGTGACTGTAGGAGGTGTGGGTGATTGTAGGAGGTGTGGGTGACTGTAGGAGGTGTGGGTGACTGTAGGAGGTGTGGGTGACTGTAGGAGGTGTGGGTGACTGTAGGAGGTGTGGTGACTGTAGGAGGTGTGGTGACTGTAGGAGGTGTGGTGACTGTAGGAGGTGTAGTGACTGTAGGAGGTGTGGTGACTGTAGGAGGTGTGGTGACTGTAGGAGGTATGGGTGACTGTAGGATGTGTGGGTGACTATAGAAGTTATGGATGACTATAAGACCTATGGGTGACTACCATAAATTGTATATTCAGGGGAAATTGAAAGCACTCTCTCAAGCTGTTTGAATGGAGAACACCATGAAATCACACAACTCTTAGCCACGATTCAAAACGATAAAGGTAAGTACAGCACAACATAACACAGCGCAACTCAAAACAACCCCATACAACAAAACACACAACCCAACCCAGCCCAGCCCAATACAACCAAGCACAATACAACATAACACAAACCAACACAACCCTACCAACCCAAACCAGCCCATATCAACCCATCCCATCCCTATTCACCCCAAACCAACCCACCTCAACCCAACCTAAACCAAACCACCCTTACCCAACCCAAACCAACCCAACCCACCTCTTCCCACTACAACCCTACCCAACACACCCCAACCTAAACCAAACCACCCCTACCCAACCCAAACCAACCCAACCAAACCACCCCTACCCAACCCAACCCAACCCAACACAGCACAACACTTACCCACGCAACACACTACAGCGCAAGAAGTCAAGTAACCACCTACCCGTGTAAACAAGGAAAACACTTGGTGATGTTCCATTTCAAATCTGCCCTGAATTTAGTCCCGTCTTTCTCCTCCCTCTCCTCCTCCTCCTCTACCGGTGCCATGGTATTCCTGTCTTTGGGGAGGCCAGTTCTGCCATAGTGCACCTCCAGGACAGTCGTGACGTCATCATTGTGTGCGGTGACGTCAGTGACCGGGTCTTTGTTTTTCACCACGGACACAGCGAAGGGGAAGGGATGACGTTGGAGCAGTGGGCATTTTACGAATGCTCCGTGGTATCTGTCGTCAACACAAGAAACTATCTAATCTGCGTATTTCCACAAACATGTTCTTTTGTTCTGTGTCTGTATCTGTCTCTCTCTCTCTCTCTCTCTCTCTCTCTCTCTCTCTCTCTCTCTCTCTCTCTCTCTCTCTCTCTTCTCTCTCTCTCTCTCTCTCTCTCTCTCTCTCTCTCTCTCTTCTCTCTCTCTCTCTCTCTCTCTCTCTCTGTCTGTCCAGAAAAATACATGAAGTTGATCACTTCCAGATATGTACGTACTATGTTTACACGCTTTAGATTAGGAGTAACAGAACTCAATAGCAACAAATTGAGGTACACAGCAGACAGTAGCTCTATGGCTTGTCCAAAGTGCAATCGTGCACCTGAGGATGAATTTCACTTTCTTTTCTACTGCCCAGCATACTCTGAGTTGCGACACACTTATCTAGGCAAGTTTAATTTAGAACTTTTCAGAAACCAGAAGTTATTCTTATTAAAGTTACAGAGCCCTGAACAAATCATTCACTTGGCAAAGTATATATTCTATGCCTTCAAATGCAGAAAATTACAATCCACTTAGTGGGTACCCTATTCTTCAATCAAAATATTAAGTTTACCTGGCACTGGTCAAAGACCTCCCACTCTCCCCTCTCCCTCTCTTCCAAAGAATGAGCAATTCAAGGTTTTCTTTTTTGTCATTAGCAAACATTTGCTGCAAATTGTATATATATATATATATATATATATATATATATATATATATATATATATATATATATTTCCCCTTGTTTATGGACACTCTGAGTCTGAACAATAAACTATTTTGTCACTGTCATTGTCATTGTCTCTCTGTCTGTCTGTTGTCTGTCTGTTTGTGTGTGTGTGTGTGTGTGTCTGTCTGTCTGTCTGTCTCTCTCTCTCTTCTCTCTCTCTCTCTCTCTCTCTGAGCCTGTCTTTGTCTGTCTGTCAGTCAGTCAGTCAGTCAGTCAGTCAGTCTCTCTCTCTCTCTCTCTCTCTCTCTCTCTCTCTCTCTCTCTCTCTCTCTCTCTCTCTCTCTCTCTCTCTCTTTCTCTCTCTCTTTCTCTCTGCCTTGACTTGACTTGCCTTGCTCTCTCTCTCCCCCCCCCCAATCATTTGAGGCCTGCCTTCTTTCGTTCCTGGTTACTTTTTCCTCTTTCTTTCTTTTCCCTTTTTTCTTTCTTTTTTTCGTTCTATTTTTGTACTTTCTATCTATATTTCCTTTCTTCCTTTCTTGTTCACACTTTCATTTGTTTAATGCTATCTCCTTCTAGAATATTTTTCTTTTCTTTTCCTTTCCTTTTCTCTTTTTTTGCGTGCGTGCGCATGTATGTGTGTGTGTTTTAGCAATGCTGAATAATAATAATAATAATAATAATAATAATAATAATAATAATAATAAGCATAAGCAAAAGAAGTAAAGTCGTAAGATGGTTTATATGTTCACCAGCCTAACAAGTAAACCGTGAGGTTCTGGGTTCGATTCCCAGCCTTGCTCTTTCTTCACAGTTTGACGGGGAAATCGAACTGAATGTCAAGTCTTTCGGAGAAGACTGTAAACAAGCTGGACCTGTTTATTTACGGAGTTTTGCACGAAAAAGAACCCACGACAGTCGAAAATCAGAAAGAGCAGGGAGGAACCTCTCAACTGTCCTGGAAAAATTGGTTATGTTCAGTTCCTAGCTGTATCCCTGAAGTCGGAATGCGGCTACTTTAATGGTGATGGGGGGAGGGGTGCATGTGGGAAGGGGGGGGGGGAGGAGGGGGCGGTTGCATACGCAAAAATCTCACCATTTGGTGAACATTATTATTTTTATTCTTGCTTTCATTTCGAGGATAATGGAATAAGCACTCATGTACAATTTTTTTAATCAGTCCCTATTTTTATGCAGTTTTGTAAATTTTGTCATCCGTTCCCACGGGCACACAATGGCCTACTATTCAGGAATAGCGGAGCCTGGAAGCTGTAGCCAGGGAAACAAGCAAAACTTACTTCGCACCTGTACGAGGCCGGTAACTTCTCAGCCGCCCTGCAGTGACACCCAGCGGCTGGTAGGGATCGCTCTGTGAGAAATACACACACTTCACAGCGTACTTCACCGCTGGGCCAAACGCCGACACCAACAACCGCACAAAAGGGACGCTATCTACGTCATCATAGTATGCAGCGTACACAAAAACGTCACGATTGTTGCGGTCCAAAGGCAGCCATCTTGGATCGTCGCTTTCTGTGATATTTCGTTTGAGGCGATTGAGGGTGGCAGTCTTTTCCATGGGTTTGTTGAAGTTTTGTAGCGAATTTTCCTCCGTTAACTTTTCATAAGAATTGAACATGGTATGTTTCTGTGATTTCGCCAGTAGTCTGTTTTTGTATGCTGTTCTTTGCAAATAAAACCTGTCACTGTTTGTTGAAGTAGAAAAGTGTTGTGAAAGATATAATTTGCGAATGCTGATATCGTTGATATTACCTGCAGACTTGTTTAAAACAGAGATGGACTTTCCGAAAATGGCATTAGAAATCCCTCGGAGAAGAAACGTGTCATCATTCCAAGAAGCAGCGTGTGCGGACACTGTGGTTGTTAAGCTGATCAGGTTGCTTTCATATAGCAGCAGGGCCACACAGCACACAGACATCAAGGCAAGAAACAACTGTTTTCGGCTGGCACATTTTTTGGAAAGGAGACAGATTATTTGATTTGGGTTGCTCATCTTTCGTAGCATCACAGTTGGAATGAAGGATTTGGTTAGTTGCAGACCTCAAGACAGACTAGTAACACAATGCTGATGACTTGGTTCTGTGGAGTTGTTTCAAAACAAGGTGACAGAGCAGATGGGTGGTAATGCGGTGGTGGTGTTCATGTCCACTCACAGGTGCCACCGTCCTCAGCTGAGGTGACGTGTGTGCACTGGATGAATGTGAATTGACGTAGGGGTGAAGTGGGAGGAGAGGGGAAAGGGAGCAGGGGGTGGGGAGGGGGTGGGAGTGGAGAGGAAGGGGTTGAGTTAAACAGTTTGTTTTGTACAGTGTGGGCAATTCAATTAACAATTCTTTTCCTTCCTTGCCGGCAGCTCTTGTTGTCTGTCATTTGAGCACGATGCTTTGCACTGCCGTGAAGTGCCTGACAAGTCAGGCCCAGAGCGTTCCACTTGGGCGTTGGTAGAGAATTGTTCTCTGTTCAGTCTCTGGGGGAAAAGGCAAGGGTATGACCCAAGGAGGGAGAATAGATAGACAAGAAGGAGGTGACAGGAAGAAAAGGAACATGACAGAAAAAAGAGAAGGATAGAAAAGAGGGAAATCCTAGCACAGAATTTGCAGCACGTGAGAATAGACAGGTCCCCGGCATCCCCACGGGGAAATTCTTTTGTCTCGAGGACAATGAATCTAAGCAGTCGTGTGCGTTATTTGTTTTGGTTACGTTTAGTCCCCGGTATGCATGCACTTTTGTAAAGTCTATCTTTTCCCACGGGTACACAATAGCCTACTCTTCCGAAATGCGGAGCGGGTTTAATGTCTACGTAAGACGTTGTGTGTGCGTTATCACACAGGATCTCTTTAAAGTTTCATCTGACAGGCTCTTGGGGGAGTGGAGTCAGCAGTGATGTTTTATTTATTTTTTATTTTTTTTATGTCGAGGATAATGGAATAAGCAATCGTGTGCTTTTTTACATCCAGTCCCCGTGTGTATGCGGTTGTGTAAATTTTGTCATCCGTTCCCACGGCACACAATGGCCTACTCTTCCGAAAAGCGGAACAGGATTTAACGTGTGCGCAAGATGTTCTGCATGCGTTCGCACACGGGGCCTCGGTTTATAGTCTCATCCGAAGGACTTTAACCCCGGGATGTTAACTCCGGGAGAAAAGTTCCCTTGAACAGGCCTCTCAGTGGGGGCTCGAACCCCTGCTGTCAGGTCTGGAGTGCAATGCTCTAACCACCAGGCTACCATCGCCTGTACCTTTGTTGGTTCTTGTTGTTACTGTTGTTGTTTTTTGGGGGGTTCTTGTGGTTTTAGGACGTGTACTTAGTTAGGACCACGTCACTTCCCCTTAAGAAAAAACCCACCTCTTTTTGGCTTCCAATAAACAACGCATCAGTACAATCAATCAATATTCTGTGTAAAGACTTCTCTGATTTCCTTTTATTTCATTTCTGTTCAGACACACGTGAACCTTCATGTCGTGGCCTTTTACCCCTGCTGCAAGCATTCTATATTTTCAGAATTATAAATTAGCACATTTTTAATTAGCACCCTTTTCCTTTTCGGAAATCTTTCTTTCTTTGTTTTTTTTTGTTTTGTTTTTTTGTTGGTATTTTTTTAGTCTGGAGCTACCTTCTTACAACTACTTGACAAATGATTTACCATGTTTGTTTGTTGCATCCTGTTAAAAATTTTCTTTTTTTCAGTCTTTATTATTTGTGTTTTTAGCTCAAGAGTACATTTGTAAGTGTTTTCTATTCTTGTTTGAAATGATGGATACTCATGTCACTTCCTTCTTTGTTGTATGTATGGTTGCATGTGTTTGTGTGCGTATTGTGCACGCACGTGTATGTATGTATGTGTGCGTTCTTACATAGAAGTATCGCGTAAGCTTTCAGGGCTTATGTAAAATTAGAAAAACATGTAGTTGCTGTTATTACTGTTATTACTGTTATCAGTGTTATTATTGAGCTAAATAAGAAGAGAATACCTCATCTTTGTCATTATTTGTACAGTATAACATTTAATAGCAAAGCGATTTGAAAGGATTAACACTAACATTTCAGCAAGAGTTATATCCCTTGAATGACTAGTTTTGAAGGCACATTTGTTGCAGGGTGTTGGAAGAGCAATGAAGGCGCCATGTTGTCTTGACAGGTTTAACTATTTTCGTCAGATTTACTGCCCCTGAAACAGCCTGATTCTGCAGCTTGTAGGGGCTAAAGTGGGACAAACTTTGCTGTTATTTCAGGGCTGTTGACTGGGCTGCTTTTACTGCATTTGAATTGTGTGGACTTGCTGCTTGGGTTTATGTATTTGCCCTGGATGTTTTACACCCTTTGGGTTTAGTGATCTAGCACTCTTTTCTCTCTCTCCTCTCTCCTTCTCTTCTCTTCCTCTCTCTTTTCCTCTCACCACCACACAACATACACGCGGCCCCGCGTGCGCGTTAAAACGGTTCCGCTTTTCGGAAAGTAAAACCATGTTGCCGGTGGGAACGGATAGCAAAATTTAAAAAAGCATACCACGGGATGAGTAAAAAAAAAAAGCACATGATAGCCTTCTTCCATTACCTCGAAATAAAAAATCTCTCTCTCTCTCACATCTCTCTCTCCTCTCATTCTCTCTCTCTCTCCTCTCTCTTCTCTCTCTACTGAGAAATTTTGAAGTCCCATATCAAAAGATGGAAATATTGGCACTTAAAAACTAAAAGAAAAGCAGGGGTTATCAATGTGGAGAATTACATTTTAAAAATGGGGTGAAAAATTACTTTTTCTGCCTAAAATTATTCAAAGACTTTGATAATGGTTTTTACAGATAAATGGACTTGAGCCGTCATAAAAATTCCGGTGTGTTGACAACCCTAATAACTCGGGGAATATCTTTAGTGAATAAGTATAAGTGGAAGTACAAAATTAATAATAGTTAATGGAATAAAGGTAAGGGGTTTTGGAGTATAAAATATAAGGCCCTAGGGGAGGAGGCGTCAGAGACTCAATTCTCTAGGCCACATATTGAGGCGGCGCCCTCCTTCTCTCCCTGCTCTTTACCTTCCCTGACCCTAAAGAGAGGTTTTTCATTTGACGCTTGGGGGAACGTATCTGAAGCAAATGGGCGCAAAAGTAAACTGGTAAAACTTGAGGTGTTAACTTTGTGGAGGAAAAGCAAGTATAAGGTACATTTCCATCATAAATAGGAGGGAGGTTAAGAAAAAAGTAGGAACACCAACAGGTTTTATAAAGGTAAACTGTGTAATAAAAATAGATAAGGGGGAAAAATTCAAACAAAGGCGAGGGGGGAAACCCAAGGAGCTTTGAAACACCGACCTCAAAAAAGGGTACACCTAACACCGACAACAGCGGACAAGCGAGGAGTTAAGAAAAAGAATATGGAAACAAATGGAAAAGGAGAAACAATAAAGGGCAGTAACAAAGAATCAGGAATCATGACGGAGGTAAAAAGAAATATCGGGAACAGCCAAGCTTTGAAGGAACATAAGAAAAAACATGCAAAATTCAATACGGGGAAGGACTGAAGACAAAAGGAAAGGTTAACAATCAAGGGAAAAATGGGAAGGTCCACTGCGACAGGAAAATTTGAAAGATGGGAAAAATACTAACCGAAACTAAAAACCGAGGAGATCCCGGGAAATCCCAATGTCCGGAAGCAAAACACAGACAAACCCATCGAAGAAGAAGTGGAAAAGATTCAGTGTGAAAAGGGGAGTCAGCAAGGTGGGAAAATTAAACGAGTTTTCAAGCTGGAGGGGAAGATGTCAGGACAAGAATCGCAACAAGATCTGGCAGACAGGAAAATGGGAAAAACCAGGGACACAGTCACTCATCATCACCCTCCCCAAGAAAGGAAATCTACAACAATGCCATAATTACCGCACAATCAGCCTCATATGCCACCCAAGCAAGGTCATGCTGCAGATAATATTGAATAGACTGAAGCCACAAGCAGAGACCATCATTGCTGAGGAACAAACAGGTTTCAGAGCAGGGCGCAGCACAACAGAACAGATATTCAACCTCAGAATACTATGTGAGCGGTACCTTCAACATCAACAAGACCTTTACCACGTATTTATCGATTTTATGAAGGCATTTGACAGGGTGTGGCATTCAGCTTTGTGGGCAACCATGAATTTGTACAGCATCAATGCAAACCTGATCAGAGTCATCAAACAGCTGTACAGCGAGGCCACCAGTGCAGTGTACTACAACAACAACATTGGAGAATGGTTTCGAACAACAGTTGGAGTAAGGCAGGGCTGTCTACTCTCACCCACTCTTTTCAACATCTTCCTTGAGAGAATCATGGCTGATGCACTGGAACATCATGAAGGATCAGTCAGCATTGGTGGCAGAACGATCACAAACCGCTTTGCAGATGACATTGATGGAATAGCAGGATCAGAAAAAGAGCTTGCCAGCCTAACAGAACACTTGAATAAGGCCTCCAAAACATACGGCATGGAAATCAGTGCAGAGAAGACCAAACTGATGACTAATAACACCAACGGCATTAGCACTGATATCAGGGTTAATGACCAGAAGCTGGAAACAGTTCAAAGCTTCAAGTACCTGGGAGCCATTGTATCAGACCAGGGATCCAAGCCAGAAGTAGTATGCAGGACTGCACAGACAATAACAGCTTTGTCAAAACTAAACACCATCTGGAGAGATAAAAATATCTCGCTTATCTCCAAGATCAGACTAATGCGCTCCCTTGTCATATCCATATTTCTGTATGCCTGTGAATCATGGACCCTGACTGCAGATTTGGAGAGAAGAGTACAGGCGGTGGAGATGAGATGCTTTCGGAGACTCCTTGGCATCTCCTACAAAGACCACATAAGCAACGAAAGCGTGCATAACAGAATCCAGCAAACCATTGGACCCTATGAGAACCTTCTAACGATCGTGAAAAAACGTAAACTTAAATGATATGGGCATGTCACAAGATCCAAGGCCCTTGCAAAGACAGTTTTACAAGGCAATGTCCAAGGAGGAAGAAGAAGAGGCAGACCAAGGAAGAGCTGGGAGGATAACATCAGCGAATGGACAGGCCTAGAACTCAACAAAACCCTGAGAAAGGCAGAACAGAGAGAGGAATGGAGGGAACTGGTTGTTGAGTCTTTGAGGGTGCCCCCACGGTCGTCAGACTACGGGACAGATAGATAGATTCCACTATAGATCATATGTTTACTCTACTTGCATTTTTCCATAAACAGTTTGCTCATAACCGTAAGCTCTATGTAGCATTTATTGACTTTGAAAAGGCATTTGATTCTGTTAATATAAACTTGTTATGGCCTATTCTCCTGAAAAATGGTGTGAAGGGTAAATTATTACGTTGTTTGAGCACGATGTATCAGATTGTCAAAAGCAGAGTTGTCAAAAGCAGAATAAGATGTGGATCTAAGCTGACGGACATAATATACTGCACCACTGGAGTCAAACAGGGTGATGTATGTAGGATTCTTTTGTTTTCTGTTTTCATTAATGAGTGTATTTATTTATTTATTTATTTATACCACTTTAAGTCACGAGATTTCTCTGCGTGAAATTCGGGCTGCTCTCCCCGGGGAGAGCACGTCGCCACAAGAGCAGCGCCACCCCTTTTTTTTTTTTTTTTTTGGTCTGCAACTGTATTTCTTTCCCTATCAGAGTGGCTTTTTTCTAAGAATTTTGCCAGGGACAACTCTCTTGTTGCGTGGGTTCTTTTCGTGCGCTGCATAATTTTCTGTAACACACGGGACCTCGGTTTATCGTCTCATCCGAAAGACTAGCGCCCAGACCACCACTCATGGTCTAATGGATGGGGGAAAAGTTTCGGGCCCAGACGGGATACGAACCCGGACTTTTCGCTTTCTAGACAAGCGCGTTACCTCTAGACCACCGATCCACCATTAGCCATAGAAGCCATTAATAAGGGTAAACATGTTGCTACTTTCCCCCAAGATTTCACAGAATTGTTTATTCTTCTGCTTGCTGATGATATCATCCTGCTATCTGAAACTGCTGTAGGATTACAACAGCAGCTGAATAGCTTAAGCAGTGCTGCAACAGCACTCGATCTTAAGGTTAATCTGCATAAGAGTAATATTGTTGTATTCAGAAAAGGTGGTTATTTAGCTGCTCACGAAAAATGGCTGTACAATGGAAAAGTCATGCCTGTGATTAATGTATATAAATATCTAGGAATCTGTTTTTCTACAAAGCTTAGTTTCACAACTGCATGTAAAGATCTGGCAAGTCGAAGTAAAAAAAGCTTGTTAATTGTTTTGAAAAAATTACGATTATTGAATGATAATGCCTTTGACTTGTTGATTAAGATATTTGATGCACAAATACAACCCACTGTGTTAAATGGCGCGGAAATTTGGGGCTTGGATGCAGCTGTAACACATTGTGAATCAGTACACCTCTTTGCCTTAAAGCAGTTTTTAGGCTTAGATAGACGTACACCTAATGATCTTGTTTATTGTGAAACCAATAGATATCCTCTCTCTGTTAATGCTGCTGTAAGATACATTAGATATTGGATTAAGATTCTGTATATGCATGAGTGCAGGTTACCTTTTAAGTCTTACAAGAAGATGCTTTATGATCTAGATGTCAAGGGGGAAAGCACCTGGGCTTCACAAATACGTACCTGTTTATGTTAACTTGGCTTTGGGTTTGTTTGGCTCAATCAAGGTGTCGGAGATTGTAAAGAGTTTATCAAGGTTTTCAGGCAAAGAATGATTGACTGCCACTGGCAGCAGTGAAGTGGTCATATACAAAACTGAAATATTTCAAATGTACAGACAATTTATAGGTTCACACGATGTCAAACCTTATCTAAAGCTTGATATGGACATATATTTGAAAAGAATTATGTCTAAGTTTAGACTTGGTGTATCAGGCATAAATGTTCATAAATTTAGATATATAGAACATAATGATGATGACCTCAGGTTGCTATGCCCATTATGTAAGCAAACAGTGGAAGATGAAGTCCATTTTGTGTTGTGCTGTCCAGTATGAGAAGATGTAAGACAGAATTCCATTCCGGTAAAGTATAGTAGACAGCCTAATTTATTTAAATTCTGTCTACTCACGGCATCTAGTCACCCTGAGATTGTGCCTTGGTATAACATTTTGGTTTTATGGGTTACTTATTTTTCTCACTAAAATACTAAGCAGTTTTGGCAACCCCCCTTCATGTATGGGCCAATGACCTTTTTGTGAATAAATCTTTCGAGTTCGAGTTCTCTCTCTCTCCCTCTGTCTGTCTGTCGCTCTGTCTCTGTCTCTCTCTGTCTGCCTGTCTCTGTCTCTCTCTCTGTCTGCCTGTCTCTGTCTCTTTCGCTATCTGTCTGTCTGCCTCTGTCTATTATATATATATATATATATATATATATATAATATATATATATATATATATATATATATATATATATATTGCGTGGACTTGTTGGTTAAGTTTATGCATTGCCGTGGATGTTTTAGTGCTTTAAGTCAACGTATATAGCCTGTTACAATATGAATAATTGATCAATAGCAGCAGAAATGTGTATGTGATCTCTCTCTCTCTCTCTCTCTCTCTCTCTCTCTCTCTCGCTCGCTCGCTCTCTCGCTCTCTCGCTCTCTCTCGCGCTCTCTCTCGTACTGCTTCTTCCCCATAATGATGATACTGGTTAAGTTGTCTTTTCTTCCTTTTTCCAATATATCATGATCTATATTATTCGTGCTCTTGATAGATGGTGATAGCATGATGTTTTAAGTTGCTTAAAACATATTCTCTTGTTTGGTTGTTTATTGGCCTATATTTGTATCATTACCATCATTTGTTTGGTTATATGTTGCTTTTGTACTTCTGTGTGTGTGCTTTTCTTTTGTTACTTTGTTATTGTTTTTGTTATTGTTGTCATTGTTTCTTGGGGATTTTTTGTTTGTTCTTCTTGTTGTTTTCAGTTAGTTTTTGGTTGGTTTTTTTTTTCCATCTTGATGTTATCCCTGATAAGGGCGGGGACTAGATATAAAAACGCTCATGAGTATTTATTCATTATCCTGGAAATAAAATGATTTAATTTGATTTTGATTTTGATTTGATTTCTCTCTCCTTCTCTTCCTCTCTTCATCTCTCTCTCTTTTCACCCTCTCTCTCTCATCTCTCTCCCCCTCCTCTCTCTCTCTCTCTCTCTCTCTCTCTCTCTCTCTCTCTCTCTCTCTCTCTCTCTCTCTCTCTTCATCTCTCTCTCTCCCTCTTACAACCCCCCCCACACAAACAAAACACGTGCAAAAAACACAAACAAACCACATACACACACACACTCGCACACACACAGACACACAGACACACACACAACACACACACACACACACACACACACACACACACACACACACACGTAAGGTGAAAAACCCCGTTAAAACTGAAGAAGCGTAAGAGAGCAGGAAGGCGCGCCATGCTGTCCTGACAGGTTTAGCCTTTTCAGTCAGATTTACTTCCCCTTAAACACACACACACACACACACACACACACACACACACACACACACACACACACACACACCAAAACCCCAAACAGCCGAGTCCCTGCAGTTTGTACGTGCTAAAGGCCTTCCACCAGTATTAAGAAATCATACAGTTTGTATGGCTAAAGGCTCCACCAGTATTAAGAAATCATACAGTTTGTACGGCTAAAGGCTCCACCAGTATTAAGAAATCACACAGTTTGTATGGCTAAAGGCTCCACCAGTATTAAGAAATCACACAGTTTGTATGCCTACAGGCTCCACCAGTATTAAGAAATCATACAGTTTGTACGGCTAAAGGCTCCACCAGTATTAAGAAATCATACAGTTTGTATGGCTAAAGGCTCCACCAGTATTAAGAAATCATACAGTTTGTACGGCTAAAGGCTCCACCAGTATTAAGAAATCATACAGTTTGTACGGCTAAAGGCTCCACCAGTATTAAGAAATCATACAGTTTGTATGGCTAAAGGCTCCACCAGTATTAAGAAATCATACAGTTTGTACGGCTAAAGGCTCCACCAGTATTAAGAAATCATACATTTTTGTATGGCTAAAGCTCCACCAGTATTAAGAAATCACACAGTTTGTACGGCTAAAGGCTCCACCAGTATTAAGAAATCACACAGTTTGTATGGCTAAAGGCTCCACCAGTATTAAGAAATCACACAGTTTGTATGGCTAAAGGCTCCACCAGTATTAAGAAATCATACAGTTTGTACGGCTAAAGGCTCAACCAGTATTAAGAAATCATACAGTTTGTACGGCTAAAGGCTCCACCAGTATTAAGAAATCACACAGTTTGTATGGCTAAAGGTTCCACCAGTATTAAGAAATCATACAGTTTGTATGGCTAAAGGCTCCACCAGTATTAAGAAATCATACAGTTTGTACGGCTAAAGGCTCCACCAGTATTAAGAAATCACACAGTTTGTATGGCTACAGGCTCCACCAGTATTAAGAAATCACACAGTTTGTATGGCTACAGGCTCCACCAGTATTAAGAAATCATACAGTTTGTATGGCTACAGGCTCCACCAGTATTAAGAAATCATACAGTTTGTACGGCTAAAGGCTCCACCAGTATTAAGAAATCATACAGTTTGTACGGCTAAAGGCTCCACCAGTATTAAGAAATCACACAGTTTGTATGGCTAAAGGTTCCACCAGTATTAAGAAATCACACAGTTTGTACGGCTAAAGGCTCCACCAGTATTAAGAAATCATACAGTTTGTACGGCTAAAGGCTCCACCAGTATTAAGAAATCATACAGTTTGTACGGCTAAAGGCTCCACCAGTATTAAGAAATCACACAGTTTGTACGGCTAAAGGCTCCACCAGTATTAAGAAATCACACAGTTTGTACGGCTAAAGGCTCCACCAGTATTAAGAAATCACACACTTTGTACGGCTAAAGGCTCCACCAGTATTAAGAAATCACACACTTTGTACGGCTAAAGGCTCCACCAGTATTAAGAAATCACACACTTTGTACGGCTAAAGGCTCCACCAGTATTAAGAAATCACACACTTTGTACGGCTAAAGGCTCCACCAGTATTAAGAAAGCATACACTTTGTACGGCTAAAGGCTCCACCAGTATTAAGAAAGCATACACTTTGTACGGCTAAAGGCTCCACCAGTATTAAGAAATCACACAGTTTGTACGGCTAAAGGCTCCACCAGTATTAAGAAATCATACACTTTGTACGGCTAAAGGCTCCACCAGTATTAAGAAATCATACACTTTGTGCGGCTAAAGGCTCCACCAGTATTAAGAAATCATACACTTTGTGCGGCTAAAGGCTCCACCAGTATTAAGAAATCATACACTTTGTACGGCTAAAGGCTCCACCAGTATTAAGAAATCATACACTTTGTACGGCTAAAGGCTCCACCAGTATTAAGAAATCACACAGTTTGTACGGCTAAAGGCTCCACCAGTATTAAGAAATCACACAGTTTGTATGGCTACAGGCTCCACCAGTATTAAGAAATCACACAGTTTGTACGGCTAAAGGCTCCACCAGTATTAAGAAATCACACAGTTTGTATGGCTAAAGGCTCCACCAGTATTAAGAAATCACACAGTTTGTATGGCTAAAGGCTCCACCATATTAAGAAATTCACACAGTTTGTATGGCTAAAGGCTCCACCAGTATTAAGAAATCATACAGTTTGTACGGCTACAGGCTCCACCAGTATTAAGAAATCATACAGTTTGTACGGCTAAAGGCTCCACCAGTATTAAGAAATCACACAGTTTGTACGGCTAAAGGCTCCACCAGTATTAAGAAATCACACAGTTTGTACGGCTAAAGGCTCCACCAGTATTAAGAATCATACATTTTTGTACGGCTAAAGGCTCCACCAGTATTAAGAAATCACACAGTTTGTACGGCTAAAGGCTCCACCAGTATTAAGAAATCACACAGTTTGTACGGCTAAAGGCTCCACCAGTATTAAGAAATCACACAGTTTGCATGGCTAAAGGCTCCACCAGTATTAAGAAATCACACAGTTTGCATGGCTAAAGGCTCCACCAGTATTAAGAAATCACACAGTTTGTATGGCTACAGGCTCCACCAGTATTAAGAAATCATACAGTTTGTACGGCTACAGGCTCCACCAGTATTAACAAATCATACAGTTTGTACGGCTACAGGCTCCACCAGTATTAACAAATCATACAGTTTGTACGGCTACAGGCTCCACCAGTATTAAGAAATCACACAGTTTGTATGGCTAAAGGCTCCACCAGTATTAAGAAATCACACAGTTTGTATGGCTAAAGGCTCCACCAGTATTAAGAAATCATACAGTTTGTACGGCTAAAGGCTCCACCAGTATTAAGAAATCACACAGTTTGTATGGCTAAAGGCTCCACCAGTATTAAGAAATCACACAGTTTGTATGGCTAAAGGCTCCACCAGTATTAAGAAATCATACAGTTTGTACGGCTACAGGCTCCACCAGTATTAAGAAATCACACAGTTTGTATGGCTACAGGCTCCACCAGTATTAAGAAATCACACAGTTTGTACGGCTAAAGCCTCCACCAGTATTAAGAAATCATACAGTTTGTACGGCTACAGGCTCCACCAGTATTAAGAAATCATACAGTTTGTACGGCTACAGGCTCCACCAGTATTAAGAAATCATACAGTTTGTACGGCTACAGGCTCCACCAGTATTAAGAAATCACACAGTTTGTATGGCTAAAGGCTCCACCAGTATTAAGAAATCATACAGTTTGTACGGCTAAAGGCTCCACCAGTATTGAGAAATCACACAGTTTGTATGGCTAAAGGCTCCACCAGTATTAAGAAATCATACAGTTTGTTTGGCTAAAGGCTCCACCAGTATTAAGAAATCATACAGTTTGTATGGCTAAAGGCTCCACCAGTATTAAGAAATCATACAGTTTGTATGGCTACAGGCTCCACCAGTATTAAGAAATCATACAGTTTGTATGGCTACAGGCTCCACCAGTATTAAGAAATCATACAGTTTGTATGGCTACAGGCTCCACCAGTATTAAGAAATCATACAGTTTGTACGGCTACAGGCTCCACCAGTATTAAGAAATCATACAGTTTGTACGGCTACAGGCTCCACCAGTATTAAGAAATCATACAGTTTGTACGGCTACAGGCTCCACCAGTATTAAGAAATCATACAGTTTGTACGGCTAAAGGCTCCACCAGTATTAAGAAATCATACAGTTTGTATGGCTAAAGGTTCCACCAGTATTAAGAAATCACACAGTTTGTATGGCTAAAGGCTCCACCAGTATTAAGAAATCATACAGTTTGTACGGCTAAAGGCTCCACCAGTATTAAGAAATCATACAGTTTGTACGGCTAAAGGCTCCACCAGAAATTAAGAAATCATACAGTTTTTACGGCTAAAGGCTCCACCAGTATTAAGAAATCACACAGTTTGTATGGCTAAAGGTTTCCACCAGTATTAAGAAATCATACAGTTTGTATGGCTAAAGGTTCCACCAGTATTAAGAAATCACACAGTTTGTACGGCTAAAGGCTCCACCAGTATTAAGAAATCATACAGTTTGTACGGCTAAAGGCTCCACCAGTATTAAGAAATCACACAGTTTGTACGGCTAAAGGCTCCACCAGTATTAAGAAATCACACAGTTTGTACGGCTAAAGGCTCCACCAGTATTAAGAAATCACACAGTTTGCATGGCTAAAGGCTCCACCAGTATTAAGAAATCACACAGTTTGCATGGCTAAAGGCTCCACCAGTATTAAGAAATCACACAGTTTGTATGGCTAAAGGCTCCACCAGTATTAACAAATCATACAGTTTGTACGGCTACAGGCTCCACCAGTATTAACAAATCATACAGTTTGTACGGCTACAGGCTCCACCAGTATTAAGAAATCACACAGTTTGTACGGCTAAAGCCTCCACCAGTATTAAGAAATCATACAGTTTGTACGGCTACAGGCTCCACCAGTATTAAGAAATCATACAGTTTGTACGGCTACAGGCTCCACCAGTATTAAGAAATCATACAGTTTGTACGGCTACAGGCTCCACCAGTATTAAGAAATCACACAGTTTGTATGGCTAAAGCTCCACCATATTAAAAATCATACAGTTTGTACGGCTAAAGGGCTCCACCAGTATTGAGAAATCACACAGTTTGTATGGCTAAAGGCTCCACCAGTATTAAGAAATCATACAGTTTGTTTGGCTAAAGGCTCCACCAGTATTAAGAAATCATACAGTTTGTATGGCTAAAGGCTCCACCAGTATTAAGAAATCATACAGTTTGTATGGCTACAGGCTCCACCAGTATTAAGAAATCATACAGTTTGTATGGCTACAGGCTCCACCAGTATTAAGAAATCATACAGTTTGTATGGCTACAGGCTCCACCAGTATTAAGAAATCATACAGTTTGTACGGCTACAGGCTCCACCAGTATTAAAAAAATCATACATTTTTGTACGGCTACAGCTCCACCAGTATTAAGAAATCATACAGTTTGTACGGCTACAGGCTCCACCAGTATTAAGAAATCATACAGTTTGTACGGCTAAGGCTCCACCAGTATTAAGAAATCATACAGTTTTTTATGGCTAAAGGTTCCACCAGTATTAAGAAATCACACAGTTTGTATGGCTAAAGGCTCCACCAGTATTAAGAAATCATACAGTTTGTACGGCTAAAGGCTCCACCAGTATTAAGAAATCATACAGTTTGTACGGCTAAAGGCTCCACCAGTATTAAGAAATCATACAGTTTGTACGGCTAAAGGCTCCACCAGTATTAAGAAATCACACAGTTTGTATGGCTAAAGGTTCCACCAGTATTAAGAAATCATACAGTTTGTATGGCTAAAGGTTCCACCAGTATTAAGAAATCACACAGTTTGTACGGCTAAAGGCTCCACCAGTATTAAGAAATCATACAGTTTGTACGGCTAAAGGCTCCACCAGTATTAAGAAATCACACAGTTTGTACGGCTAAAGGCTCCACCAGTATTAAGAAATCACACAGTTTGTACGGCTAAAGGCTCCACCAGTATTAAGAAATCACACAGTTTGCATGGCTAAAGGCTCCACCAGTATTAAGAAATCACACAGTTTGCATGGCTAAAGGCTCCACCAGTATTAAGAAATCACACAGTTTGTATGGCTAAAGGCTCCACCAGTATTAACAAATCATACAGTTTGTACGGCTACAGGCTCCACCAGTATTAACAAATCATACAGTTTGTACGGCTACAGGCTCCACCAGTATTAACAAATCATACAGTTTGTACGGCTACAGGCTCCACCAGTATTAAGAAATCACACAGTTTGTATGTCTAAAGGCTCCACCAGTATTAAGAAATCACACAGTTTGTATGGCTAAAGGCTCCACCAGTATTAAGAAATCATACAGTTTGTACGGCTAAAGGCTCCACCAGTATTAAGAAATCACACAGTTTGTATGGCTAAAGGCTCCACCAGTATTAAGAAATCACACAGTTTGTATGGCTAAAGGCTCCACCAGTATTAAGAAATCATACAGTTTGTACGGCTACAGGCTCCACCAGTATTAAGAAATCACACAGTTTGTATGGCTACAGGCTCCACCAGTATTAAGAAATCACACAGTTTGTACGGCTAAAGGCTCCACCAGTATTAAGAAATCATACAGTTTGTACGGCTACAGGCTCCACCAGTATTAAGAAATCACACAGTTTGCATGGCTAAAGGCTCCACCAGTATTAAGAAATCACACAGTTTGTATGGCTAAAGGCTCCACCAGTATTAACAAATCATACAGTTTGTACGGCTACAGGCTCCACCAGTATTAACAAATCATACAGTTTGTACGGCTACAGGCTCCACCAGTATTAAGAAATCATACAGTTTGTATGGCTAAACGTTCCACCAGTATTAAGAAATCACACAGTTTGTATGGCTAAAGGCTCCACCAGTATTAAGAAATCATACAGTTTGTACGGCTAAAGGCTCCACCAGTATTAAGAAATCATACAGTTTGTACGGCTAAAGGCTCCACCAGTATTAAGAAATCATACAGTTTGTACGGCTAAAGGCTCCACCAGTATTAAGAAATCACACAGTTTGTATGGCTAAAGGTTCCACCAGTATTAAGAAATCATACAGTTTGTATGGCTAAAGGTTCCACCAGTATTAAGAAATCACACAGTTTGTACGGCTAAAGGCTCCACCAGTATTAAGAAATCATACAGTTTGTACGGCTAAAGGCTCCACCAGTATTAAGAAATCACACAGTTTGTACGGCTAAAGGCTCCACCAGTATTAAGAAATCACACAGTTTGTACGGCTAAAGGCTCCACCAGTATTAAGAAATCACACAGTTTGCATGGCTAAAGGCTCCACCAGTATTAAGAAATCACACAGTTTGCATGGCTAAAGGCTCCACCAGTATTAAGAAATCACACAGTTTGTATGGCTAAAGGCTCCACCAGTATTAACAAATCATACAGTTTGTACGGCTACAGGCTCCACCAGTATTAACAAATCATACAGTTTGTACGGCTACAGGCTCCACCAGTATTAACAAATCATACAGTTTGTACGGCTACAGGCTCCACCAGTATTAAGAAATCACACAGTTTGTATGTCAAAAGGGCTCCCCCAGTATTAAGAAATCACACAGTTTGTATGGCTAAAGGCTCCACCAGTATTAAGAAATCATACAGTTTGTACGGCTAAAGGCCCACCATATTAAGAAATCACACAGTTTGTATGGCTAAAGGCTCCACCAGTATTAAGAAATCACACAGTTTGTATGGCTAAAGGCTCCACCAGTATTAAGAAATCATACAGTTTGTACGGCTACAGGCTCCACCAGTATTAAGAAATCACACAGTTTGTATGGCTACAGGCTCCACCAGTATTAAGAAATCACACAGTTTGTACGGCTAAAGGCTCCACCAGTATTAAGAAATCATACAGTTTGTACGGCTACAGGCTCCACCAGTATTAAGAAATCACACAGTTTGTACGGCTACAGGCTCCACCAGTATTAAGAAATCATACAGTTTGTACGGCTACAGGCTCCACCAGTATTAAGAAATCATACAGTTTGTACGGCTTCAGGCTCCACCAGTATTAAGAAATCACACAGTTTGTATGGCTAAAGGCTCCACCAGTATTAAGAAATCATACAGTTTGTACGGCTAAAGGCTCCACCAGTATTGAGAAATCACACAGTTTGTATGGCTAAAGGCTCCACCAGTATTAAGAAATCATACAGTTTGTTTGGCTACAGGCTCCACCAGTATTAAGAAATCATACAGTTTGTATGGCTACAGGCTCCACCAGTATTAAGAAATCATACAGTTTGTATGGCTACAGGCTCCACCAGTATTAAGAATTCATACAGTTTGTATGGCTACAGGCTCCACCAGTATTAAGAAATCATACAGTTTGTATGGCTACAGGCTCCACCAGTATTAAGAAATCATACAGTTTGTACGGCTACAGGCTACAGGCTCCACCAGTATTAAGAAATCATACAGTTTGTACGGCTAAAGGCTCCACCAGTATTAAGAAATCATACAGTTTGTATGGCTAAAGGCTCCACCAGTATTAAGAAATCATACAGTTTGTATGGCTAAAGGTTCCACCAGTATTAAGAAATCACACAGTTTGTATGGCTAAAGGCTCCACCAGTATTAAGAAATCATACAGTTTGTACGGCTAAAGGCTCCACCAGTATTAAGAAATCATACAGTTTGTATGGCTAAAGGCTCCACCAGTATTAAGAAATCATACAGTTTGTACGGCTAAAGGCTCCACCAGTATTAAGAAATCACACAGTTTGTATGGCTAAAGGCTCCACCAGTATTAAGAAATCACACAGTTTGTATGGCTAAAGGCTCCACCAGTATTAAGAAATCACACAGTTTGTATGGCTAAAGGTTCCACCAGTATTAAGAAATCACACAGTTTGTATGGCTAAAGGTTCCACCAGTATTAAGAAATCATACAGTTTGTATGGCTAAAGGTTCCACCAGTATTAAGAAATCACACAGTTTGTATGGCTAAAGGCTCCACCAGTATTAAGAAATCACACAGTTTGTATGGCTAAAGGCTCCACCAGTATTAAGAAATCATACAGTTTGTACGGCTACAGGCTCCACCAGTATTAAGAAATCACACAGTTTGTACGGCTAAAGGCTCCACCAGTATTAAGAAATCACACAGTTTGTACGGCTAAAGGCTCCACCAGTATTAAGAAATCACACAGTTTGTATGGCTAAAGGCTCCACCAGTATTAAGAAATCATACAGTTTGTACGGCTACAGGCTCCACCAGTATTAAGAAATCATACAGTTTGTACGGCTACAGGCTCCACCAGTATTAAGAAATCATACAGTTTGTACGGCTACAGGCTCAACCAGTATTAAGAAATCATACAGTTTGTACGGCTAAAGGCTCCACCAGTATTAAGAAATCATACAGTTTGTACGGCTACAGGCTCCACCAGTATTAAGAAATCATACAGTTTGTACGGCTACAGGCTCCACCAGTATTAAGAAATCATACAGTTTGTACGGCTACAGGCTCCACCAGTATTAAGAAATCACACAGTTTGTATGGCTAAAGGCTCCACTAGTATTAAGAAATCATACAGTTTGTATGGCTAAAGGCTCCACCAGTATTAAGAAATCACACAGTTTGTATGGCTACAGGCTCCACCAGTATTAAGAAATCATACAGTTTGTACGGCTAAAGGCTCCACCAGTATTAAGAAATCACACAGTTTGTACGGCTAAAGGCTCAACCAGTATTAAGAAATCACACAGTTTGTATGGCTAAAGGCTCCACCAGTATTAAGAAATCATACAGTTTGTACGGCTACAGGCTCCACCAGTATTAAGAAATCATACAGTTTGTACGGCTACAGGCTCCACCAGTATTAAGAAATCACACAGTTTGTATGGCTTAAGGCTCCACCAGTATTAAGAAATCACACAGTTTGTACGGCTAAAGGCTCCACCAGTATTAAGAAATCACACAGTTTGTACGGCTAAAGGCTCCACCAGTATTGAGAAATCATACAGTTTGTACGGCTAAAGGTTCCACCAGTATTGAGAAATCATACAGTTTGTACGGCTAAAGGTTCCACCAGTATTAAGAAATCACACAGTTTGTACGGCTAAAGGCTCCACCAGTATTGAGAAATCATACAGTTTGTACGGCTAAAGGTTCCACCAGTATTGAGAAATCATACAGTTTGTACGGCTAAAGGTTCCACCAGTATTAAGAAATCACACAGTTTGTACGGCTAAAGGCTCCACCAGTATTGAGAAATCATACAGTTTGTACGGCTAAAGGTTCCACCAGTATTGAGAAATCATACAGTTTGTACGGCTAAAGGCTCCACCAGTATTGAGAAATCATACAGTTTGTACGGCTAAAGGTTCCACCAGTATAAAGAAATCACACAGTTTGTACGGCTAAAGGCTCCACCAGTATTAAGAAATCATACAGTTTGTACGGCTAAAGGCTCAACCAGTATTAAGAAATCACACTTCTTCATCTGTTTTCCCTCATAAACTCTTGTATTCATATCGCACATAATAATAATAATAATAATAATAATAATAATAATAAATGGAATTTATATAGCGCTATATCTTGCAGAGACAAATCAAAGCGCTTGCACTCAACTCATTCTTACACAGTCATACAACCAGTGACAAGCAATAGTTCCATCAAGTCCAAATGTGCACACACGCACACACACACACACGCACGCGCACACACACACACACACACACACACACACACACACAGGTCACACACCCTGGCAGGGCAATAGAATCTTGGTTGTTGAAGGCAGGGAAAAACTATGAGATGAGGCAGGAGAGGAAAATCTTAGGTTTGAAATAAATATGTCTTGAGACTGGATTTAAAAGTTCATAAGAAGGCTTTTGGCGGAGAGAGAGAGAGGGAGATCATTCCACATCAATGGACCAGAAATAGAGAAAGAGCGACGGCCGATGGTGGATTGGTTTTAATCTAGGTATTCGTAAGGACAAGGTATCTGCAGCAGAGCGGAGAGAACGAGAAGGAGTGTACAAGTGAAGACATTCACAGAGGTAGGGCGGGTGCTGTTTTGTGGAGACATTTGTAACAGAGGGTACTGATCTTATAGTTTACTCTCTGTGGCACAGGCAGCCAGTGGAAGATTGCAAGAGAGGGGTAATATGCTCAGATTTTTCTTTCTGAGGATTGTCGAGCTGCAGAGTTTTGTATACGTTGAAGGGATTGGATTGATGATGCTGGCAGACCAGCCAAAAGAGAATTGCAATAGTCCAGGCGTGAAAGAATGAGAGACGCAACAAGTTTGGATGTTGCATCTGTGGACATGTACTTTCGAATTGCACTAATACGCCGTAATTGATAGTAGCAGGACTGGCAGGTCTGAGTGATGAATTTTTGCATAGAGAGTGTGTTGTCAATAATGACCCCTAGATACTTCACAGCAGTGGATAAAGGGACTGATGCATTGCAAAGTTGTATTGAAGCTGTTGTGATGGAAGAGAGTTTGTTTGGTCCCTACAAGCATGGTTTCTGTTTTATCTGCATTTAGCTGTAATTTGTTCTGTATCATCCAATTTTGGATGTCTTGAAAGCAGTGGGCCATATTTGTAAAGAGAGAAGGCAGATTTTCAGGAGTGTCGCTGCTTAGAATCTGAGAGTCATCTGCATAAAAAATGATGGTTGATCTGATAGCGGTTAATTATATGTGACAGTGGAGCAGTGTAGAGGGTGAAAAGAACAGGGCCCATAACAGATCTCTGTGGAACTCCACATTCCAATCTTGCAGGTACTGACTGAATCTTGTTTACTGTGACTGTCTGGTATCGGTCAGTAAGGTATGAACTAAACCAGGTAAGGGCTGTACCAGTAACACCAAATGTTTTTTGAAGACGGGGGGAAAGAATAGAGTGGTCAATAAATGTCAAAGGCTGCAGATAAGTCGAGAGTAAGAAGAGAGATTTTCCCTGAGTCAGAAGCGAGTAGAAGTGTGTTTAAGGTATGGGCAAGGGTAGTTTCAGTGCTATGGTTGACACGATAGGCAGACTGAAACGCAGGAAGGAGATGTTGGAGAGAAGGTGGGTTGTTGAGCTGTTTTAGAACTACTTTTCAAGGACTTTAGAGATAAATGGTAGGTTGGAAACAGGTCTATAGTTCTTCAGAATGTTGGGGTCAAAGGGCATGCTTTTTGAGTAGAGGTGTGACTATGGCAGTTTTTAGAGCTGAAGGAACATTTCCAGAGACAAGAGATAAGTTTACTATATTCGTAATAGTGGGAATAAGTTGTGGCAGGCACTGTGCAAAAAGAGAAGCAGGTATGGGGTCAAGATCACAAGATTTTATAGTCATTCCTTTCAGAATTAGTTCGATTTCTTTCTCGCTTGCGGGATGAAAGGAAAGGAGAGGAGTGCCAGAGAATTGGGGATTAGAAGTTGCAGGCTGGAAAGGAGTCTGATCCAAACTGGAGCGAATGTTGCGGACTTTGTCAGAGAAGAAAGCAGAAAATATAGAAGGAAGTTCAGAGTGGTCGTGAATAGAAGGCAGAGGACTAGCCTTCTCAGATCCAAGAAACGTGGATGTGAGGGAAAAGAGAGATTTCATAGACGTGGCATCAAGAACTAAAGAAGAGTAGTACTTTGTTTTTGCTGAACGAATTAAGGTTTTAACTTTGTTGATTTGTTTACGAAGAAGCTGTTTGTTTATTTCGGTTTTTGTTTTTCGCCATTGCCGCTCTAGTTGCCGGCGTTTACGTATGATCTTCAGTTTAACGTCTATTCACATTTAGTGATTTTAGACGGGGAAAAGTAAAATAAACAAGAGAATGCAAACAATAACAAAAAGTGTCAAATAACAGTACTTAAAAACTAACTTTAACATACTACAAAAACTGAATTATCGGACTTCTTATCAATCCTAACACAATGTCCAACAGTAACGTTTGCGTTTTGCGACCAGGATGTCACGGTTGTACCATGGTGCACATGGCCTATCAGGCAGGAGATGGTCAGTAGGAGGAGCATGCTCATCAAGGAGTTGGCTGAGGACGGTGTTGTAGTGCTTAGAAGGGTCAGAATGGTCAGGGGTTTGTGATAGGCGTTCAACAGCTTGGGAAAGGAAAGTTTGAATATCAATGGCCTTGAGGTTGAGACGGGTAATGCACTTTTTGTTTCTGATAGGCTTTGCAATGTTGAGAAAGAAAAGAATGGCAGAATGATCGGAAAGCAGTTCGTCAGTGACAGATACAGACTGAGATGTGACTAGACCTTGTGAAATGTCGGTAATAAGCCAGTCTAAAAAAAAGGCATCCACAGAAATAAAATCCACTTTTTGTGAAAGACTACCCTCTGACTAAAAATTTGTGTGATTTTGCACAAATACGGCATGTTTGCAATGTTCTAATTTTCTACAAACACTGTATCCCCTCAGTCCTTTGTTCTCTGCTAGCTCCCTTACCACAATATGCATGCGCGGGGTCAACGCTGTAGGAACAGAATCAATCCTCATTTGATGGTCCTTTCCAACTTTCTCGTGTCTGCCTGGTATTGCTCTATGTCCTCAATCCCCCCAAAAAATAAGTACACAGTGCATTTTTACCTACTTTCAAACAAATCTGTGAAAATCGCCAACAATTTTTCCGACTCGTTCTCTCTCTATACTACATGACCGGCGAGCTGATACCGAAGTGTAAGGGAAGTGTGGACAGCTGCTTTGCTGTTCTGGCAGGGCTGTTGGCTGGGCTGTGTTTACTGCTGTGGGTCTACTGAGCTGCGCTGGGGTAGTT
>CM054142.1:1156820-1179320 GCA_028751875.1 Rapana venosa
AACAGGCTAAAAGATAGACATGACAGGAAAAACAGGCTAAAAGATAGACATGACAGGAAAAACAGGCTAAACGAGAGACATGACAGGAAAAATAGGCTAAAAGAGAGACATGACAGGAAAAAACAGGCTAAACGAGAGACATGACAGGAAAAACAAGATAGACATGACAGGGAAAACAGGCTAAACGAGAGACATGACAGGAAAAAACAGGCTAAAAGAGAGACATGACAGGAAAAACAGGCTAAACGAGAGACATGGCAGGAAAAACAGGCTAAACGAGAGACATGACAGGAAAAACAGGCTAAAAGATAGACATGACAGGAAAAACAGGCTAAACGAGAGACACGAACACAGGCCCCCAGTGTATGTGTGGCATGTCTGTCTGACACGACTGGGCAGTTCCATGTCTTCTGGGTTCAGTGCCTGCAACACCGCAGACATGAAGAGGAGAGCACGCAGCTTTGGGAAGCAGGAGCAAGGTTAGAACACGGCCAATTAATTATAGCCAACAGGGAGAACACGTCACAAAGTAAATCATAACGAAAAGAGACAACATTAAAACGACGTCAATGTCTTTAAACACCAAAAGCAACTTTCAAGAGTTCCTGATGGAGAAACACATGCCTTTTAGACATGAGGTCTTCTTCATTAGTACATTGACTTTTCTGCCCAGAAAAACAGAAGAGAAATGCAGACCACACGTTTTAATACTACTAATGATAATGATAATAATGATAATGATAATAATGATAATGATAATAATTATAACTGGAATCTATTTAGCGCTATATCTTGTAAAAAACAAATCAAAGCACTTGCATTCAACACATTTTTACACATACAACTAATAACAATTAACAATATTAACAGTTCAAATGTACATACGCACAAAGGTTGTACACTTTGGTAGCGTGAAGGAGATTTCGGCTGTTGAAGGCAAGGACAGATATGAGATGAAACAGGAGGGAAAGCCTTAGGTTTGAAATAGGTATGTCTTGAAGCTGGATTTAAAAGTATCATAAGTAGGCGAAGGGAAAGAGGGAGGTCATTCCAGATCACCGGACCAGAAACAGAGAAAGAGCGACAGCCAATGGTGGATTGACTGAATCTCGGTATTCGTAAGCACAAGGTATCTGCAGCAGAGCGGAGGAACGAGGAGTGTACAGGTGAAGACATTCAACGAGGTAGGAGGGAGTTGTTTTGTGAAGACATTTGTAACACAGGGTACTGATATTTATTGTTTACTCTCTGTTACACAGGCAGCCAGTGGAGAGATTGCAAGAGAGGAGTTATGTGTTCAGATTATTTTTCTTTCTGAGGGCTAGTCGAGCTGCAGAGTTTTGTATACGTTGAAGGGAGTGGATAGATGATGCTGGAAGACCAGCCAAAAGAGAATGGCAATAGTCCAGATGTGAAAGAATGAGGGACGTGACTAGTTTGGATGTTGCATCAGTTGACAGGTACTTTCGAATTGCACTAATACGCGTAATTGATAGTAGCATGACTGGCAAGTCTGGGTGATGAATTTTTGCAGTGAGAGTGTGTTGTCGATAACAACACCTAGATACTTGACTGCAGTGGATAGCGGAACTAACGTATTGCTGAATTTTATTGAAGCTGTTGTGATGGGAGAAAGTTTGTGTTTGGTCCCTACAAGCATGGCTTTGGTTGTATCTGCATTTAGATGTAGCTTGTTCTGTGTCATCCAGTTTTGGATATCTTGAAGGCAGTAGGCCATATTATTCAAGAGAGAAGGCAGATTTTCAGGTGTATCACTGCTAAGAATCTGAAAATCATCGGCATAAAAATGATGGTCGACGTGATGACGGTTTATTATAAATGGAGCAGTGTAGAGGGTAAAAAGAACAGGGCCCAGAACTGATCGCTGTGGAACACCACATTCCAGTTTGACAGGTGATGATTGAATCTTGTTTACTGCAACTGTTTGGAATCGGTCTGTGAGGTATGAACTAAACTAGGTGAGGGCTGTGCCTGTAATACCAAACTTGTTTTGGAGACGAGACAGAAGAATTGAACGGTCTATACTGTCAAATGCCGTGTTTTAAATTTGTTTTTATAACAGCCTAGATTAAAAAAAAAAAACAACACCCCACAAATCGGACTATTAAGAAAAGGCCTAGCAAAGTCTTATGAATATGTGACTGCAATATGAAAGGAGAACAAGAAGAGGGACTGAGGGATAGCCCAGTGGTCAGAGCGTTGCACTGGCTATGTGACGGCCCAGGATTGAACCTGGCCGGATCTGAGCCACCACTGAGACTCCCGTTCACGGGACTTTTCCCCTGGAGTTAACTAACATCAGTGCTGACTCCACTGCCCCGAAAATCCTTTGGCTAAGACTGTAGACCAAGGCCCCGTGAGCGAACGCAAGCAGAGCAACTCACACAGGTGGATCGGTGGTAGTAACGCGCCTGTCTAGAAAGCGAAAAGTCCGGATCGCAAGTGTGCGGTGGTTCAAATCCCTTTTGGACCCGAAATTTTCCCCCCATCCATTAGACCATGAGTGGTGGTCTGGGTGCTAGTCTTTCGGATGAGACGAAAAACCGAGGTCCTGTGTGTTACACATACTTATTTAACTCACGTAAAAGAACCCACCGCAACAAGAGAGTTGTCCCTGGCAAAATTCTGTAGAAAAAAGCCACTCTGATAGAGAAACAAATACAGTTGTAGACAGGAATTAAAAATGGGTGGCGCCGCTCTTGTGGCGACGCGTTCTTCCCGGGGAGAGCAACCCGAATTTCACGCAGAGAAATCTACCGTGACTTAAAGTGGTATAAATAACAACAACAACAACAACAACAACAACAACAACAACAACAAAATAATAATAATAATAATAATAATAATAAGTTACACCACGTGAAAACCTGTCCCACCTTTCGGAAAAGTAGGCTCTCCGTGGCGGTCAGAACGAATGACGAAATACATTTGTCAAAAAAACCGCGCGCTGACTGGTGTCGTGTTTGGCCATGATCGCTGACTGGTGTCGTGTTTGGCCATGATCGCTGACTGGGGTCGTGTTTGGCCATGATCGCTGACTGGTGTTGTGTTTGGCCATGATCGTTGACTGGTGTCGTGTTTGGCCATGATCCCGAAGCAGGAATACAGCTGCCTACTTCGTCGCTGTTTCAAAAGGCTTCACAAACAGACGAAAATAAATTCCGCCATTCTGAGAAAAACCACAGACATAAAAATAACACATTTATAAAAAGTGAACCAGTGACAACCGCTTGAATTTTATTAATTCACTATTGATTGATTAATTGATTGATTGATTCGTTCATTCATTGATTTTAAAAAATTCTTTTGTTTCGAGGATAATGGAATAAGCACTTATGTGCCTTTTTACATACAATCCCCGTGTGTATGCAGTTTTGTAAATTTTGTCATCCGTTCCCACCAGCACACAATGGCCTACTCTTTCAAAAAGCGGAACGGGTTTTAACATGTGCAAAAGATGTTCTGCGTGCTTTCGCACACGGGACCTCGGTTTATAGTCTAATGCAAAGGACTATTAGGGGGAGTGCAGTCAGTATAGTAGTGTTGTTAGTAACTCCTGAGGAAAAATCTTCGTGAACGAGATTCGAACCCGGGTCAGATCACGGGCGCAATGCGCATCACTCTAACCCCCAGGCTGTCCCGTCATTACTTAACTGATGAAGCCACTCACTGTCTGTTGATTAGTCTGTTCTTGCCCTAACAGGAAACAGCTGTGCAATGTGCACTAATCAACGTATTTCTTTTACGCCTGTTTCTTAATAACCCGTTCTCTACACGATTTGAATAATATACATAATTATTACTGAGTAATAGATGACATACGCACATGACAGAAAAATAATGTGTACTTTCTATTTTTCAGGGTGCCTGAATATCACAAGATAATTTTACTTCAATTAAGATGGAAAGTAATTACAACAAAAAACCAGACCAAAACCTCCCAACAACAACCCCCCAAAAAACACAACCACCACCAACAACAACAACAAAACAAAAACCAAACAAACCCAACAACCACCCCCAAAAACAACAACAAAAAGCACACACAAACAAACAACAATAACAACAAAACAACAAAAACAAACAACAACAACACCACCAACAGCAAAACAACAGCAATAAACCCAACAAAACAAACGAGTTTGTCAGACAAAGACAATGTGTAAATATACTGATTGCTGTTATTATCTTCCAGCATTGAAGTGTTCACCAGTTTGTACTGTCAATTCATCAGTGTGGTCTCTATAATTATGCCCAGCATGGTAATTTCTCAGTCAACCGTCAGCCCCTCAACCGCCATTCTGTGTGTGTGTGTGTGTGTGTGTGTGTGTGTGTGTGTGTGTGTGTGTGTGTGTGTGTGTGTGTGTGTGTGCGCGCGCGTGTGTGTGTGTGCGTGCGTGCGTGCGTGCGTGCGTAGAGAGGAGAGAGAGAGAGAGAGAGAGAGAGAGAGAGAGAGAGAGAGAGAGGAGAGAGAGAGAGAGATGAGAGAGAGAGAGAGAGAGAGAGAGAGAGGACGCCCAGAATGGCGCTGTGGGGAACACATCCCCTATTCTTCACGGCACATGTCCCCCTCTTTTTTGTGCAGTCTGCTGATGTCCACCACGACCCCGTTTACGTCATCCACCGCGTGAGGTCATCACCATGACGTGTCCGGGCACGTACCCCACAGTGCTGAACGGCGTCATCTCCTACAACGACAGCAGCACGGCGGAGTACGGCTGCCTGACCGGCTTCTACATGACCGGCAACAAACGCATCACCTGCTCGGCTGGTGTCTGGCAAACCACGCCCACATGCCACGTCATCGACCAGGCTGATGACGTCTTCCGTGAGTGACGTCATGTGCTTTTGCGGGGAGAGAGAGAGAGAGAGGGGGGGGGGGGGGGGTAGTCTGCTGCTCCCACTTGGTAAAGCACACAAGCTCTATTTTCTAAAATGTCGAAAAACCTTTTTTTTGTTTTTGTTTGATCCCTGCAATATTAGTTTTGAGTAAAAAACAACCAACAACAACAAAAAACCCAAACAAAAGCACCTTAATCCTATCTAGGCTAAGGGTACTTACAGGAAATAGTTTTAAAAAAATATTAATAAAACAATGTGAAGAAAGAGAGAGTATAAGATTTTCTGGACACTCTTTGGTTAACCTTGAAACTTCCAACAAGGAGTGATGTGTTTTGGCTGGTGAGGACAGCGTGGCTGAAGGATCTGCCGGTCATGGGCACGAGGGGCAGGGCATGTCCTGGTGAAAGGTGTACGTATGCCCCACACTTACATCAGCCGTCAGTTTCTGAACGGGTCACTCACTATCCATGTCCAAGCATACAGACAACAACAACAACAACAACAACGAAACCAAAGCTCGAGTTGTCAGACTACTGGGCTTAAGTCAGAAGGGTCTGACCTAGGCGGGTCACAAACCCCTGCTGCTGCCCAGCGACAACACCAGCCTTAGGGGACAGGCTCACACAGGGTTGAGCGTTTGCAGCAACCCCGCCAAAACAAGCCACAATTTGAAAATAAGAAAGGGGGAAAGGAGACGAAAAAGAAAGAAAAGAAGAAAGAAAGATGTTTGTCTTTTTACAAGATTCAGCGCTATATAAATTCCATATAATATTGTTATTATTATTATAGAAAGAACAGAACCAGAAGAAAGAAAAAGAAGACGAAAAGGAAAAGTGAAGAAGAAGAAGAAGAAAATAGGAAAAAAACCAAAGAAAACTAAAGATGAAGAAAGGAGGAGAAAAAGGAAAAGAAGACTGGATTGAGCGCAAAACAGGACAAATAAGCCGACACAGGAAAGGGCGTCTGCTTCTTTCACTTTGCTTTTTGATGGTCGTGCAAGGAATTCCACACCTTTGGATCAAGGCGCTGAAAAGTCCAGCCAGTTGTCGCTTTGTCCTGGAGTCTTTGACTCTGTGGACACCTGGAAGTGTTGTGTGTCTGTTGGATCGTTTGATCGTTTGTTTGAATGATCTTAATGATGAGGCAGAAACAGACATCTGTGGTATATCTCCAATATTGTATTCACTTGCTAAAGAAAACACGGAAAGGCTACCGAGTAAGGTCATTTATTTGATTTACTTCTCACCAAATTTATGTTGTCTGTGGTGGTTTAAAGTGAATTTCAGTGTGTTGAAACTGTCTGAGACTGAAACTGCCTGAGATTGTCACTTTATGATTGACCTCTGTACGCGCAAAAGGGATTAAAGGATGAAATTTGATTCTTGATTCGCGCACGCTTGTGTGTGTGTGTGTGTGTGTGTGTGTGTGTGTGTGTGTGTGTGTGTGTGTGGTGTATGTGTGTGTCTGTCTGTCTGTCTGTGTGTGCGCGTGTGAGAGCAGAGAGAGAGAGAGACGAGAGAAGAGAGAGGAGGGAGAGAGAGGAGAGAGGAGAGAGAGAGAGAGAGAGGAGAGAGAGAGAGAGAGAGAGAGAGAGAGAGAGAGAGAGAGAGAGAGAGAGAGAGAGAAGAGAGAGAGAGAGATGAAGATAACAAGGAAGATAGTTATGTAAGACACTGATACGGAAGCGTCACTGTGTGACAGCCGACTGGTGGCTGATCGTGGCGGCAGCTGTACTCTGTGTGCTGGTGCTGGTCTGTTCCATCTGTGTCCTCTGCTACTTCTGCTGGTGAGTCTCTCTCTGTTCGGCTTTTTGTTTGTCTGTCTGCCTGCCTGTCTGCCTTCCTGCTTGTCTGCCTGTCTGCCTGTCTGCCTTCCTGCTTGTCTCTCTGTCTGTCTGCCTGTCTGCTTGTCTGTCTGTCTGCCTTTCTGCTTGTCTGCCTGCCTGTCTGCCTTCCTGCTTGTCTGTCTGTCTGCCTGTCTGTCTGCCTGTCTGTCTGCCTGTCTGCTTGTCTGTCTGTCTGGCTTTCTGCTTGCCTGTCTGCCTGTCTGTCTGCCTTTCTGCTTGTCTGTCTGCCTGTCTGTCTGCCTTTCTGCTTGTCTGTCTGTCTGGCTGTCTGCCTATCTATCTATGTTTTTGTCGTTGATTGTTGTCTGTGCTATCTGTGTCTCGTGCTACTTCTGAGAGTGTTTGTCTATCTGTCTGTGTGAATGTGTCTTCGTGTCTGTCTATCTGTGTCTGTTTTTCTTTATGTCTGCCTGCCTGTCTGTCTGTGCTTCTTTCTGTCTGTCTGTCTGTGCGAGCGTTTCTGCCGACCTGGTAGTCTTTCTGTTTGTAAGGTGGATAGTGGTCTAGAGGTAACGCGCCTGCTAGAAAGCGAAAAGTACGGGTCGCAAGTGTGCGGTGGTTCGATCCCCGTTTGGACCCGAAACTTTTCCCCCATCCATTAGACCATGAGTGGTGGCCTGGGTGCTAGTCTTTCGGATGAGACGATAAACCGTGGTCCCGTGTGTTACACAAAATTTCTAACGTATGTAAAAGAACCCACGGCAACAGCAAAATTCTGTAGAAAAAAGCCACTCTGATAGGGAAACAAATACAGTTGCAGACAGAAAAAGAATTTTTTTTAAAAAGGGTGGCGCTGCTCTTGTGGCGATGCGCTCTCCTCGGGGTGAGCAGCCCGAATTTCACACAGAAATCTGCCGTGACTTAAAGTGGTATAAAAAAAATGTGCCAGTGTGTTTCTATCTGTCTGTGTATTTGTCTGTCTTTAGATCTGTGTGAGCCTGTTTTTCTGTCTGTCAGTCTGTACGAGTGAGATTATTTCTGTCTGTCTCGGTCTGATCTCTTCTCTGTGTCCATAGGCCTGTGTGCGTCTGTCTGTCTGTCTGTCTGTCTGCCTGCCTGCCAATTTGTCCGTCCTTTTGTTTATCTGTCTGTCAGTGTGCATGAGTGTCTGTGTCTCCATCTGTGTAAGTGGATTGTGTTTCAGACAAATTGGTGTGTTGTGTGCATTGTTCTCCGGTAATATGATGGGTGATATGTGTTGTTAACAGATCATCATAATTACGTTGTGTTGTGTGTTATGTCATCAGATGTCGTGTTGTATGATGTGTTGTGATCAATCATTATGTCGTTCAACGATATTGTTCTCCAGAAGATGGTGTATCACGTGTGTTGTTATCAGAGAACATGTCATATCATCTTCTTCGCCAAACGCTCAGACAGCAAGGAACGTTGTCTGTTCTATGAGCGAAAATGTGTCACAGCTGCCGTGAAGCCCCTGACAACTCAGGCCCAGCGCTTCCGACTTCGGCATAGCACGCTCTATTATAATTGTCATGCCTGTTGCTATGATGTGGTGTGTGTCTTGATTATTATTATTATTATTACTATGTGGTGTGTCGTGGTCTGCGGATGGTTGGCTGGCAGACAATAATAATCCATCCACCTGACACCAGGCTTGTGGCCACAGTCTGCTGTGACAACAATAATAATAATAATAATAATAATAATGATAATAATAATAATAATAATAATAATAATAATAATAATAATAATAATAATAATAATAATAATGATAATAATAATAATAATAATAATAATAATGATAATAATAATAATAATGATAATAATGATGATGATAATAATAATAATAATATATAATAATAATACTAATAATAATGATAATAATATAATAATAATAATAATAATGATAATAATGATGATGATAATAATAATAATAATAATAATAATGATAATAATAATAATAATAATAATGATAATAATAATAATAATAATGATAATAATAATGATAATAATAATAATAATAATAATAATAATAATAATGTATGGAATTTATATAGCGCTGAATCTTGTACGACACAAGATGATAACGTTGTGTTGTGTTGTGTTGTGTCGTGTTGTGCTGTGTTGTGTTGTGCTGTGTTGTGTTGTGCTGTGCTGTGCTGTGTTGTGCTGTGCTGTGCTGTGTTGTGCTGTGCTGTGCTGTGCTTTGCTGTGTTGTGCTGTGCTTTGCTGTGCTTTGCTGTGTTGTGCTGTGCTGTGCTGTGTTTCTGACCCTGCATTCTCAGACAGCACACTGCCATGCCCTGCACTCCCTGCCCTGCCCTGCCCTGCCCTGTCCTGCACTCCCTGCCCTGCACTCCCTGCCCTGCACTCCCTGCCCTGCCCTACACTCCCTGCCCTGCCCTGCACTCCCTGCCCTGCCCTGCACTCCCTGCCCTGCCCTGCACTCCCTGCCCTGCCTGCACCTGCCCTGCCCTGCACTCCCTGCCCTGCCCTGTCCTGTCATGTCCTGTCCTGTCCTGTCCTGCCCTGCACTCCCTGCCCTGCCTTGTCCTGTCATGTCCTGTCCTGTCCTGTCCTGCCCTGCACTCCCTGCCCTGTCCTGTCCTGTCCTGTCATGTCATGTCATGTCCTGTGCTGTCCTGCACTGTCATGTCCTGACCTCTCTGCAGCGGACGCGGGGTGGCCGAAAACGCCGTGCACCCCGTCACAGGGCGGGGCAGGGCTCACGGCTGCTGTGGAGACAGGGGCTGCGGCGGCTGCCGCAACGGATGCTGCGGGCGGGAGAACGGCTGCTGCTCCTGCACGCAGGGCTGCTGCAGGGCCGGCGGCGGCTGCTGCGCTTCCACGGCAGGCTGCTGTCTGTTGGGCGCCAGCGGCGGCTGCTGCTGCTGCTGCTGCAGGCAGGACGGAAATGGCCGGGGCAAAAAGAGAAGGGGGAGGGCGGCAGCGGGCAACACCGGCAAGGGGAAGGG
This sequence comes from Rapana venosa, assembly GCA_028751875.1. Taxonomy (NCBI): domain Eukaryota; kingdom Metazoa; phylum Mollusca; class Gastropoda; order Neogastropoda; family Muricidae; genus Rapana; species Rapana venosa. Next base: position 1,166,466 of record CM054142.1, read on the forward strand.
GGCAGCTGGGGAGGGAAGTGACGTCATCACCCAGCCCCCCACCTCTGTGGTCACCTCCCCTCCCAAGGTAGGGCAGCATTGGTAGTGGGTGGGTTGATGGTTTGGTGGGTTGATGGCTTGGTGGGTTGATGGTTTGGTGGGTTGATGGTTTGGTGGGTTGATGGTTTTGTGGGTTGATGGTTTGATGGGTTGCTTGGTTGATTGCCTTTGGAAGTTGGGCTGGTTTGAGGGATTATTAATCGATGACTGCATACACACATGACACATTGTCCACAGAAAGACAGACAGATGGACAGCAGGGACAGACAAGAAAGACAGTACAGACTTGCAGCTTACCACAACGCACTACATGCTGGTTGTGCCAGCAAGCAGGAGAGTGAGGCCGTCTGTGACTGCATGAGGTTCTTTAGGCCTTTCTGCCAGGGAACAGACTCAAGCAGTGGTGGAGTCAGCCTATGAGCAGCCAGTGGCTCCTTCACACAGTCCATCATTTCCACAGACAAGTCACCGGCATGTGTTTTAGTCCAGCTTAGTGGACCAGGGACAAAGACTAAAGATTTCAGAACTGACACCAAAGTTTGGCACATGACGAAAACACAGACGTAGCAACATCTGAATGAAGGTCTAACTGGTAGAGTGGGATAAGCAACTGGACAGTCACATGCTGGGTAAATGACCTAGCAGACATGGCGCAGTGTAAGACAAGGAATATTCTTCAGGCAGGGATATCTCTCTGGTTTCTTGCCTCTCTGGCAAACAGAAAACGGAGATTTCATTCTTTCTGGAATATGAAGGACTTCCAGGAGAAGCCATTCAAACAGGGGAAGTGAGAAGTAGCAGCAGCAAGTGTGTGCGACATTCAGCCATCACCCTCACAGACAACCTTTGACCATGACCTTGTTTGTAACTTCCCTGAAGACAAATCTTGTTTCTTGATAGACGTGAATGTTATAATTATTTCAGATACTGGAAACAAACTGGATAAACAATTATTACTTCATCAGCAGTAACAATTTGTTGAGAATGAATACTTTGTAAAGTAGAAACTCTTTCAATGTCTTCTGTTAGATCTAGGTTTGTACTCCCATGCCCTGCCCTTAAGTGGCATAACTCATGTTTTCTTTGTTTGTTTGTTTTGGAAATGTTCTAATCCTGGGAAACAGTATACCTAGGGGAAAGTTCAGACATTACTTTGATGACTGACTCAAGGCCAGCAGTCCACTGGAATGCTGACGTCAAGCTGTCCTGCCAGTTGTGATGCTGAGGACAGTAGCTGAGGACAATGACGTGACCGTGAACAATGACGTGACCGTGAAGTTTCTGCCATTTCCCGCTTTCACCCTGGCGTCAGTCACCCTCCTTGACGGTGTTTCAGAACCACGCCACTGTCCTTCACTCCCAGGCCAAGACCACCACCGCCCTCAGGACAGACAAGAAAGGCAAAACCCCGCCACCCGAAACCACGCCACCTGGCGGCCATTACATCTTTATTCCCGCCAACGACGATGACGTCAACGCGACGTCACACGCCCATCACCCGCCAAAGACGCATGGCCACGCCCACAGCGTGCACCGCTCCAATGTCGATCACTCTGTCGGCCACGCCCACCACCTTCACCGCTCCAGCATGCAACCTGTCGATCATTCTGGTGGCCACGCCTATAATCACAGGCATAGTGTCCCAGCGGACGCGCATGGTCATCATGGCCACGCCCACAGCCACCCTGGCCACGCCTACAGGTGCACAGCCTCTCACCTGTTCGGTGGCCGTAATCGGGGCAGGCCACGCCCTGCTCATGCTGCGGGCCCAGGGGGCAGGGGGGCACAGGAGGGCACATCCTGGTGCAGGACGCCATGGCCACCGACAGGCTGCACCGCTCTGAGACCTGCAGATGGAGGGCTGGAGGTACTGGACACACCTTCAACTGGACACACACACACCCACACACACACACACACACACAACAAACACACACCACACACACACACACACACCACACCACACACACACACACAACACACAAAACACACACACAACACACACACCTACACCACACACACACACACACACACCACCCACACCCACAACACACACACACACACACACCACACACACACACACTACACACACAACACACACACACACACACACACATACACACAACACAACACACACACACACACACACACACAACACACACACACACACACACACACACACACACACACACACACACACACACACACCACACACACTAAGAGGGTCAAAGGAAGAGGAGAAGTGAGGATCACCCTGGCAGAGGCAAAGTATTCATTTGGTAAATGCAGAAGCAATCCCCAGAGCAAACCTGCATGGTACCTAGAAGGGAGGAGTTCCAAAGCAAAGACAGCTTTTTACCAACAACTACAAGTTTGTAAGATGGTTCCTTGTTCACAGCCAGAAACTTCCAAAGTAAAGCTCCTAGCAGCCAACCTATAATTCCAAAGTAAGGTTCCTGGATGCCAGCAAATGATGATTCCAAAGAAAGGGTCCTTGCACTGGGTCAAAAGCCCAAAGCAGAGCCCTTTGCTGTCAAGTGATCAGTCCAATTATGCCAGAGCAGAGCTTTGTGGAAGCAGCTGTGACACTCTTTGGCACTAACTCATTATTCCAAGGGCTGACTCCTAACACCACAGCAGCTAGACCTTGTCCATCCACTGCAGGATATTGCCCTCCCTCTGTAGCAGCCCTCCCTCTGTAGCAGCCCTCCCTCTGTAGCAGCCCTCCCTCTGTAGCAGCCCTCCCTCTGTAGCAGCCCTCCCTCCCTCCTCCCTCTGTAGCAGCCCTCCCTCTGTAGCAGCCCTCCCTCCCTCCCTCTTAGCAGCCCTCCCTCCCTCTGTAGCAACTCCTCCCTCCCTCTGTAGCAGCCCCCTCCCTCTGTAGCAGCCCTCCCTCCCTCTGTAGCAGCCCTCCCTACCTCTGTAGCAGCCTTCCCTCTGTAGCAGCCTCCCTCCCTCTGTAGCAACCCTCCCTCCCTCTGTAGCAGCCCTCCCTCCCTCTGTAGCAGCCCTCCCTCCTCTGTAGCAGCCCTCCCTCCCTCTGTAGCAGCCACCCTCCTTACCCCTCCCTCCTCTGTAGCAGCCCTCCCTCCCTCTGTAGCAGCCCTCCCTCCCTCCTCTGTAGCAGCCCTCCCTCCCTCTGTAGCAGCCCTCCCTCCCTCTGTAGCAGCCCTCCCTCCCTCTTTAGCAGCCCTCCCTCGCTCTCTCTGTAGCACCCTCCCCTCGCTCCCTCTCTGTAGCACCACCCCTCCCTCGCTCCCTCCTCTGTAGCACCCTCCCTCGCCCCTCTTAGCAGCCCTCCCTCCTCTCTCTCTCTGTAGCCCCCCCCCCCCCCCCCTCTGTAGCCCCTCCCCTGCCCTCCCTCTGTAGCAGCCCTCCCTCCCTCCCTCTCTCATGTAGCATCCTCCCTCGCTCTCTCTGTAGCAGCCCTCCCTCCCTCCCTCCACTCTGCAGCAGCCTCCCTCCCTCTGCAGCAGCCCTCCCTCCCTCTGCAGCAGCCCTCCCTCCCTCCCTCTGCAGCAGCCCTCCCTCCCTCCCTCCTCTGTAGCAGCCTCCCTCCTCCCTCTGTAGCAGCCCTCCCTTCTGTAGCAGCCCTCCTCTCGAAGCCTCCCTCCCTCTGCAGCAGCCCTCCCCCCTCCTCTTATGAGCAGCCCTTCTTAGCCATCTTAGTTTTCTATCTTGTAGTGTGCTGCGACTCCTCCATCAATGCAGCGCTTTGGGAAAACCTTGAGGCAGTCCTGCTCCTCCATCATGCAGTTTTGAAAAGACCAAGACATCTCCGCCCTGTCTCCTCTCCTCTGGCTGCATGGCAGGGTGGTCAGTCCTCAGTACGATGGTCATCCCTTTCCTCTCCAGTGCTCCTGTTTGATGGGCAGCTTTCTCTCTTCTCGGGAGGGGAGGAGGCCACGTTTCAGCATGGTCATGCTGTGAGAAGCCATTGCAGACCTGCCTTCCTCTTGATCACTGGCACTGGCCCCACCCAAAAGCTGTGGTCCAGGTTATCTGTATGCTCACTATTCTAGGCCTCATTAATGTTGTAGTTTTTAATGTTGTGTTGAGTTGCTTCAACATGACAAGCTTTAGATACACAACCTGACTCTCCTGAAAACCTCTGAATCTGGAGATGCTGCTATGTGGCGAGTCTTCAAAATAGTCGTAGCTCTTTCTCACTCCGTGTTGGTATTCTATTCTCTGATTCCGGTGGGGGGTGGGGAGGTCAAGTTGCAGGTTCTGGTGACCATGCTGTGTAGAAGCATGGGAACGCATTCTCATACCACAACAACAACAACAACTGGCAACTTTTTGATGAGAAAGACTTTCTTTCTTTTTTTCTTCTGAGAAAGACTTTCTTTCTTTTTTTTTGTTTTGAGAAAGACTTTCTTTTCCCCTCCTATTTCCCAAAACTGTACCAGCCATTTCGGACTCTGATCCTAGTTCTTTATTCTCCCCCCCCCCCCCCTCCACCCCTGAAATACTGTGTTTTGTCCGAGGTACGTAAGCTATACTTCCTCACTTTTTTCTTTCGATATTTTCAGTTTTTATTCTTATTTCTTTTCCCCTATGCTACACTAGTCACAAACTTTGTCTTTTCTTAGCTTTGCCGATCTTCAGTCTTACTTATTTAAAGTTGTGTTTTGTTGTGTTGTTTTTTTTTGGGGGGGGGGGGGGGGGGGGGGGTTCAGTTGATCAAAAATTCGTTCAAGGTTTTTTCTGTGCACATTATTGTCTGCCAAATGTAGATCATTGAGGCATTCTCCATTACATTCATTCCAAATTCCTTAGTACTAAATGTTACTTCAATAATAAAGCTCCCATTCTGGTACAAAATAATTATTATACAGTACAGCACCTTTAAGTGTGTGTGTGTGTGTGTATGGTGTGTGTGTGTGTGTGTGGTGTGTGTAGTGTGTGTGTGTGGGTGGTGTGTGGTGTGGTGTGGTGTGTGTGGTGTGTATGGTGTGTGTGTGGTGTGTGTGTGGTGTGTGTGTTGTGGTGTGTGTGGTGTGTGGGTGATGTGTGGTGTGTGTGTGTCGTGTCAAGTCAAGTCAAGTCAAGTCAACTTTTTATTTCCAAGGTACATTGAATAAGCAATGCATTTGCTTTTTTTCATCAAGCCATCTATCTAAGAACAAATTTCTTAATGATTATACTGAAATACTACATTATTGCATCCTTTAAAATTAAATTAAACCAGAAAAAAGAGGAAAATCGATAAGATAATACATTGAAAATACAAATTACACACATTTACATATACACACATACTCATACACACCTGCGCGCGTGCGCGCTCACGTACACACACACACTTGAATAAACAATGTTTTAAGAATTAAAAAATCAACAACAAAAATCATAAAACGTTAGGACAAACATATTACTTACATACTGTTTCATTCATTCTTTCACGTTTATACTTTAGATAATAAAAAGGTAGTGTGTGTGCGTGCGTGCGTGCGTGCGGCGTGTTGGATGTGTGTGTGTGTGTGCCTGTGTGTGTGTGTACGTGTGTGTGTGTGGTGTGTGTGTGTGTGTGTATGGTGTGTGTGTGTGTGTGTGTGGTGTGTGTGTATGTGTGTGTGTGTGTGTGTGTGTGTGTGTGTGTGTGTGTGTGTGTGTGTGTGTGTGTGTGTGTGTGTGTGTGTGTGTGCAGACGCGCAGTGATGGCGATGTAGGGCAGCAGAGGCCTGTGAAGACCAAGAAGCTTCCAGCCAAAGAGGTCAAAGGTTGGCTGCCTCACTCCCACCCTGTCCGCACCATCAACACCAGCACCAAGTGACCTGACACACCACCACCCCAGCCACGCCACCAACGTCATCTCCAGCACTGACGTCACGTGATGTCGTCACAGCACCGGAACTAGCATCATCATCAGCGTCACCATCTCCATGTCTCGGAAAGCAACAGCCCAAATGGCGTCACGCTGCACTAGGATAACAGAGCACTGACTGTGATCAAGAGAAACTACTTGGCTGCTTACGTCATACGCTTATGACGACATCAGAGATCTCTAGTTATGACATCAGAGGTCGCAGATGTCTGACTTGCTTGAGTCAACTGTAGCACTAACCTGAAAAGTGACCCCCATCAAAAGAAAATATATGCATAACCTCATGGATTGAACTGACTGATCTATTGTTAAACATGTAACTGTTACTTTGCCCATGGTAAGGCCGTGGCTGTGTCAAAAGCAAGCACACTGAAGCACTTTGACTGAATAAGCTTGATCTGGTTTCAGTAAAGGACATGGGCTTATGTCCTATCATGGTTACCCTTTCCCCCCTAAATCTCTCATTCTGATTTCATTTGATTTCACTTAGAGGAAGGCTGCAAGAGACACACACTACTAAAGGAAAAGACCCAACAGATTAAGGAAAAGAACACAGCTGAGGATCTAACTTAAAGCTCCAATACCTACACTACGCAGCGTTAGGCAATGTTCGTATCCACTCAGCGGTTGGATACCCCCCCCCCCCCCCCCCCCCCTCCCCATCCATCAACAAAATACCCCTAAACCAAAACAATTGCGCCCCCCAAAAAACCACCCAACAACAACCCACAACAACAAAAAACAAACAACAAACCCCAAACAAACAAAACACCCCCCCAAAAAAACCCCAAAAAAACCCCACAACAAAAACAGTGTTAGACACTGTGAACTGGTTTTGACCTGTATTGTAGCTGTGGAAATCATAAGCACTGAGTCCCGTGCAGTCTTGGTTCTTTCAGAAGATGTGTGGAACCAAGTCTGTGACAATGCCAGGCCGCCTGCAGACCGGCGCCAGGCTATGACAAGTGCAGGCCTATAGAAATACATTGGAAACGGTTCCATAGCTCTGTACGACATGTCACGACCGTTCATAGGCTACAACGACACCAGCAGCAGGGCGTATACAGGTGGTGATGTTTCTGCAGACACCACATGTCCCCCATGCTGATGTTTCTGTCTGCAGCCTTGCATAAGTGCTGAATATGCCTACATCACAGGAAGTGATGTTTCTGCCTATCTTCATCCACTGATGTCGATGTTTCTGCCAGCACTAACACATCCACAGGTGACATTCTACCTTTCCTTCACTAACACATCCACAGGTGACATTCTACCTTTCCTTCCCGTTCTCCTTCGTCATCAAACGCTCAGACAGCAACCACTGTTGCTTGTCATAGAAGCGAAAATGCGTTGCGCTGCCGTTAAGCGCCCGGCAAGTCAGGACCAGCCCAGCGACTCGGCACGAGAGAGAATGGTTATCTTTTAAGTCTCTGGGAAAAAATGGCAGGAGAAGGGACCAAAAGGGCAGAAACAAAGATAGGGATAGAAAAGAGGGAATTCCTAGCAGAGAATTTCCAGAAGGTGACAGGCCCCCGGCATTCCTCTGAAAGACTTCCCTTCTTTCTCCTTTTCCAACTTTTGCTTTACGTCAGAGGAAAGGAGGGAGAAAGACGAGGTGGAATGTCAGTCAGGTGGAATTTTATCTCTTTGAATTTCAATCAGTCAGCCTCTTTGAGATTCAATCATTCAGTCTCTCTGATTGCACAAACTACCAATACATGTTGAACTACATCATCCACATTCCATAACCGCGGCTTCTGCACCCCATGTTAGTGTCACACAATTGCAATGCTAGTTTTGTGTCAGGACGTGTTCACGTCAGATGGATGTCTGTTCGTCACAGCACACTACAATTCACCGAGCTTTTCTGTCAATCAGGTAATGATAACCATAATGATATTAACAAATCATCAGTGTTTGGTCATGAGTAAGAATTCTAATATAGCCCTTTAGACATGACAGCCCGATGTCGTCTGGTAATGCTGTGTATGTGTCTCCTTCATGTAACCCTAAGTGTGATCTCAACCCAAAGCGTCCCTTTAGGTCAACAGGATGGATACTGAGGAAAATGCACATCACCTCTATAGGCCTATGCGCATGACAGAGAAAGGGAGGAGAGGCCTAGTGGTTAAAGCGTGGAAATGTTGATCTGACGGTGACTGGGGACAAGGCTCAAACCTGTTTGTCCCTAGACACGATTCAAGAATACCAACAGGATATGGAGAAAGTTCTATATAACGCGACTCCATAGTGTCAACAGGATATGGAGAAAGTTCTATATAACTCGACTCCATATTTATAAACTTGTATAATGACCCCTTCATATGAACACGATATCAGATTTATATATATAAACACTGTTCGCACAAGCAGAGACAAGCTCAAACATGTGGCCACATATTATTCAGTGGCGCCTCGTGTGTGTGTTGATTTCTGCGTCATGTACGCACTCCATAGACATTTGTGGACCTGGCTCGTCTGATCCATTATGTTCCTTCTTTCACATCTTGCTTTGAGGTGACTCCAAGTCAGGAGTGTATGCTATACAATCCCCAAACTTCAAGATCTCCAGAATTATTTTTAAAATTAAATATGTCTTACACCTCCTAAGTTTAAGAGGTATTCCTGTTTCTTTTTGTTGGGTGCCTTCTCACGTTGGAATTTTTTCAAATGAGTGGGCCGACAGAGCTGCAAAACAGGGGCAAGACATGATATGGAATCGATAGAACTGGATGTTCCCTTATCTATACAGGAAGGATATCGTATATTAGAACAAACTTCATGGGGGTAAGTTTAAAGAATCTGATCAATTCAAGGAACGATATTTAAAAAGTTGTCTGACCACTGCCCATATTTCTTGTTATATGGCTCATTCTGAAATAGATTCGCGTTTTATAACCGTAAGAAGGATTAATTTACTATATTTTAGAATGAAGTTAAATGCATTCCTTACAACATTTTGTAAACATGTTAGATGTCTATGTGGGGATCATATTTCCAATACTCATATCATATTTGAGTGCCCTATTATAAAACCTTTTTTACTTACATTTTCTGAACAGTCTCTGGAAAATGAATTTGAAAATTCAAAGCTAGCCTTTGCCATTGCTAGATGCTTATTGCATAGTCCACTTGAATACTTATTGTAGTTACATTATTGTTATTTCATGTTTCCACATTGTTGAGTTTATATTTTGCTCCTGTTTAAAAGTATTATCATTATTTTTCTAGGGGTTTTTCTCACAAAAACACCAACACTGACGCTATTTCTTAACCTTTTCTCCTTCCACTCCTTCTTCTCCCTTCTTTAACTTCCACTATACTTTCTATTTCCCTCGTCTAATATCACTTAGAGTGAACAGACGTTAAATTGGAGACAACAACGTCTGATACAGTTATTGGGGAAACGGAATAAATCATTTTCAGCAATTCTGTGTGTGTGTGTGTGTGTGTGTGTGTTGTGTGTGTGTGTGTGTGTGTGTGTGTGTGTGTGTGTTGTGTGTGTGTGTGTGTTTGTGTGTGTGCGTGTGTGTGTTTGTGTGTGTGTGTTTATGTGTGTGTGTGTGTTTGTGGTGTGTGTGTTGTGTGTGTTGTGTGTTGTTGTGTGTGTGTGTTTGTGTGTGTGTGTGTTTGTGAGTGTGTGTTTGTGTGTGTGTGTGTTTGTGTGTGTGTGTTTGTGTGTGTGTTTGTGTGTGTGTGTGTTGGTGGTGTGTGTGTGTGTGTGTGTGGTGTGGTGGGGGGGGGGGGGGGGGGGGGGGAGGGGGGAGTCCGAGTGCAAGAGCGCGCGTCTGTGCAGACACAACATTCTCTCTCTCTGTACGCGAGCGCGCGCGTGTGTGTATGTGTGTGTGCGTGCGTGCGTGTGTACGTGCGTGCGCTTGCATATGTGTGTGTGTGTGTGTGCGCGCGCGCGCGCACGTGCGTGCGCTCTCTACTCTCTCAGCGTCAACTCCACAACTCCGTGTTGCCCGTGCATCGTTGTCGTCATCAGTGCACCCCCCACCCCACCCCACCCTGAAGAGCTCACCCCACCTCCTGCCACCCTTCACTACCCAGCGGACCCCACACTCTGTTTTCAGAACTGCGTTCAGGCACAGCAAGGCCGCCAGCTCTCCAGAAACCGGCCAGTGGCCAGCAGCCGTGTTGTTCCCCTGCAGCAGCCGTGTTGTTCCCTGCAGTAGCCGTGTTGTTCCCCTGCAGCAGCCGTGTTGTTCCCCTGCAGTAGCCGTGTTGTCCACAGCAGTCTAGTAGTGTATCCCTCTTTCCCCTGCAGTGTGGTAGTGTATCCCTCTTTCCCCTGCAGTGTGGTAGTGTATCCCTCTTTCCCCTGCAGCAGCAGCAGCAGCAGCAGCAGCAGCGGCCCTGCCTCAGCGTGGAGCAGCATGGCCTGCTGTGACTCCTGCTTCTTCGCTCTCCGGCGCCGCCTGGTGCGGGCGTGCTGCTGGGTCAGACGGCGGGTGACGTCAGTGGGGCGGGCGTGCTGCTGGGTCAGACGGCGGGTGACGTCAGTGGGGCGGGCCCTGAGGGGGTGGTGCGGCCTGGGGCAGTGCCCCCGCTCCTCCTCCCTCATACCCCTCTGCCTCCTGGTCCGTGACCGAGAGGGCAACATCGTGTGTGAGTAGGCATTGGACAGCCAGGGAAGGGAAGGGTAGGGTAGGGAAGGGTGGGAAGGGTAGGAAGGGTAGGAAGGGTAGGGAAGGGTGGGAAGGGAAGGGTAGGGAAGGTTTCCTTTCTCTACCCCTTTCCTGCAGGAAGACAAAGAAAACACATTATGAAGAAGACAAATGGTGACATGTTCAGTGTTTGCCTGCTGCCTTTCTAAATTGAAGTGTAGCAGGTAGGCCATGTCCCATACTGGGTGGCAGGATTGCCGACCTTTCCCTTTCTCATTAAGTCCAGAAAGAGGAAGTGTCTTTGTGAAGGTCACGGCTGTCCGGACACTGGCAGTAGTGTAGGAATGGTCTGAGCAGAGCCATCAGTCATGCACAACACTGCCACGCCCGTGTTTCACCAAGAAAACATCTGCACATTCTCCAGTCAGAAAAAACACTAGCCAGCATTAACATAAGGATCTAGGGGTCATCTATCACCTTTTTCCCGTGGCTATGGGAACCTGTGCACATTGCTCAGTAGCTTGTCCTCCTGTCTTTAACGGCACAGCCACGTTGGAAACTGAACGACTGTCGTCTGTTTTTACTTCTTACACTTGTGTGTGTGTGTGTGTGTGTGTGTGTGTGTGTGTGTGTGTGTGTGTGTGTGTGTGTGTGTGTGTGTGTGTGTGTGTGTGTGTGTGTGACTTGAATATTTAAAATGTTTTTTTTAAATATCTGAGTTCTTTTACTTCGAGGATGATGGAATAAGCGTTAGTGATTGTTGTTTTTTACATCTAATCCCCGTGTGCATGTTTTTGCTAATTTTCTCATCCTTTTACACCGCACACAATGGCCCAGTCTCCGTATTTTTTATTTATTTTTTTATAGTTTTATTTCGAGGATAATGAAATAAGTACTCGTTTGCTTTTTACATCCACTCTCCATGTATATGCAGTTGTATAAATTTCATCATCCGTTCCCATCCGCACATAATGGTCTACCCTTGAAAATCTGCCCTCCCTCCTGACAAATACGACCCACTGCCTTCTAGACATTCAAAACTGGATGACTCAAAATAAGCTACAGCTAAATGCCGATAAAACGGAAGCCATGCTCATGGGGACCAAACATAAACTTTCTTCCATCACAACGACTTCAGTGGAATTCAGCAATACGTCGGTTCCTCTGTCCACCTCTGTAAAATATCTAGGTGTGGTTCTTGACAACACACTCTCTATGAAAAAATTCATCACCCAGACCTGCCAGTCTTGCTACTATCAATTACGGCGCATAAGTGCAATTCGCAAGTATCTGTCTACTGAAGCAACATCCAAACTTGTCACATCTCTCATTCTTTCTCGACTGGACTACTGTAATTCTCTCTTGGCTGGTTTACCGGCATCATCCATCCACTCCCTTCAACGCATACAAAACTCTGCAGCTCGACTGGTCCTTAGAAAGAAAAAATCTGAACACATCACTCCTCTTTTGCGATCTCTTCACTGGCTGCCTGTCTCGCAAAGAATAAAGTATAAGATTAATACCCTTTGTTTCAAATGTCTCCACAAATCTGCACCTTCTTACCTCTGTAACTGTCTTCACCTGTACACTCCGTCCCGTTCCCTTCGTTCATCTGTAGATACGTTGTGCTTTCGAACACCCAGATTTAAACAAACCACTGTTGGCCGTCGCTCCTTCTGTTTCCGGTGTGTGTTTGTGGGTGTGTTTGTGGTGGGGTGTGTGTTTGTGTGTTGTGTGTGTGTTTTGTGTTTTGTGTTGTTTTTGTGTTGTGTGTGTGTTTGTGTGTGTTTTTGTGGTGTGTGTGTGTTTGTGTGGTGTGTTTGTGTTTTTGTGTGTGTTTGTTTTTTGTGTGTTTGTGTTGTGGTGTGTTTGTGTGTGTGTGTGTGTGTGTGTGTGTTGTGTGTGTGTTTGTGTGTGTTGTGTGTGTTGTGTGTGTGTGTGTGTTTGTGTGTGTGTTGTGTGTGTGTGTGTTGGTGTGTGTGTGTGTTTGTGTGTGTGTGTGTGTGTTTGTTGTGTGTTTGTTGTGTGTTGTGTGTTGTTTGTGTGTGTTTTGTGTGTGTGTGTGGGGTGTGTGTGTGTGTGTGTGTTTCTGTGTGTGTGTGTGTGTGTGTGTGTTGGAGAATGTGGGGGAGGGGGAGTCCGAGCGCAAGAGCGCGCGCCTGTGCAGACACAAAATTCTCTCTCTCTGTACGCGAGCGCGCGCGCGCGCGCGTGTGTATGTGTGTGTGCGTGCGTGCGTGTGTACGTGCGTGCGCTTGCATATGTGTGTGTGTGCGCGCGCGCGCGCACGTGCGTGCGCTCTCTACTCTCTCAGCGTCAACTCCACAACTCCGTGTTGCCCGTGCATTGTTGTCGTCATCAGTGCACCCCCCC
>CM054142.1:1184320-1191820 GCA_028751875.1 Rapana venosa
TGTCCATAAGGCCGTTCATTATGGTATTCAAACTGAACTCTTAGCCTAGAATATCATCATCCATTCATTACTCTGATAATGCACTTCATTATTTACTGTAGTCAACACCTACCATTGTAGAATTCTGCCATAGTATTTGTTTATCACGGTATTGAATAATACCATAGGACTAACGGCATATTTTTTGTTCGTTTTAGGAATCTACTATCGAGTTACAATGTGTATATGTTTTTCACTATATCAAAATCTGCGCTATGAAAGGAACACCATTTCGACACGTATCATTCACTGTGTTCAATATTCTGACAGGCATTCGTTACGGTTTTGAAATCGTACTGTAGATAGAGAAAACTACTTCCCTCCATCGCCACACATCATCAATGCCATTCTTCATCCATCATGCCCTGGATGGAAATTCTCTTGTAGCGCTACAATACCATGTGCCTTGCATCCTGTCAACAGTGAACAAATGTAGTTTTAATCGTAGTAATGTAATTATGAAGTAGTATCCTGCTGTAGAATAACGCTCACAATTTCATAATTCATTTCTCCCAGTAATGAATTCTTCAGTGCACAGAGCATGTCATTGTTCATCGTTCGTTCTTCATACTTTATCTAAGTCTGCTGTAAAAAAACAAACTTTGCCTCATCTGTCGTACATTTTTTTACGATACTGAATCCTGTTACGAACGTTGATGCCATTTTTGTCAACGTTTTTACGCTATTAACATGTTTTTTATGAAGTAGACCATATCTAGCAATGGTCATCCACTCTGTTGGAATCTGGATTCGGTATGTCCTGGTTGTCATCTTTTACGTTGTATGGATTCAGTCATGCCATAGAGGCTAAATGCTATGCTGTAGTTAATTTCTGCTGTAATAATCTAATGCAATATTTTTTATCGTTTTAATTGTTTCCCTCATTTATATATCTGATAGACAATGCTACACTAGTATAAAAACAAAACTACCATCACGTTTTTAACGGAATTGATACCCTGCTACAGAGAGACCACGCCACGTCTGTCACTTGTCTTATATAGTATTGAAAACCTTTCATGGAGTAGAAGTGTCATTTTAATATTGTTGATTATTTTAGTAATCTTAAAGTCATGAAAATCTGCGCTAAGAGGGACAGTGCCATTGATCTGATCCATTATCCATGGTATTGAAAGTTGACAGTGGATATTATTATATTGCCATTTTATGTCTCTTATAAAACTATACTAGGAAAGTGCTGCAGATAAAAAATTTTCCTCTTTTATTGAATCTTTTATCCACGTCATTAATAACACTCATATCTGTTCTGATTTGAGGGGAGGTAACGCGTTTTATGAAAAGTGACATCACGCCAGGAAGAGTGGCAACGTCACGTCAGGAAGAGTGGCAACGTCACGTCAGGAAGAGTGGCAACGTCACGTCAGGAAGAGTGGCAACGTCAAGTCAGACTGTGTGACATGACATGTGGTGGCACAGTGTTTCCAGCCCTCAGGCCTGCTGTCTGTATCAGGAAAACTGAGGGACGCCATAGCCGAGCGGTTCAGACCGTTCCACTTCAGTCCCTGGGTCCATGAAGTCGTGGGTTCCAATTTCGTTTGTGGAGAACGATTCCTTTATATTTCCCAAAGCCGTATCATGCATTTCAGATTCTGATTTTACTTATGTTGCTCATCTGTCCTTTCTATGCGGTCATTATCTGAAGTGTGTCAGCTGACATTGCAGGGCATGTAAAAGAACCAACGGCAACAAGAGAGATGTCCCTGGCTAGATTCTATAGAAAAAGCCACTATGCTAGGGTAATAAGTACACATGCAGACAGGAAAAGGAAGAAATATATGGGTGGCGCTGCTCTTGTGGCGACGCGCTCCACTCGCGGAGAGCAGCCCGAATTGCACACAGAGAAATTTGCCATGACATGACGTGGACTACAAACAATACAGTGGACTACAATCACCACTACTCGCCTGTCCTCTTTCCTGTCGTCATTATCTGAAGTGTGTCAGCCGACATTGCAGTCCTCCTTCAGTTATTTTTGCCATGTGTTGTCTGTCTGCAAGTGCCTGTCATGTCCAGCAGTTGTCTATGGTAGACCTATGTCTGTTTTATCTTGTCTATGATAGACCTATGTCTCTGTTTTATCTTGTCTATGGTAGACCTATGTCTGTTTTATCTTGTCTATGGTAGACCTATGTCTGTTTTATCTTGTCTATGGTAGACCTATGTCTGTTTTATCTCTTCAAAATGGGAGCACACTTTTACTTTACAAACAACTCAGTAGCTGTAATATAGTTGGTGATTGTTGATGTTTAGTAGACAAATTAATAATTGCTGGCAACAACACAAGAAGAAATGATGGCCGACATCAAACTAAACAAGACAATTTCAACTCGAGGAAAGACGTGGAGTGTTGCCGTTGCCATTTTGGAAGCTGTCATTATGACGTGAGAAAAAAAAAGATGTTTAGCATGATGACACTGTTGTACAAAGATGAAACTGTCAGAAAATAGAACCTAACGTGGCAACTGTCTGTGCTGTTCCTGATTGATTGTCTTTGATTTTGGGGTATTTTTTTTGGTGAACGCGCGCACGTGTGTGTGTGTGTGTGTGTGGTGTGTGTGTGTGTGTGTGTGTGTGTGTGTGTGTGTGTGTGTGAGTGAGTGTGATTGTTTTTCTTTTTATTTTATTTTATTCTTTTCTATCCAGGATAATGGAATAAGCACTTATGTGCTTTGTTTTAACGTCCAGTCCCTTGTGTGTATGTGGTGTGTATGTGTGATGTGTGTGTGTGTGTGAGTGTGTGTGTGTATGTGAATGTGTGTGTGTGTGTGTGTGTGTGTGTGTGTGTGTGTGTGTGGTGTGGTGTTTGCCTGGCCTGCCTGCCTCTCTGTCTCAAGCGCAAACGAGCGCACACATACAGTGCTCATCATAAGAATTGTATACTGTACACTTGCACACAATCTTTCACTCGGCACACACACACACACACATACACACACACACATACACACACACACACACACACACACCACACTCACACACACTCACTCACACACACACTCGCACACACACACACACTCACACACACACTCACCACACACACACTCACACACACTCACTCACACACACACTCGCTACAACACCACACACACACACTCACTCACACACACACACTCACTCACACACACACACACACACACAACTGTCATCTCATCGTGCACACACATACACACACATACACATCACTACACACACACACACTCCACACACACACTCACACACCACATCACACACACTCGACACACAACACACACACACACATACACACACCACACACACACTACACACACACATCACACACACAACACACACACACACACACACACACACACACACACACACACACACACACACACACACACGTGGGTATGGCAGGCAGGCAGGGTGTGTGGGGCAGTGTGTGGTGGTTTGATCCCCTTTGTGCCCGAAACTTTTCCCCTATCCACCACACCGTGTGTGGTGGTCCGGGTGTTAGTCTTTCGGATGAGAGACCAAACCGAGGTCCAGTGGGCAGCACACATTTGGCACGTAAAAGAACCACGGCAACAAGAGAGCCATCTTTGGCAAAATTCTGTTGCAAAAACCCGACTTTGATGAGAATGCAAATACACACACAGACAGAAAAGAAAATAAGATAATGGGTGGCGCTGCTCTTGTGGCGACGCGTTCTCCCCGGGGAGAGTAGCAGCCCGAATTTCACGCAGAGAAACCTACAGTAACTGGAAGTGGTATACAAGCCTGTACATGGCTCCACGGTCGGCAGGGTTGTGAACAAAAGTGCATCGGTGGTCTAGAGATAACGCATCTTGACTAGAAACTAAAAGTCCGGGTCGGATGTGTGCGGTGTTGATCCCCCATCCATTAGACCATGAGTGGTGGTCTGGGTGCTAGTCTTTGGGATGAAACAATAAACCTAAGTCCCGTGCGCAAACGCATTTAACGAACGTAAAAAAAACCCCACGGGAACAAGAGAGCTGTCCCTGGCAACATTCTGTAGAAAAAAGCCACTCTGGTAGGGAAACGGATACAGCTGAAGACTCTTGTGGCGATGCTCTCTTCCCGGGGGAGAGCAGCCCGAATTTCACGCAGAGAAATCTGCCGTGACTTTAAGTGGTATACAATAAATAAAACTAAAACTATGACAACATGAAATGCAGTGGAGTGGAATGGTGTGGAATGGAGTGGAATGGAGTGGAGTGGAATGGAGTGGAGTGGAATGGAGTGGAATGGAGTGGAATGGAGTGGAATGGAATGGAGTGGAATGGAGTGGAGTGGGATGGAATGGAGTGGAGTGGAATGGAGTGGAATGGAGTGGAGTGGAGTGGAGAGGGATGGCATGAAGGCAGATGCTCAGGCTGGCAGGACACAAGACAGGCCAGGTGAAGAGGAGTGTGTGAGGGAACGGCTTTATTCCATAATGAAGAGAGGGTGGCAGCTGGGGGACTCGGTCGCATGGCAGGAGGAGGAGGAGGAGGAGGAGGGTGGGTGACTGCACGTGGTGAGGCTGGGGTGGAGGGATGGAGGGAGTTGGTGGGGGAAAGGGGGGGGGGGGCAGCGGGGATGAATCCTCCTGTCTTGTCCTACTGCAAACAAAACAGTCCATGTAAAAAAAAACTTGAGAAAAATAAATAATGTAACAACAACAGCAACACAACAACAACAACAACAACAACAACAACTACTACTACTACTACTACTAACTACTACTACACTACTACTACTACTACTACTACTACTACTACTACTACTACGCTTACTACTACTTCTACATACTACTACTACTACTACTACTAAGAACAATAAAAACAACAGTTATATAATAACAATAACAGCAACAACAACAAAATAATAATAATAATAATAATAATAATAAATAATAATAATACGAAGAAGAAGAAGAAGAAAGGGAAGAAGAATTGCGAAGAGGAAGAATTGCGAAGAAGAAGAAGAATTGCGAAGAAGAAGAAGAATAGCGAAGAAGAAGAAGAATTGCGAAGAAAAGAAAAAGAAGTGCGAAGAAGAAGAAGAAGTGCGAAGAAGAAGAAGTGCGAAGAAGAAGAAGAAAAAGAAGAAGAAGAAGAAGAAAAAGAAGAAGAAAAAGAAAGAAGAAGAAGAAGAAGAAGAAGAATTGCAAAGAAGAAGAAGAAGAAAAGAAGAAGAGAAGAAGAAGAAGAAGAAGAAGAAGAAGAAGAAGAAGAGAATTGCGAAGAAGAAAAGAATTGCGAAGAAGAAGAATTGCGAAGAAGAAGAAGAAGAATGCGAAGAAGAAGAATTGCGAAGAAGAAGAATTGCGAAGAAGAAGAATTGCGAAGAAGAAGAATTGCGAAGAAGAAGAAGAAGAATTTGCGAAGAAGAAGAAGAAGAATTGCGAAGAAGAAGAAGAAGAAGAATTGCGAAGAAGAAGAATTGCGAAGAAGAAGAAGAAGAAGAAGAAGAAGATGAAGAAGAAGAAAAGAAGAAGAAGAAGAAGAAGAAGAAGAAGAAGAAGAAGAAGAAGAAGAAGAAAAAGAAGAAGAAGAAGAAGAAGAAGAAAAGTGCTCAGTCTTGTAAAGCAAACAAGTCAAAGTGCCAAACAAGCAGATTCTTTGATCACAACGAACAAACAAAGGTGGCAGGATGGTTTATTTATTTATTTATTCTTTTTTTTCGAGGATAATGGAATAAGCACTCATGTGCTTTTTTTCATCTAGTCCACGTGTGTGTGTGCAGTTTTGTCAATTTTGTCATCCGTTCCCACCAGCACACAATAGCCTACTCTTCTGAAAAGTGGAACGGGTATTAACGTGTGCGCAAGATGTTCTGGTTAAGACGGTCACCTGTCGTGCCAGTAAACCGTGAGGTTGTGGGTTCCATTCCCAGCCCTGCCATTTCTTCCCAGTTTGATGAGAAAATCGAACCGAATGTCAAAGTCCTTCGGATGAGACTGTCAACTGAGGCCCCGTGTGCGAACGCACACAGATGATCATGCGCACAGGTTAAAAACCCGTCCGCTCTTCGGAAGAGCAGGCCATGTCGTGTCGGTAGGAACGGATGATTTTTTTTTTAAACGCAGGCACACAGGTGTCGTGTTTAGAGACCATCCCCGAAGTCGGAATGCGGCTACTTATATCTGACCATTGACCAACCTTGGAGCTGTAGCCGAGGAGGGCAAAACTCCCAACAACAACAACAACAACAACAACGACAACACCCCATGTCCCCACACAGTAACAACAACAACAACACCCCATGTCCCCACACAGTAACAACAACAACAAGCCATGTCCCCACACAGTAACAACAACAACAACAACACCCCATGTCCCCACACAGTAACAACAACAACAACACACCCATGTCCCCACACAGTAACAACAACAACAACAAGCCATGTCCCCACACAGTAACAACAACAACAACAACAACAAGCCAGGTCCCCACACAGTAACAACAACAACAACAAGCCAGGTCCCCACACAGTAACAACAGCAACAACAAGCCATGTCCCCACACAGTAACAACAACAACAACAACAACAACAAGCCATGTCCCCACACGTAACAACAACAACAACACGCCATGTCCCCCCACACAGTAACAACAACAACAACATGCCAGGTCCCCACACAGTAACAACAACAACAACAACAAGCCATGTCCCCACACAGTAACAACAACAACAACAAGCCAGGTCCCCACACAGTAACAACAACAACAACAAGCCAGGTCCCCACACAGTAACAACAACAACAACAAGCCAGGTCCCCACACAGCAACAACAACAACAAGACCCCATGTCCCCACACAGTAAACAACAACAACAACAACAACACATCATGTCCCCACACAGTAACAACAACAACAACAAGCCAGGTCCCCACACAGTAACAACAACAACACGCCATGTCCCCACACAGTAACAACAACAACAACAAGCCGTGTCCCCACACAGTGACAACAACAACAACACCCCATGTCCACACACAGTAACAACAACAACAAGCCATGTCCCACACAGTAACAACAACATCAACAACAAGCCATGTCCCCACACTGTAACAACAACAACAACAACACGCCATGTCCCCACACAGTAACAACAACAACAACATGCCATGTCCCCACACAGTAACAACAACAACAACAACAAGCCATGTCACCACACAGTAACAACAACAACAACAAGCCATGTCCCCACACAGTAACAACAACAACAACAAGCCAGGTCCCCACACAGTAACAACAACAACAACAAGCCATGTCCCCACACAGTAACAACAACAACAACAAGCCATGTCCCCACACAGTAACAACAACAACAACACGCCATGTCCCCACACAGTAACAACATCAACAACACCCCATGTCCCCACACAGTAACAACAACAACAAGCCATGTCCCCACACAGTAACAACAACAACAACACCCCATGTCCCCACACAGTAACAACAACAACAACAAGC
>CM054142.1:1199320-1216820 GCA_028751875.1 Rapana venosa
TGCCTGTTATGTTACAAACTAACTTGGGGGAGGGGGGGGGGGAGGGAGAGCAAACAATGGGACAGCATCCTGATTATTACCATCATCATTGTCACTGTCGTTGTCCTATAGCTATTACTACTTATGTCCTCAACAACATCAGTCTTATCATCTTCGTCGTCGTAGCTGTCGTCACAGTCATCGTGTTATCGCCGTGAGTGATCAGTGTCATCATTCTCAGGAAGGCAGCATGAACAAGAAGGAAAGGAAGGAGAAACAGGAGAACCAAAACGTGACGGACATAGGCATCGAAAACACTCACGAAGCACAAGGTCATATGAAGATAAAGACAAGAAGCACAAAGACACCACAATCAAATACTTTTTTGTTTTGTTTCTTTACAAGAAGAAGAAGAAGAAGAAGAAGAAGAAGAAGAAGAAGAAGAAGAGGAGGAGGAGGAGGAGGAGAGGAGGGAGGAGGAGGAGGAGGAGGAGAGGAGGAGGAGGAGGAGGAGGAGGAGAAACAACACCAACACCAACGGACCTTAAAGAAGGGCTGATTCTCCACTTGCTGAATGAGGGCGATGAAAGGATCTTGAGTGACGTCATCACTGGCCCGGGCTGACGTCATCAGCAGTGCCAGCGTCACCCAACACAGACACGTCACAGCCACGCTGACTCCCTGCATCTTCTTTCTGGTGACTTGCTGCCTGGTGACTTGCTGTTTCTGCTGCTGCTGCTGTTTCTGCTGCTGCTGTTTCTGCTGCTGCTGTTTCTGCTGCTGCTGTTACTGCTGGTGACGGCGGTGATGGTGGTGATGGTGGTATGGAAGCTGGTTACAGAGTCAGACAAACAGGGTTGAGATCTGTCCTGTTGAACAGTCGGTCTGCAGTCGTCATTTTACAAACAGACATGATAACTCCATGCCACGCAGGTTTCCTTGGCACACACACTCGCACACATAATCAGACACATCAGACGCATGCACATACGCATGCACACACACACACACACACACACACACACACACACACACACACACACACACACAATTTTCCAATGTTCATGTTCTGTATCAATGTCAAGGTTTAAAAACGTTTTTATTCAAGATAAGTCTCTGCAGGAAGTTTTAACCAATCCAGAGTTATTATGTGAGATAGCCTTGTCTCTGTTGCAATCCCCAGTATTCTCTTTTTTGTAAAATATGATCGTCGGAATCTACATTTTGCTTGTTTCACAGCTGCCATTACAAGTAGTTCACAATTGTTTGTTTTCCAACTTAAGAGTATTTTTCAATTGTTCGGGTTTTTTGTTAATTTTTGTATTTCTTTGCCATGTTTTTGCAACATACTGTTTATATCGTTTGGAATAGTCTTTTAATGTGCATTTATACCAACACGTATCTATTCTACTTAAAGCCTTTATCTCATTATGTTGCCTCCCCCCCCACCCCCTGCCTCCATCGTCTAATACCACTTTAAGTGAACAGACGCAAAATTGAAGACACACACACACACACACACACAAAAGACACCTACGCACATGCACATGTACATGACTGTTGTAAGATTTTAAAACTCTTTTATCCTAACAAGTGTGTGCGTGTGCGTGCGTGCGTGCGCGCGCACGCGCGCGTATGTGTGCATGTGTTCGAAGAATAGGCTGATATTACTGTGTGTTTTAGTTATTTTTTATATTATTTGTTGTGTTGATATTTGGTATTGTTGCTGGGTTTTTTGTTTTGTTTTCCTTTCTTCCAATGATTTACTGATTGTTTTGATGCTCGCATTTCTACCAGGGCAGATGGAGGACTAGGCAAGACCTGAAATCTTTCTCTTTACACAGATCTAAAACACCCTTCCTCCCTTCTTCCCTGCTTGCCTCCCTTCCTTCTTTAACTAACAAGGCCACGATCTTCATTGTCACTTCAGCTTTCAGCTCCCCCACCACATATGAATCATACCAGGCAAACTTCAGATGACACATGCTTGCTTACAAGCCCCACATGCCTGCATCATGCCTTCGTGCAACCTTGAGCTCATATACCTAACAAGATTTTCAATCCTCAGCCCACAAAACTAAAACAACTCTAACTAAATAGCAACAAAAAAGTACCTAGTACCACACACCTACCAAAACAAAATGCCAGCAGAAAACAGACAGACAAACACGTGAAGGAACCCCGTCAATCAACAACTGGGAAACAAGCGACAGCTGCCTCACCTTTCCTGGAGCAGCCAGAGTGACCACAGTGATCCTGGACTGGTGCGGTGTTGTGCGGGCCAGCTAGTCTGGGGTCATGGGGTGAAGAGGTCCCTGTCCTTATCGCCCACCCCGTTGTGTAATTTACCCCCCCCCCCCCTCCCCACACAGCCATGTTGCCCTCATTCACGTCAGCCAGGCAGCAGACGATGGTGGCCACGCTCAGCCGTTGCTTATCTCTGTGGGCCACTGAGGGTCAGCTCCAAAGAACCGGCCCTCGTCACGCCTGCCCTGTCTGTCAACCACCCACAGTCCCGTGTGGCGTAAGGCTGGCTGTGCTGGGCTGGCTGGGCTGTGGGAAAGGCTGCACACCCGTATTAAAAAATCACTATTTTCCTTCTGTTTTTCTATGTGACTCTTATATTCATACCGTACGTACTAAGGCATCCACAGAAATAAAAACCACTTTTTGTGAAAGACTAGCCCCTGACTCAAAACTCATGTGATTTTGAACACATTTGGTAGGTTTGAAAATTTTTAATTTTTCAGCAAACACTGTACCCCCTCATTCCTTTGTCGTCTGTTAGCTTTATTACCGCAATATGCATGCGCGGGGTCAACGCTGTAGGAATACAGGCAAACCTCATTTGATGGTTATTTCCAACTTTCTCGTGACTACCTGGTATTGCTCTATGTTCTCAATCCAAAAAACAAGTGCACAGTACATTTTTTTATGCTTTAAAAAAGTCTGTGAAAATCACCAACATTTGTTTCCACTCGCACTCTATACAAGATACTACATGACCCCCAAATTAATACGGTGTGCAGCCAAAGAGCCCCGGGCTGCTGCACCTGGTCAGGCTACACGCTGACTCCAGACAGGGCAAGGGGGGTAACTGTCCTGGTAGGGAAAGAAGTGGGGTAGTTGTCTCTCTTCAGCCATGATGAAGAGCACTGTTCCACTACAGAAGAGATTCAACAGTTCTAAGCACACCTCGAAGAGTTTGTCCCTGATTTTTCCCTCTGTTCTTTGTTGAAAGTTTGTATGATCGTTTAATTGAAGCGGTATCAAAGTAAGTTGAAAACTTGAGCCTCATGGCGTGTTTGGACCTGGTCATGCAAGTCCATTATCACCGCCGCTATTCCATGGTTTTTAAAGGTATTTCCGCCTTTGCTATTCTTCTTTACATCCATCCTTCCGCTACGGATATGACGTCTTTCCTTTCTCTGTTATCTCAGAAGAATTAAGGGGAAGAAAAGGAATCAATGTCAAAAGAATGTCATCACACGGTTGTTGGAGAGTTTCAGCTGGCTTAGCGACGTACTCTTGCAGCGGAGACAACAAGACCCCGGGGCTTTTTCTCCTGAAAAGGGATGCGTTTTCTGAAGATGACAAAGCTTGGGCCCTTAAATGCACTGCTGAGAAATAATAATAATAATAATATAATGATAATAATAATTAATAATAATAATGAATAACAACAATAATTACAACAACAATAATAATAATGAATAATAATAATGAATGACAACAACAACAATAATAATAATGATAATAATAATAACCCCCAAATCTGTAGCATGGCTCTCATCTTTATCTTTCCAACTCTACATGGCGTCAAACTGGCACTCCTTACTTCAACTACACATTCACAAAATTAATGAGAGCCAGTCTGGCCAGTATTACTCTGCTCAAGTTCTTGACGCTACGTCCATGAAATCTCTTTTATCCCTCACCTCAACTCTTCTGAAATCTGCAAAGGCAAGCCCTCTGCCTACTGTTCACAGCCCTTCCGAACTTCCTGCTATATTTTCTTCATTCTTCTCTGACAAAGTCCACAACATACGCCCCAGACTAAATCACACTTCATTCCGGCTTGTAGGGACCAAACACAAACTCTCTCCCATCACAACAGCTTCAATAGAATTCGGCAATACATCTGTCCCTCTATTCACTGCTGTGAAGTATCTAGGGGTCATTATTGACAACACACTCTCCATGCAAAAATTCATCACCCAAACCTGCCAGTCGTGCTTCTATCAATTACGGCGTATTAGTGCAATTCGAAAGTACCTGTCCACAGACACAACATCAAAACTCGTGGCATCTCTCATTCTCTCACGTCTGGACTATTGCAATTCTCTTTTGGCTGGTCTGCCAGCATCATCTATCCACTCCCTTCATCGTATTCAAAACTCTGCAGCTCGATTAGTCCTCAGAAAGAAAAAAATCTGAGCACATTACCCCTCTCTTGCGATCTCTCCACTGGCTGCCTGTGCCACAAAGAATAAACTTGTTACAAATGTCTCCACAAAAACAGCACCCGCCTACCTCTGTAAAGGTCTCCACCTGTACCTTCTCGTTCCCTTCGCTCTGCTGCAGATACCTTGTGCTTACAAACACCTAGATTCAACCAGTCCACTGTTGGCCGTCGCTCTTTCTCTGTTGATGGTCCATCGATTTGGAATGGCCTCTCTATCTCTCTTCGCCAAAGACCTTCTTGTGACAGTTTTAAATCTGGCCTCAAGACATATTGTTTCAAACCTAAGAATTTCCTCTCCTCTTTCTTTTTATAGCTATCCCTGCTTTTCAACAGCTAAAAATTCCATCACCTGCCAAAGTGTATAACGTGTGTGTGTGTGTGTGTGTGTGTGTGTGTGCGTGTGTGCATTTGGACTTGTTGTCCTTGTTGTATGACTGTGTAAGAATGAGTTGAGTGCAAGGGCTTTGATTTGTCTGTGCAAGATACAGCGCTATATAAATTCCATTTATTATTATTATTATTATTATTGTTGTTGTTGTTGTTGTTGTTGTTGTTCTTGTTATTATTCCACCCTGCGTCTCCTGATCCCTCATTCTCTGACATTTCTCTCCTTTTCTTTCATCCAACAAACGAGAAAGAAATCAAGACAATTCTGAAAGAAATGACAATAAAATCATGTGATCTTGATCCTGTACCTGCTTCTCTTCTCACTCAGTGCCTTCCACAGCTTATACCCACTATCACAAAAACAGTAAACTCATCTCTTCTTTCAGGAATTTTCCCAACAGCTCTCAAAACTGCAATAGTTACACCTCTACTCAAAAAGCACAACCTCAACCCTAACATTCTGAAGAATTACAGACCTGTTTCTAACCTACTGTTTATCTCTAAAGTCCTTGAAAAAGTTGTTCTGAAACAACTCAACAACCACCTTCATTCCAATAGTCTTCTTCCCCGTTTCAGTCTGCCTATCGTGCCAACCACAGCGCTAAGAACACCCTAGTCCACACCTTAAACACGCTTCTACATGCCTCTGACTTAGGGAAAATCTCCATTCTCACTCTTCTCGACTTATCTGCAGCCTTTGACACTATAGACCATTCAATTCTTCTGTCCCGTCTCCAAAACACGTTTGGTATTACAGGTACAGCCCTCACCTGGTTTAGTTCATACCTTACAGGCCAATTCTACATAGTTTCAATAGACAAGATTCAATCATCACCTACCAAACTGGAATGTGGAGTCCCACAGGGATCAGTTCTCCACCTGTTCTTTTCACTCTATACACTGCTCCACTTTCACGTTTAAGAAACCGTCATCAGATTAACTATCATTTCTATGCCGATGACTCTCAGATTCTTAGCAGTAATACACCTGAAAATCTGCTTGTCTCTTGACAAATATGGACTACTGTCTTCAACATATCCAAAACTGGATGATACAGAACAATTTTCGGCTAAATCCAGACAAAATCGAAGCCATGCTTGTAGGGACCAAACACAAACTCTCTCCCATCACAACAGCTTCAATAGAATTCGGCAATACGTCAATTCCTCTATCCACTGCTGTAAGGTATCTTGAAGTTGTTATCGACAACACACTCACCATGCAAAAATTCATCACCCAGACCTGCCAATCATAATAATAATAATAATAATAAATGGAATTTATATAGCGCTATATCTTGCAGAGACAAATCAAAGCGCTTGCACTCAACTTATTCTTACACAGTCATACAACCAGTGACAAGCAATAGTTCCATCAAGTCCAAATGTGCACACACACACGCACGCCACACACACACACACACACACACACACACAGAGGTCACACACCCTGGCAGGGCAATAGAATCTTGGCTGTTGAAGGCAGGGAAAAACTATGAGATGAGGCAGGAGAGGAAAATCTTAGGTTTGAAATAAATATGTCTTGAGACTGGATTTAAAAGTGTCATAAGAAGGCTTTTGGCGGAGAGAGAGGGGGAGATCATTCCACATCAATGGACCAGAAACTAGAGAAAGAGCGACGGCCGATGGTGGATTGGTTGAATCTAGGTATTCGTAAGGACAAGGTATCTGCAGCAGAGCGGAGAGAACGAGAAGGAGTGTACAAGTGAAGACATTCACAGAGGTAGGCGGGTGCTGTTTTGTGGAGACATTTGTAACAGAGGGTACTGATCTTATAGTTTACTCTCTGTGGCACAGGCAGCCAGTGGAGAGATTGCAAGAGAGGGGTAATATGCTCAGATTTTTTCTTTCTGATGATTTGACGAGCTGCAGAGTTTTGTATACGTTGAAGGGATTGGATTGATGATGCTGGCAGACCAGCCAACAGAGAGTTGCAATAGTCCAGACGTGAAAGAATGAGAGACGCAACAAGTTTGGATGTTGCATCTGTGGACAGGTACTTCCGAATTGCACTAATACGCCGTAATTGATAGTAGCAGGACTGGCAGGTCTGAGTGATGAATTTTTGCATGGAGAGTGTGTTGTCAATAATAATAATAATAATAATAATAATGTATGGAATTTATAATAATGACCCCTAGATACTTCACAGCAGTGGATAAAGGGACTGATGCATTGCCAAGTTGTATTGAAGCTGTTGTGATGGAAGAGAGTTTGTGTTTGGTCCCTCCAAGCATGGTTTCTGTTTTATCTGCATTTAGCTGTAATTTGTTCTGTATCATCCTATTTTGGATATCTTGAAAGCAGTGGACCATATTTGTAAAGAGAGAAGGCAGATTTTCAGGAGTGTCGTTGCTTAGAATCTGAGAGTCATCTGCATAAAAATGATGGTTGATCTGATGGCGGTTAATTATATGTGACAGTGGAGCAGTGTAGAGGGTAAAAAGAAAAGGGCCCAGGACAGATCCCTGTGGAACTCCACATTCCAATCTTGCAGGTACTGACTGAATCTTGTTTACTGTGACTGTCTGGAATCGGTCAGTAAGGTATGAACTAAACCAGGTAAGGGCTGTACCAGTAACACCAAATGTTTTTTGAAGACGGGAGAGAAGAATAGAGTGGTCAATAGTGTCAAAGGCTGCAGATAAGTCGAGTAGAGTAAGAAGGGAGATTTTCCTGAGTCAGAAGCGAGTAGAAGTGTGTTTAAGGTGTGGGCAAGGGTAGTTTCAGTGCTGTGGTTGACGCGATAGGCAGACTGAAACGCAGGAAGGAGACTGTTGGAGAGAAGGTGGTTGTTGAGCTGTTTTAGAACTACTTTTTCAAGGACTTTAGAGATAAATGGTAGGTTGGAAACAGGTCTATAGTTCTTCAGAATGTTGGGGTCAAGGTCATGCTTTTTGAGTAGAGGTGTGACTATGGCAGTTTTTAGAGCTGAAAGAACATTTCCAGAGACAAGAGATAAGTTTTCTATATTCGTAATAGTGGGAATAAGTTGTGGCAGGCACTGTGCAAAAAGAGAAGCAGGTATGGGGTCAAGATCACATGATTTTATAGTCATTCCTTTCAGAATAAGTTCGATTTCTTTCTCGCTTGCGGGATGAAAGGAAAGGAGAGGAGTGCCAGAGAATTGGGGATCAGAAGTTGCAGGCTGGAAAGGAGTCTGATCCAAACTGGAGCGAATGTTGCGGACTTTGTCAGAGAAGAAAGTAGAAAATATAGAAGGAAGTTCAGAGTGGTCGTGAATAGAAGGCAGAGGACTAGCCTTCTCAGATCCAAGAAACGTGGATGTGAGGGAAAAGAGAGATTTCATAGACGTGGCATCAAGAACTTGAGAAGAGTAATACTTTGTTTTTGCTGAACGAATTAAGGTTTTAACTTTGTTGATTTGTTTACGAAGAAGCTGTTTGTTTATTTCGGTTTTTGTTTTTCGCCATAGCCGCTCTAGTTGCCGGCGTTTGCGTTTTGCGACCAGGATGTCACGGTTGTACCATGGTGCACATGGCCTATCAGGCAGGAGATGGTCAGAAGGAGGAGCATGCTCATCAAGGAGTTGGCTGAGGACGGTGTTGTAGTGCTTAGAAGGGTCAGAATGGTCAGGGATTTGTGATAGACGTTCAGCAGCTTGGGAAAGGAAAGTTTGAATATCAATGGCCTTGAGGTTGCGACGGGTAATGCACTTTTTGTTTCTGATAGGCTTTGCAATGTTGAGAAAGAAAAGAATGGCAGAATGATCGGAAAGCAGTTCGTCAGTGACAGATACAGACTGAGATGTGACTAGACCTTGTGAAATATCGGTAATAAGCCAGTCTAAAATGTGGCCTGATCTGTGTGTTGGTTCGTTTACTAGCTGGGAAAGAGAGTGATTTGACAAGGAAAGATAAAGACGCTTGACATCAGGAGATGAGGGGTTGTCGAAGTGGAAGTTGAAGTCTCCAAGAATGATAAGTTTTTTGGGAGAGAGGCTGTAATGGTCAAGGAGTGACTGAAACTCTTGGTGGAAAACTGAAGATGTCAAATTGTTTCTACGGTTGGGAGGTGGACGGTAAACTTTAAAGGCAACAGAAAGTAACAGAGTGGCCAGTTAAGGTAAGGTTGAGTTCACAGACTTCAAAAGATTCGGGTGAAAATGGAAGGGAGTGACAGATAGACAGAGCTGGATGCAGAGTGTCTTTGTAGATGATGGCAATGCCACCTCCACGGGAGAGTCGGGGGAAAGAAAGAGTTTTGTAGCCAGGTGGAGTCAGCTGTTTTATCTTTGGTTCGTGGCCTAGTGGTTTTAGCCAAGTTTCTGTAAGAAAAGTTAGATCTAGGTTGTGTTCAGAAATAAAATCAGAAATGAAGTCAGCTTTGCCATCAGGGCAGACAGATTGCGCGTTTAGTAGACACATATGGAGAAGGTTTGAGGGAGGCAGAGAGGTTGGAGAAGACGGTGGTGAGTGACTATGACTAGCTGAGGAACAGGATGAGGGTGATGATAGAGATGTGTACAGTGGAAGGGCAGATAGTTTGGATTGTGAGTCAGGTAGGGAAGAAGGTGAAAGAACTGGAGATGCAGATCATGGCACACGTTAGGGATAGAACCAATGTAGTCAGAGCCACACACAAATGTTGAAACAGGCGGAGGACCAGAAAGCGAGGCAGTGTTGTGGCTGGTAACAGTTGTTGCGGTAGTGACGTCAGAAGTGAGGGGGGAGGCAGATGTCAGGGAATCACGCAGCAGTCGATGACGTATGCCCGCACGTGTTCCTCTTCTGGTTTTGCGGCGGTGAATTCCAAGATTTACAATGTGCTCGCGGAGTCGATTTTGCATATGGTGGAAACCACGTGAGGACAAAGCTTTCAAGTCTGTTGCAGTTAGAGTCATTGCAGTGGAGTAAGGAACACAGAGCAGTGGTGGAGGGGGTGGTTTTGGATCGTGAATCACGTGAAAATTTTCACGCTGCGGCAGGGTCAGGGTATGAAGGGTCACAAAGACAAGCACAATCCGGTAAACACAAATCATCAGTCAATGAAATTTGAAAATAAATATCAAATGAAGAAAATTATAAATTGAAATATATCAAATGTCAAACAATGCCAAAGAAAACTGTTCTAACCGATCGATTCCGGATGTTGTAACAATCATGCTACTATCAATTACGGTGTATTAGTGCAATTCGAAAGTACCTGTCCACTGATGCAGCATCCAAACTAGTCACATCTCTCATTCTTTCAGGTCTGGACTATTGCAATTATCTTCTGGCTTGTCTGCCAGCATCATTAATCCACTCCCTTCAACGTATTCAGAACTCTGCAGCTCGACTTGTCCTTAGAAAGAGAAAATTTGAGCACATAACTCCTCTCTTGCAATCTCTCCACTGGCTGCCTGTGCCACAGAGGGTTAACTATAAGATCAGTACCCTCTGTTACAAATGTCTCCACAAACAGCTCCCTTCTACCTCTGTGACTGTCTTCACCTATACACTCCTCGTTCCCTCCGCTCTGCTGCAGATACCTTGTGCTTACGAATACCGAGATTCAACCAATCTACTGTTGGCCGTCGCTCTTTCTCTGTTTCTGGTCCAGTGATATGGAATGACCTCCCTCTCTCCCTTCGCCAAAAGCCTACTTCTGACACTTTTAAATCCAGCATAAAGGCATATTTATTCCAAATCTGATTTTTCACCTCCTGTTTCATCTCAAATCTATCCCTGCCTAAAACAGCCCAAATCCATCACCCTGTCAAAGTGTATAATCTTTGTGTGTGTGTGTGTGTGTGTGTGTGTGTGTGTGTGTGTGTGTGTTGTGTGTTGTGTTGTATATGTGTTGTGTGTGTGTGTGTCTGTGCGTGCGTGTATGTACATTTGAATTTG
This sequence comes from Rapana venosa, assembly GCA_028751875.1. Classification (NCBI taxonomy): domain Eukaryota; kingdom Metazoa; phylum Mollusca; class Gastropoda; order Neogastropoda; family Muricidae; genus Rapana; species Rapana venosa. The sequence continues at coordinate 1,210,024 of CM054142.1, forward strand.
TTAACTATGTTATTGGTTGTATGTATGGGTGGGTTGAATGCAAGCGCTTTGATTTCTTTTTGCAAGATATAGCGCTATATAAATTCTATTTATCATTATTATTATTATTATTATCATTTATTTTTTTTTTCTTCTTCTTCTCTGTTAAATGATCCGGCCTTATTGTGAAACGCTGGCTTTCTTCTTTTCTCTACCGGCCTCAGTTTCTACACCACTCTCTTGTGAAGGAAGCCCTGAAAAAGATTTATGCCCATGAAAACTCGAGTAACTTCTAAACACACACACACACACACACACACACACACACAAGTCAAGTCAAGTCAATCAAAATTTTATTTCCAGATGGTACATTGAATATGAAAGATTTGCTTTTTTTTCAAGCCATCTATCTAGAACAAATTTCGTAATGATTATTCTAAGTCAACTACATTATTGCATCTATTTCATTAAATTAGACCAGTAAAAAAAAAACAAAAAAAAAAAAAAAAAAAAAAGGAAAAATCGATAAGGACATACATTGAAAATACAAATTTGCCACATATACATATAACGCACACATACTCTGCACACCTGAGCGCAGTGCGCGCTCACGTTCCACAACACATTTAAATAAAAAAGTTTTAAGAATTAAAAAGAAAAAACCATAGAACGTCAGGCACAAAATTACTTCACCCACGTTTTCATCCATTTTTCACGTTTATACTCTAGATAATAAAAAAGCTACAGGAACAAAACGTTAGGAAAACTTGCTTTGTCATACTGAAATATTACCCTCAATGACCTCCCTCTCTCCACTCCACCGGAAACGTGTGCTTTTAAGCGCTACTTTTCAAATAGCGCTTTTTTAAAAATGACATATTCACAAATAACTATCAAGCAAGCGAAGTCAAATAAGATTACAAAATGATTATTTAATAGCGTTTACAATTATTACAACAATCACCTTCCCATGAGAACAATTAACAAATGACCCATCACCATGAGACAATAAAAAACGATGATAACGATAAGCATGGAAAGGATGGGGGTGGGGGAGGAGTACCAAGGGGGAAGGGGAAAACACCTTCAATCATAGAGAAAAATAATTTTTATAAAAAACAAACAATTCAAACAAGTAGACACCCTATGATACAGAATTCAAAAGCCATAATAACTGGATTAGCAAAAACTAAAACAATTCAACTAAAACAGTTCGCTTATAAAAGTACTTTAAAATTCTATTCTAACTGCAATAAAAACACATCACGATAGAAATCTTTGAATTAGACAAGACAAAGGGCTGAGGTAGAGAGAGGAAATGCGAGGAGAGGAGAGGAGAGGAAAGGACTGAGAGAGAGAGAGAGAATGAGATGGAGAGGAAGTAGAGAGAGAGACGAGGGAGAGTGAGCAGAGAGATGAGAGAGAGGTGAGAGAGAAGAGAAGGAACATTCAAACTATCAGGTCTACCATAAAAAGTTTTAAAAAAATTTCCTCCTTTCACCTGTTTTAACATTGCAATTATTTACTAGCTTGTCATAGTTTCTTCTTCATTGCTAATTAGTGTGCCTCTTTCCTGCCTCCCCTCCCTCACACATATACAGTGTGTGACTGTGAATTTCTGTCACAGTTTTATACTTGATTTTGTTGTTGTAGGGAATACCATTGTGCAGAGGAAATGTGTGGTGTATGCAACATTTTAATTAGATTATCGAATGCATTCAGTAATAATGTGTAAAACAGTCTGAGTGGGTTTAGCTTGAATCAACAATATGGACTGTAATGGGTTAACCAGAGTCAAACAACCAAAATTACTCGATGCATTTATTCAGATGTGGTAGGCAGTGCTACATACAGACCGATGTTTTTGCGATTTGTGCAATATCTTAAACAGAAGTTGTGTTGAAAAATACTGACTCTTGTTGCCATCAACTGTTTCTGTTCCATGTGCTCTGTTCCGCACACCGCCTAACAATCTGCCCATTGACACTTCGGTTTGAAGGAATTAAGAAAACCAAAACAATACAAAACGAACAAAACGCGATAGCAGTGATATTGGTGATAAATTCCACTATCTTCTTATTTCTCCTTTAACAACAACAAAAAGAAGTACCAAAATATCCTGCCTAGCATGCACCACTCGGCTGTGGGAAAAGCCTGCTCCTCAACAGAGAGGAAGACCCTTCTCACTGCTGTTGAACTGGTGAGTGCTGGTGGAAATACCCTGTAAACTATGTTCCAGGAATTTGAACTATGTAAACAGTTTGTGCGTGTTCTATGATATGTGTTAACATGTGGAGGTTAAACGGTGCATGAAAACTTAATTCTTCAGTCATGATTCTGTTTCTTGATAATCATTTTCTCAAATCTTCCTGTCCCTAAAGGGATGACAGGAAATAGAAGTAGCCGTTTGCAATTTGAATTGAGAGAGAATGGACAATGTAATGTTAAGTGGAAGGGTATCCGGTCAACAGTATACATACCTTGTATTAATCCGCCATGAGAGAGGAGAGAGAGAGAGAGAGACCGAGTGAGAGACGATGGATCAAGTGAGAGAGAGAGAGGCAGACAGACAGACTGACAGACGACAGCAGACAGACATGACAGACAGAATAGACAGACAGACAGACAGAGATGTCACTAATGCAGTTGAGATGCATTCATTACAAGCTGCTAATTAAAAATGAATAATATTCTACTCCAGTTACGCCATGACTGCATTTGTGGCATGGGCGTATGGCAGGCGTTCCCATCACCTGTGTGGTCGTTGGGGAGCGAGGTGTCAGAGACCTCAGCTTCTCCAGGGGCCAGCATTTTGAAGGTGGCGCCCATCTCTTCTCCTTCGCTGCTTTATCTTCCCCGACCCTAAAGAGGCAGGTACCAATTTAAAGCTGGGTGAATTAGGGGACTATACTGAAGCCAAAGTTTACGAATGGTCACCCAACAAAGAGGAAACTGCGCTCAACGCTGTTAAACTTGTTCTTTATTTTCTGAAATCATTTAGTCTAAGTATTTTTATATTGCAAGGATATGAAATAAGCCCTCCTGTTATGTTTGTGTACAAGTTGTAACCGGACGAATGTCTGTAAAATAAGTTGTTAACCTGACTTGTGTCTGTATTAAGTTGTAACATGACAACATTCGTACACAAGTTGTACCATGACGTCATGTCTGGACACAATCGTAACCATGACGTCATGTCTGTATATAAATTTGTATCATGACACATGGTTGTACACAGTTGTAACCATGACGTGTTGTCTGTATACAAGTTGAACCATGAGTCATGTCCAAATACAAGTTGTAAACCATGACGTCATATCAATACAGTTGCAAACCATGACGTCATGTCTGTACACAAGTTGTAGCCATGACGTCATGTCTGTACACAAGTTGTAACCATGACGTGTTGTCTGTATACAAGTTGTAACCATGACGTCATGTCCAAATACAAGTTGTAACCATGACGTCATGTCCAAATACAAGTTGTAACCATGACGTCATGTCCAAATACAAGTTGTAACCATGACGTCATGTCCAAATACAAGTTGTAACCATGACGTCATGTCAAAATACAAGTTGTAACCATGACGACATGTCTGTATATAAGTTGTAACCATGACGACATGAAGGTGGCAGGTCTGGGTGATGAATTTTTGCATAGAGAGTGTGTTGTCGATATACAAGTTGTCTGTATACAAGTTGTAACCATGACAACATGTCTGTATACAAGTTGTAACCATGACGTCATGTCTGTACACAAGTTGTAACCATGACGTGTTGTCTGTATAAAAGTTGTAACCATGACGTGTTGTCTGTATAAAGTTGTAACCATGACGTCATGTGTGGTCACAGTGTGATAACCATGGGTGTTGTCTGTAAATTGGGTACCATGACGTGTTGTCTGTATATAAGTTGAACCATGGGGTCAGTCTGTTATACAAGTTATAAACCATGACTGTAGTCTGTATAAAGTTGTAACCATGGAAAGCAAGGTCTGCTTCAAGTGTAACCATGACGTGGAGTTTCTGTATAAATTGTAACAGACGTCATGTTGTTACAAAAGTTGTAACCATGACGTGTTGTTTTATACAAGTTTGTAAGCCTTGAGTCATGTCTGTACAAAGTTGTAACCATCGAGTGTTGTTGTCACAGTTTGTAACCATGACGTGTTGTCTGTATACAAGTTGTAACATGGGCGTATGTCTGTATACAGTGTGACCATAAGACGTGTTGTCTGTATACAAGTTGTAACCATGAGGTCATGTCTGTATACAAGTTGTAACCATGACGTCATGTCTGTACACAAGTTGTAACCACGACGTGTTGTCTGTACACAAGTTGTAACCATGACGTGTTGTCTGTATACAAGTTGTAACCATGACGTCATGTCTGATACAGTTGTAACCATGACGTCTGCCTGTACACAAGTTGTAACCACGACGTGTTGTCTGTACACAAGTTGTAACCAGACGTGTTGTCTGTATACAAGTTGTAACCAGACGTGTTGTCTGTATATAAGTTGTAACCAGCGTCATGTCTGTATACAGTTGTAACAGCGTGTTGTCTGTACAAAGTTGTACCATGAGTGTTGTGTGTATACAAGTTGTAACCATGACGTCATGTCTGTATACAAGTTGTAACCATGACGTGTTGTCTGTATATAAGTTGTAACCATGACGTCGTGTCTGTATACAAGTTGTAACCATGACGTGTTGTCTGTATACAAGTTGTAACCATGACGTCATGTCTGTATACAAGTTGTAACCATGACGTGTTGTCTGTATATAAGTTGTAACCATGACGTCGTGCCTGTATACAAGTTGTAACCATGACGTCATGTCTGTATACAAGTTGTAACCATGACGTCATGTCTGTATACAAGTTGTAACCACGACGTGTTGTCTGTATACAAGTTGTAACCATGACGTGTTGTCTGTATACAAGTTGTAACCACGACGTGTTGTCTGTATATAAGTTGTAACCATGACGTGTTGTCTGTATACAAGTTGTAACCATGACGTGTTGTCTGTATATAAGTTGTAACAATGACGTCATATCTGTATACAAGTTGTAACCATGACGACATGTCTGTACACAAGTTGTAAACACGGTGACATGTCTGTATGTATGTATGTATATATATATATATATATATATATATATTCATTTTTAAATATTGTATTTTTACCACTCTAAGTCACGGCAGATTTCTCTGCGTGAAACTTGGACTGCTCTCCTCAGGGAGAGGGCGTCGCCACAAGAGCAGCGCCACCCATTTTTTATTTTTCTCTTTCTGTCTGTATGTGTATTTGTTTCCCTACCAGAGTGGCTTTTTCTACAGAATTTTGCCAGGGACAACTCTTTTGTTACCGTGGGTTCTTTTAAGTGCGATAAATAATTATGTGTAACACACGGGACCTCGGTTTATCATTTCATCCAAAAAAAACTAGCACCCAGACCACCACTCATGGTCTACTGGATGGGGGAAAAGTTTCGGGCCTAAACGGGGATCAAACCACCGCACACTTCCAAAGCGCACCTTTTGCTTTCTAGGCAGGTGCGTTACCTCTAGACCACCCATCCACCCATACCTTACACACATGACCTCGTGTCTATGTACAAGGTGTAAACACGGTGACATGTCTGTATATACGTTGTAAACATGTCAAAATGTCGGTTAAAGTTGTGAACACGATGACGTGTGTGTGCACAGGTTGTAAACATGAGGACATATCTGTGTACAAGCTGTAAACGTGTCGATGAATGTGTATACATGTAGTAAACCTGGCGACACAATGAATGAATATGTGTACTGCAGGTACAACGTTCTAATAATGATAATAATAATGATAATAATAATATTATTAATAATAATAATAAAACTACTACTACTACGACTACTACTACTACTACTACTACTGGAACTTATATAGCGCTATATCTTGCAAAGACAAATCAAAGGCATGCATTCAACCTAATCTTACACTGTCATGCAATCAATGATAAATAATCAATAGTTTAAACAAACAGACTGCAGCAGTTTTGAGAGCTGATGGAACATTTCCTGAAACAAGAAATGAGCTTACTATTTTCGTGATAGCGGGTATAAGTTGTGGTATGCACTGTGTGAAAAGAGAAGCAGGTATGGGATCAAGGTCACATGATTTCATAGTCATTTCTTTCAGAATTGTCATGAATTCTTTCTCACTTGTCGGATGAAAGAAAAGGAGAGGAGTGCCAGAGAATTGGGGATCAGGAAGTGCAGGCTGGAAAGGAGTCTGATCCAGTTTGGGGCGAATGTTATAGACTTTTTCAGAAAAGAATGCAGAAAATATAGAAGGAAGTTCAGAGTGGTTGTGAATGGAAGGCAGAGGGCTTGCCTTCACAGATCCAAGAAGAGTAGATGAGAGGGAAAAGGGAGATTTCATAGACGTGGCATCAAGAACTTGAGTAGAGAAATACTTTGTTTTTTCTGAAAGAATTAAAGATTTGACTTTGTTTACTTGTTTTCGAAAGAGCTGCTTATTAATTTCCGTTTTTGATTTTTACCACTGCCATTCTAGTTGCGTGTGTGCACTTTGTGATCAGGATGTCATTGGTGTACCATGGCGTACATGGCCTATCAGGCAGGAGACGGTCAGTGGGAGGTGCATGCTCATCAAGCAGTTGGCTGAGAACATCATTGAAGTGTTTAGAGGGGTTATTGTTGTCAGAGGTTTGTGATAGGCGTTCAGCAGCTTGTGAAGAGGAAGTTTGAATATCTATGGCCTTGAGGTTGCGACGGGTGACATACTTGTAAGCAGATAGACAGACAGCCA
>CM054142.1:1219320-1229320 GCA_028751875.1 Rapana venosa
AGGGAGGTCATTCCCGATCACCGGACCAGAAATAGAGAAAGAGCAACGCCAACGGTGGCTTGATTGAATCTAGGTATTCGTAAGCATAGGGTATCTGCAGCAGAGCGGAGGGAGCGAGGGTGAAGACATTCACAGAGGTAGGAGGGTGCTGTTTTGTTGAGACATTTGTAACAGAGGGTACTGGTCTTGTACTTTACTCTCTGTGGCACAGGCAGCCAGTGGAGAGATCGCAAGAGAGGAGTAATGAGCTCAGATTTTTTTCTTTTTGAGGAATAATCGAGCTGCAGTGTTTTGTATGTGTTGAAGGAAGCGGATTGATGATGCTGGCAGACCAGCCAAAAGAGAATTACAATAGTCCAGACTGAAAGAATAAAAGGTGTGACAAGTTTGGATGTTGCATCAGTGGACAGGTACTTTCGACTTGCACTTATACGCTGTATTTGATAGTAGCATGACTGGTGGGTCTGGGTGATGAATTTTTGCAGTGAGAGTGTGTTGTTGATAACAACATCTAGATACTTCACAGCAGTGGATAGAGGAACTGATGTACTGCCAAAGTCTAAATATTAAATCTGTTGTGATGGAAGAGAGTTTGTGTTTGGTCCCTAACAATCATGGCTTCGGTTCTATCTGCGTTTAGCTGTAACTTGTTTTGTATTATCCAGTTTTGAATGTCTTGAAGGCAGTGTGGCTCTATCAATCAACTGATCAATCAACTGATCAATCAACGAACGATCAATTAATCAACTGACCGACCAACCCACCCATAATATATCTATCAATACATCAGTCAGCAGATTCCACCATTCAATCCTTCATTGCCTTAAACTCCGCAGAAGCGCTACCTGTGGCGGCACAGCGTTGCCACCCATTCTGCACCTTGATGCGCACATGCTTGCACACCACACTCGCACCTTGATGGCGGCACAACGGCACACGCCACATCTCTGCACTGTGGCGGCACAACGTGGCACACGCCACATCTCTGCACCTTGGTGGCGGCACAACGTGGCACACGCCACATCTCTGCACCTTGGTGGCGGCACAGCGTGGCACACGCCACATCTCTGCACCTTGGTGGCGGCACAGACGTGGCACACGCCACATCTCTGCACCTTGGTGGCGGCACAGCGTGGCACACGCCACATCTCACCAACCTGGCAGCTGGTGCTGAGGATCGGGAAAGCAATGCGTGACCTGACTTCAAATCCTGTGTGTGTGTATGTGTGTGTGTGTGTGTGTGTGTGTGTGTGTGTGTGTGTTGTGTGTGTGTGTGTGTGTGTGTGTGTGTTGTGTATGTGTGTGTGTGTGTGTGTGTTCAGTGTGTGTGTTCAGTGTGTGTGTTCACTGTGTGTGTTCAGTGTGTGTGTTCAGTGTGTGTGTTCAGTGCTCACTCACCCTTGCCATGAAGCTGATGAGCAGGTAGACGTTCTTCAGCGGCAGGTCTGAAACACGACGGTTAGCATGACCGAGTCACTTCTGTCTGTCCATTTCTCCACAGGATAACAAATCATGGCTAAGGGGTACCGCTACAATAACAACAACCATAACACACGACCAGCTGCCATGGCGCAGTGGTTAGCGCCTTGAATTTTGAACTGGAAGGTCGCAGGTTCGAATCCCATAAGAGTCATAGGGATTTTTCAGACTCTGGCCGGCTCCTACCCAGAGTGAGTGTGCTGTGGGCTCAGTGGGAAGACTGGAACCACACAGTCGAGCTTCATCCACTTAACGGATGCGAGTTTGAGAGTGTTGCTCAAATTACCTGACCAGCACTGCAGGTGTCTGTATCTCTCGGTCCCGATTAACGCCGGGATATATTATAATAATAATATATGGAATTTATATTATGATAGTAAGCGAAGAGTACAACCCTGTCAAGTAGTCTCAAGCATATGCACTCCACACAGCATCATTACCATCCTCATTGCCCATTGATCACATGCAATTACAAAAAAGCCTCACTCGTGGCCCATTGCTCTGTCTCATGTGACTTCAGTTGTGTCCATACATTAATCTCCTGTCTCCTCATTCGTGAACAAACAGTATCATGCTCCTGTTCTCCATCAGTGAACAAGATTCTGCTCCTGTTCTCCTATTCGAACAAAGTTTCTATCTCCTCTGTTCTCCTCATTCAGTGAACAAAGTATTCTATCTCCCCTGTTCTCCTCATTCAGTGAACAAACAAACTATTCTATCTCCACTGTTCTCCTCATTCAGTGAACAAACTATTCTATCTCCACTGTTCTCCTCATTCAGTGAACAAACAAACTATTCTATCTCCACTGTTCTCCTCATTCAGTGAACAAACTATTCTATCTCCCCTGTTCTCATTTAGTCAGCAACCCTCCCCCCCCCCCAAATTAAAAAAACAAATAAAAAAACCTGCTATTGTTATCTTCTCTGTTCTCCTTATTCAGTCAGCAACATCTATTTTTATCTCCCCTGTCCTTCTCCTCCGACCTCCCCTCTCCCCGTCCCCCCATCCCACCCCTCTCAACTCCGCTTCAATCAGAGAAATGACAGAGCAGAAGACCAGCCTACACTGGGACGTTGTCAATGCAAGCACAAGAAGAAGAAGAAGAAGAAGAAGAAGAAGAAGAAGAAGAAGAAGAAGAAAAGAAAAGAAAAGAAGAAGAAGAAGAAGAGAAAAGAAGAAGAAGAAGAAGAAGAAGAAGAAGAAGAAGAAGAAGAAGAAGAGACACCAACAACCACCACCAACAACAAAACACCAAGAGCAAGGGCAACAACCCCCACCTTCAGCCAGGAGGAAGATGCGCTGGGCAGTCTCCGGGGTGATGAAGTCCTTCAGCCTGCAGGCCTCCCCGGCAGCCAGCAGCTCGTACACCAGGATCTGCTGGTTCTCGCTCAGCTCCTTGAAGGCATCCGTGTTGCTGTAGTTGAACATGCTCTGGATCTGCGGCAGGGAGGGCTGGCAGGGCAGGGTCGTCGTCATGACGGGGGCCTGCGTCATCGTGACGTTGCCGTCCACGCTCGTGGTGACGTCAGGAGCGGAAGTGTCTGTCACGGCAGCGGGTGTGCCGGTGACGGCAGCGGAAGTGTTGGTGTCGGGGAGGTCAGGGCTGTTGGTGAGGAGGTCAGGGGGGGCCTGGGAGGTGGTGTCGGGCACGCCGGGGTCCACAGCCGAGGTCATGGGCACCGCCACTGTGGCGGCGCCGGCTGAGGTCAGCAGCAGGCTCAGCAGCAGAAGGCCAGGCATGGTCTGACAACAGGCAGGGCAGTGGGGTGTAGTGGGGTGGGGTGTGGAGTAGTGTAGTGTAGTGTAGTGTGGTGTAGTGTGGTGTGGTGTGGGGTGTGGTGTGGGTGGGGTGGGTGCAGTAGGTGTAGTGTGGTGTAGTGTGGTGTGGTGTAGTGTGATGTAGTGTTGTGTGGTGTAGTGTGGTGTGGTGTGGTGTAATGTAGTGTGGTGTGGTGTTGTGTGGTGTGGTGTAGTGTGGTGTAGTGTGGTGTGGTGTAGTGTGGTGTAGTGTGGTGTTGTGTGGTGTAGTGTGGTGTGGTGTGGTGTAGTGGGGTGTGGTGTGGTGTGGTGTAGTGTGGTGTAGTGTAGTGTGGTGTGGTGTGGTGGTGTGTGGTGGAGTGTGGTGTGGTGTAGTGTGGTGTGTTGTGTTCAATTGTATTGTTATATTGCATGGTATTGTGAAGTACTTTACGTCATGCCTTCTGTTTCATGTCATGCTACCTAAGAACAGTTTGATCTTTGGGCAATACCCATTCATGGTCTGTACCTCACGTCTAGTTACACTGGGTAAAGGTCAATGTGTTCCATAACCTGTGTGGTCGTTGAGGAGCGAGGCATCAGAGACCTCATTTCTCTAGGGGCCAGCATATTGAGGCCGGCGCCCATCTCCTCTCCCTCGCGCTTAACCTTCCCTGACCCTAAATAGGCAGGTACTCATTTACAGCTGGGTGAACTAGGGGACTGTACTGAAGCCAAGGCTTGCAAACGGTCACTCATCGTCAAGGTAACCATGCTCTGGGGAGAGCGAGTGCTGTGACCACTGAGCTATCCCATGCTGAGCACCATGAACATGACCATTTTGACCCCTGTTCCATCTGCAGTGCTGACCGAGACAAGAGGCAGGCAGGGAGTGGGCCAAGAATGAGGAAGCATTGTGGGCTGAACAAGACAGTACTTTCAGCAACTTCACTAGCAGTGACACTGAACAACAGTCTTGCATGCAGAGCTTGAAAAGGCTCTCAGCATAAATCAATTTTGTGATGTCTCAACAGAAAATGAAGATGTCCTTGTCTTGATCTTGGATTAACCTCTGTGGGCTGTGGTAGCGTTTCTGATGCTGCACCAGCCAGACAATGGAGGAAGCTTCCACTTCACGTGTGGCCGGAATGCTGGCCAGCAGGGGTAGTTCTGTCTGTGGAAGGCATCTGTTTCTGATAGACTACACTCCACTTCACTTCACTCCATTCCACTACGCTACACTACACCACACCGCACTCCACTACACTCCATACCACTCCACTCGACTCAGCTCCACTCCACTCCACTAAAGCCCCATACTTACCTCGTTCCGGGGGGGAAGGAGGGGCAGATAGCCTGGTGGTTAGAGCAATGCGCATTGCGCTCGTAATCTGCTGACCCGGGTTCGAATCCAGTTCAAGGGAATTTTCCCCCTGGAGTTAACATCAGAACAGCCTCCAAAAGTCCTTCGGATGAGACTTTAAACTGAGGTCCCGTGTGCGAACGCACGCAGAACATTTTGCGCACACGTTAAGACCTGTTTCGCTTTTCGGCACAGTAGGCCATTGTGCGCAGGTGGGAACGGATAGCAAAATTTACAGAACTGTATACACACGGGGACTGAAATTCTTTTTAAAATAAAAAGCACACGAGTGTTTTTTCCATCATCTTCGAAATGAAAGAATAAAACAAACAAACAACCAAATACATAATACACGAAGAAACCAGAGGCCAGACAGCCCCGCAGTACAGCTGGGGTAGAGGTGGACAGGTAGAGAGGCCGGCCTACCTGTGTCGGTGTCGGCAGTTGGGACAGCAATGCAGAGAGGAGGGCAGGAAGGACCTTACCTCAGGACCCTGCCAGACTTTATCAGCCACTACTGCCGGACACAGACAGCGCCACAGGACCAGCGCCACGTGCGTGGGCCGTCTGCTGGTTCCCAGGGCTCGAGGCTGGGTCCTTGTCTTTCTGACTGCACTGACCAGGGGTCAAGTTCCTGCCCTATCTTTCTGTCCGTGTGTGTGTGAGTGAGTTTGTGCGTGTGCGTGCGTATGTGTGTGTGTGTGTGGGGGGGGGGACCTCTATATTATGTTTGTGGTTGTTTATGTGTTTGTCTTGGCGTCTGTCTTTGTGTGTGTGTTTTTTAGGTCTGTTTTGTCAGAGAGAGAATTGAATTAAATGTTATTGCTGCTAACCTATACAGACCATACAGCAAGCGCCGGTTTTACATGGGCTTGGACGCCATGTCTATCATTGACATGGAAACCACAGCAATGGCAAAGCCTTATTATTAATTTAATTAATTTAAAAGACGGTATTTCACAGAGCGAGCAGCGATCCCGGTCACATTCAGCCAAGGTAGCAACAGATGATGTCCTGGAGAGCATGCAACTGTGGCAAAGCACGTGCTTCTGTCTCTGCCTACTAATGTTAGGGACATGCTTTCCTTTTCCAAAGTTGGCGAGCCTGTCACATTCTTCAGCTAACATGTTTTACTTTTCCTGTTTGATGTACCAATATACCCAACCCCCAGACTGCTCATCACAGGAAAACTCTAGCACAATGTCATCTGATTCACACAGAAGAACATCAGCATCACCTGATCTGTGCAACACCACTTTTCTAAACAGTTTGTTTCTGTCTTTTCTTCGCAGATGATTCTGCACAGAACGATCAGTCAGCGTTGTCACATAGTTTTTCACTAAACTTGCCTCAACCCAGCGATCACACTGTCAATTGGAGGATCAGGTTCTATGTGCAGTGGTTGTAGGTTAACTTCACACAGAAGATCGGTTTGATATGCTCCTTCAGCACCACCCTCACTGTCTGTGTCACTGTGGTCCAGGTGTGCAGGTGTGGAGGTGTGTTGATCAACATCATCCTGTGTGCTGTGCAGCGTGTTAGACACAAACAGTTTGTTGACATCAGGAGTTCTATCTCCTCCTTCTCTGACCTGCTCTAACTGTGGTTGCTGCTGTTGTCGTTGCTGTTGGTGCTGCTGTTGTTGCTGCTGTTGCTGCTGCTTCACTCTCTGCTTGTCACGCTGTATCTGGCTAGGAGGCTTCCATCTGTAGTACTGAACTTGGGTGTGTTGGTTCAGCATAGGGCCCGCCATGTTTGTTGACATTTCACTGGCTGGCTTGAACCTCAACACAAAACTGTGGAGTCTCCTTGACCAGTGATTTTCAGCTGGAGATGGAGTTTTCTGACAGAAGGGCAGTTAGGGTCTTTTCAACAGTCACTGGGAGTCCAGTAACTGGCATTTTGACTGTAAATTCGTAATACTTCAAGCAGCACAGGTGAATGACATCTTGTCAGCTGTCTGTCTGGTCTTGTCTCTGTCAGAGAGAGAGAGAGAGAGAGAGAGAGAGAGAGAGAGAGAGAGAGAGAGAGAGAGAGAGAGAGAGAGAGAGAGAGAGAGAGAGAGAGAGAGAGAGAGAGAGAGAGAGAGCGCCTTTAATAGGCAAGGATTAATGTCTTAAATCTGTCCTTGTAAACTGAAAGAGAGGTACACGGACAGAGAAATATTTATTTATGATTTTATTTCGAGGATAATGGAATGAACACTCATGTGTTTTTTTCCCATCCCGTTCCCCTGTGCATGCAGTTTTGTAAATTTTGCCATCCATTCCCACCGGCACACAATGGCCTACTCTTCCAAAAAGCGGAGCGGGTTTTGACGTGTGCGCAAGATGTTCTGCGTACGTTCGCACACGGAACCTCGGTTTATAATCTCATCCGAAAGACTTTGGGGGGATTGGAATCGTCACTGATGTTAACTCCAGAGGAAACATCCTCTTGAACGAGAATCGAACCCGGGGTCAGCAGATCACGAATACATCACTCTAACCACCAGGCTACCCCGTCCCCCAGAGAGACAGACAGGCTGACTAGATATGGAGGAAGATAGATACCTCTCATTTTAGACACACACAGACATACAAGGGGAGAGACTCACACAGACAGATAGAGACAGACCTAACGATAAACAGGGAAAGACAGAGATAAGAGTTTGACAGACATTCAACAAGAGAGAGAAATACAACAGACATGCAGACAGACAGGCAGGCAGACAGAATGACAGACAGACACAGAGACAGAAGATAACGTCAGTGACTTCTCTTCCTTATTAGGATCACAGATAAGTGGCTGAGTCCCGTGACCCCTGTGACCTCACGTGCGGTGATAAGGTCATGCTGGACATCTCCTGACACAGCGCCACCTGTGTGGGGCGTGAAAGTGATGAAACGTGTGTTCCTACAGCACTCTTCACAACCTCTATATACCCCCCCCCCCTTTCCACACACACACACACATTATTTTTCGTGTGCACCCTCGTGCATGAATCTCATAACACTTCTGTATTTTTCAGGATTTGTCAGGAACCTTCTGAAACTCTTATTAGTTGTTCTCGGTACATGATTCACGAATCTAATGAAATATTTGTAATTACGCGAATCTTATGAAATTTCTCTCCCTCTCCCTCTCTCTGATTTTATTCAAGGATGATGTCTAAACACGATCCCCAGTGTAATGCCTTCTTAGCGCCACGACATGGCCTACTCTTTCAAAAGGCAGAAAGATGTTCATCGAGCGATCGCACAGGGGACCTCTGTTTCTAGTCTCATCTGAAAGACTGTTGTGATCCTGAAGAAAGCAGCTGAGAGAGACGTGAGGTGCAGTGCCCGTAATTATTTACTTTTTCTGCAGTGCCCGTAATTATTTACTTTTCAGGGGAAAAAAGTCTAGTCGTTCTTTGACTGAGAAAACCTTCTGACCATGAACCCTACCTCCTGACCTCGCTGTGGTCAGCCAGGGACAGCGATGGACAGGGGAACATGAGGCCACTGCGGGTGACGTCACATTGACGTGACTGCGGGGGACCGAACATGTTTCCGCAAATATGAAATATGGTTAGGCGCATGTGGTTTTGTGGTCCGTTCTATTATGTGAAATGAGAGCGAGAGAGAGAGAGAGAAGAGAGAGAGAGAGAGAGAGAGAGAGAGAGAGAGAGAGAGAGAGGAGAGAGAGAGAGAGAGAGAGAGATCCAAATGAAATGAAATTCTTTTATTTTGAGGATAATGAATAAGCATCCATGTGCTTTTTTTATCATCCAATCCCCACCCTTAGGGATACATGATACACACTCACACACACACTCACACACACACACACACACACACACACACACACACACACACCCCACACACACACACACCACACACACACAACACACACACACACACACAATGCTGCACATAACTCTTCCTCACATTGAATGTCTGTTTAATTCGTTTAATTCAGTCAATAAAAGTAGTGCACCGGGATTCAATATAATACAATACAATAGAACACAATACAACACAGTACAATACAACACAATACAAAACAACACAATACAATACATGACAATACAATACAACATGATATGATACAACACAACACTGAACTACAATAAATACGTACAACACAACACAACGCAATGGCACACCATAAAGTTAATGAGAAAACGATCTAGTAAAAGGCATCTTTGTTGTGCCGAAGACATGGCACCCCCTTTTCTCTGCACGTCAGTCACCTATCCCATCAGAAACAGACTTCAGGGTTTGTTTCAATTGTTGCTGCCACATGTCTTTCCATGAATCAAGGCTTTGTTTCAACAACGCAACAAGTGAGCAGGAACCCCCTGAAACAAGCAGAAACACACAGCCCCGACCACAACCCAAAGCAAAGAAAAGCAAGAGACAGGCAAATAAAGTCCTCCACATGATTATATAAAATCCGACAGGCAAATAAAGTCCTCCACATGATTATATAAAATCCGACAGGCAAATAAAGTCCTCCACATGATTATATAAAATCCGACAGGCAAATAAAGTCCTCCACATGATTATATAAAATCCGACAGGCAAATAAAGTCCTCCACATGATGATATAAAATCCGACAGGCAAATAAAGTCCTCCACATGATGATATAAAATCCGACAGGCAAATAAAGTCCTCCACATGATGATATAAAATCCGACAGGCAAATAAAGTCCTCCACATGATGATATAAAATCCGACAGGCAAATAAAGTCCTCCACATGATGATATAAAATCCGACAGGCAAATAAAGTCCTCCACATGATGATATATAAATCCGACAGGCAAATAAAGTCCTCCACATGATATATAAAATCCACTGGCAAATAAAGTCCTCTTCCTATGATATAAATCCACAGGCAAATAAAGTCCTCCACATGATGATATAAAATCCGACAGGCAAATAAAGTCCTCCACATGATGATATAAAATCCGACAGGCAAATAAAGTCCTCCACATGATGATATAAAATCCGACAGGCAAATAAAGTCCTCCACATGATTATATAACATGATTTTGCAAACTCCACCATTATAGCTAGAGAAGCCCTGGTCTCTGATGCCTCGCTTCCTTACGACCTCATTGGTTATGGGACACCTTTACCTTTACCTTTTATCATTATACCTCAATGTCGAGGATAATTACTGTGGCTAAGTTGAAAGGTGCATGTAGATTTAGGACATTACAGTGACAAGCTAAAACAAGCTAGCATTCGCTGCCGTGATTTTGCCACAGCACACATGCATCCCTCTCTGTGTCCCTGTCTCTGTCTCTCTGCACACAAACACGGGGTCTCTCTCTCTCTCTCTCTGCACACAAACACGCTGTTGTGTGTGTGTGTGTGTGTGTGTGTGTGTGTGTGTGTGTGTGTGTGTGTGTGTGTGTGTGTGTGTGTGTGTGTGAAGGCACACAGATAA
>CM054142.1:1239320-1246820 GCA_028751875.1 Rapana venosa
CCCCCCCCCCCCCCTCCAAATGCCGGCAGAGTCAACTGACCAGAGCGTGGACACAGCCGCGAAGGTGGCGGCGGAGGGAGGTGGGGGCAGTGCCCCACACCTGGCTCACCTCCCTCCAGGTGACCACCCCCACCACCACCACCAACTCCACCCCGCACTGCCACACCAGCAGCAGCAGCAGCAGCATCACCAGGGCGGGGCACAGGAGACTGGAACCTTCAGCACCCGGCTGTCTGAGGGCCGCCAGCGCCATGACTGCCTGCCTGCCTGCCTGACCGACAGCTGGGGATGACTGGGCTGCAGGACAGAAGAATGGATAAGGATATATATATATATATATCTATATATATCAATATAATAAATATATATACATCTATATCTCTATATATCTCTATCTATGTATCTATCTATGTATCTATCTATCTATATCATCATCATCATTAGCCATTACACCCAGCGGTGTGTAGGGCAGCAACAAAGCGCTTCCACTCCTGTCTATCCTGGGCCAACCTAGTCACTGATCCCCAGGAGTGCTGCATGGCCTTCATCTCACTTTCTACAGTTCTTCTCCACGTTGCTTTTGGTCTTCCTTTCTTTCTCCTTCCTACTGGGGTCCAGTGCAATGCTGTTCTTGCAATTGACTGTGGGTCTCTTCGGAGGATGTGCCCAATCCACTTCCACCGTCGTCTGGTGATGATGGTTCCCATGTCTTCTTGCCTGCATCTCCGTAGTAGGTCTTCATTGGAGATCTTCTCTGGCCAAAAGATCCGGAGAATTCTTCGCAGGCATATGGTGTGGAAGGATCGAAGTTTGGTAAGATCCACTTCCGTCATCCTCCAGCACTCAGAACCGTATAGGAGCGTAGACACAACACAGCTCTGGTATAGCTTCAGCTTGGTGTTGGTGCTGTACTGAGTTGATCTCCAGATATTGTTCATCTCCCTAAACACATTCCTGGCCTTGCCCAGTCTGTTGTGGATGTCTTCTTTTGTGCCGCCCTCTGGTTTGATGATGCTGCCAAGGTATGTGAACTTGTCTGTCTGGCGCAGGTCAGTTCCATTCACTTTCACAGGGGCTGGTGTGTTCACATTGAGCGACATTGTCTCCGTTTTCTTGGTGCTAATAGATAGATAGATAGATAGATAGATAGATAGATAGATAGATAGATAGATAGATAGATAGATAGATAGATAGATAGATAGATAGATAGATAGATAGATAGATAGATAGATAGATAGATATGTATGGTCATTAATTATTCCCCAAATGTTGCCATCAAAGTTTTATCTTGTAGTGAATATATTTTTTTCTTTTTCGAATCTTGGACAAAAATCATTTATATGATGGGAATGCAGCTGTAACTGGTTACCTGCATTTGTTTTTTGTCACTATATATATATATATATATATATATATATATATATATATATATATATATATATATATATATAATAAGGTAAAGGTGTTCCATAACCTGTGTGGTCATAAGGAAGTGAGGCATCAGAGACCTCACTTCTCTAGGGGCCAGCATATTGAGGGCGGTGCCCATCTCCTCTCCCTCGCCGCGTTACCTTCCCTGACCCTAAAGAGGGCAGGTACCCATTTACAGCTGGGTGAACTGGGGACTGTACTGAAGCCAAGGCGCGCAAACGGTCTTCATCCAATTGGTAACCACGCTCGACGCTGCTTAACTTGGCTGGGAAAAGCGAGTGCTCCGACCACTGAGCTTTCCCGTGCCCTATATATAATATAATTAAAAAAATAATAAATGGAATTTATAGAGCGCTATATCTTGCAAAAAGAAATCAAAGCGCTTACATTCAATCCACCCATACATACAACCAATAACAATTAACAGAGTTAACAAATTCAAACGTACATACACGCGCGCACGCACGCACATACACACACACACACACACACAAACACACACACACACACACACACACACACACACACACACACACACACACACAGATTTTACACTTTGGCAGGGTGATAGGATATTGGTTGTTTTAAGCAGGGATAGATTTGAGATGAAACAATAGGGGGGAAATAAGATTTGAAATAAATGTCTTGAGGCTGGATTTAAAAGTGTCACAAGTAGGCTTTTGGCGAAGGGAGAGAGGGAGGTCATTCCAGATCACTGGACCAGAAATAGAGAAAGAGCGAGGGCCAACAGTGGATTGGTTGAATCTCGGTATTGGTAAGCACAAGGTATCTGGAGCAGAGCGGAGTGAGTGAGAATGAGTGTCTAGGTGGAGACAGTCACAGAGGTAGGAGGGTGCTGTTTTGTGGAGACATTTGTAACAGAGGGTACTGATCTTATCAGATTTTCTCTTTCTGAGGACAATATTTGGTGTTACTGGTACAGCCCTTACCTGGTTTAGTTCATACCTTACTGACCGATTCCAGAAAGTCGCAGTCAACAAGATTCAATCATTAACTGTCAGACTGGAATGTGGAGTTCCACAGGGATCTGTTCTGGGCCCTGTTCTTTTCACCCTCTACACTTCTCCACTGTCAAATATAATTAACCGCCATCAGATCAACCATCATTTTTATGCAGATGACTCTCAGATTCTAAGCAGCGACACTCCTGAAAATCTGCCATCTCTCTTTATAGATATCGCCCACTGCTTTCAAGATATCCAAAATTGGATGATACAGAACAAGTTACAGCTAAATGCAGATAAAACGGAAACCATGATTGTAGGGACCAAACACAAACTCTTCCATTTCAACAGATTCAATACAACTTGGCAATGCATCAGTCCCTCTATCCACTGCTGTGAAGTATCTAGGGGTCATTATTGACAACAAACTCTCTATGCAAAAATTCATCACCCAGACCTGCCAGTCCTGCTACTATCAATTACGGCGTATTAGTGCAATTCGAAAGTACCTGTCCACTGATGCAACAGCCAAACTTGTCACTTCTCTCATTCTTTCACGTCTGGATTATTACAATTCTCTTTTGGCTGATCTACCAGCATCATCAATCCACTCCCTTCAACGTATACAAAACTTTGCAGCTCGACTAGTCCTCAGAAAGAAAAAATCTAAGCACATTACCCCTCTCTTGCGATCTCTCCACTGGCTGCCTGTGCCACAGAGAGTAAACTATACGATCAGTACCCTCTGTTACAAATGTCTCCACAAAACAGCACCCTCCTACCTCTGTGAATGTCTTTACTTGTACACTCCTTCTCGTTCTCTCCGCTCTGCTGCAGATACCCTGTCCTTACGAATACCTAGATTCAACCAATCCTCTGTAAGCTGTCGCTCTTTCTCTATTTCTGGTCCATCAATCTGGAATGACCTCCCTCTCTCTCTCTCTCTCTCTCTCTCTCTCTCTCTCTCTCTCTCTCTCTCTCTCTCTCTCTCTCCGCCAAAAGCCTTCTTACGAAACTTTTAAATCCAGTCTCAAGACATATTTATTTCAAACCTAAGACTTTCCTCTCCTGCTTTATCTCATAGCTTTTCCTTGCCTTCAACAGTCAAGATTCTATCGCCCTGCCAGGGTGTGTGACCTGTGTGTGTGTGTGTGTGTGTGTGTGAAAGTCAAAGTCAAACTTTTATTTTCAGATGGGGACGGGATAGCTCAGTGGTCGGAGCACTCGCTTTTCCCCAGCCAAGTTAAGCAGCGTCGAGCGTGGTTACCAGTTGGATGGGTGACCGTTAGCGCGCCTTGGCTTCAGTACAGTTCCCCCAGTTCACCCAGCTGTAAATGGGTACCTGCCCTCTTTAGGGTCAGGGAAGGTAAAGCAGCGAGGGAGAGGAGATGGGCGCCGCCCTCAATATGCTGGCCCTAGAGAAGTAAGGTCTCTGACGCCTCACTCCCCTACGACCTTATAGGTTATGGGACTCCTTTACCTCCTTTACCTTTACCTTACATTGAATAAGCAGTGCATTTGCTTTTTTTCATCAAGCCATCTGTGTGTGTGTGTGTGTGTGTGTGTGTGTGTGTGTGTGTGTGTGTGTGTGTGTGTGTGTGTGTGTGTGTGCGTGCGTGCACATTTGGACTTGATGGAACTATTAATTGCTACTGGTTGTATGACTGTGTAAGAATGAGTTGAGTGCAAGCGCTTTTATTTGTCTCTGCAAGATATAGCGCTATATAGATTCCATTTATTATTATTATTATTATTATTATTAAGTCGAGCTGCAGAGTTTTGTATACGTTGAAGGGAGTGGATTGATGATGCTGGCAGACCAGCCAGAAGAGAATTACAATAGTCCAGATGAGAAAGAATGAGAGACGCGTCTAGTTTGAATGTTGCAACAGTGGACAGGTACTTTCGAATGGCACTAATACGCGTAATTGATACTAGCATGCTTGGCACGTCTGGGTGATGAATTTTTGCATGGAGAGTGTGCTGTCGATAACAACCCTAAGATACTTCACAGCAGTGGATAGAGGAATTGACCTATTGCCGAAATCTATTGAAGCTGTTGTGATGGGAGAGAGTTTGTGTTTAGTCCCTACAAGCATGGCTTCGGTTTTGTGTGGATTTAGCTGTACCTTGATCTGTATCATCCAGTTTTGGATATCTTGAAGGCAGTAGTTCATATTTGTCAAGAGAGAAGGCAGATTTTCAGGTGTATTACTGCTAAGAATCTGAGAGTCATCGGCATAGACATGATGGTTAATCTGATGACGGTTTATTATATCTGAAAGTGGAGCAGTGTATCGAGTAAAAAGAAAAGGGCTGAGAACTGATCCCTGTGGGATCCCAGTTTGGTAGGTGATGATTGAATCTTGTCTATTGAAACTATGTAGAATCGGCCTGTAAGGTATGAACTAAACCAGGTGAGGTCTGTGCCTGTAATACCAAACGTGTTTTGGAGCGACACAGAAGAATTGAATGGTCTGTAGAGTCAAAGGCTGCAGATAAGTCGAGAAGAGTGAGAATGGAGATTTTCCCTAAGTCAGAGGCATGTAGAAGTGTGTTTAAGGTGTGGACTAGGGTGGTTTCAGTGCTGTGGTTGGCGCGATAGGCAGACTGGAATGGGGGGGAAGAAGACTATTGGAATGAAGGTGGCTGTTGAGTTGTTTCAGAACAACTTTTTCAAGGACTTTAGAGATAAAAGGTAGGTTAAAAACAGGTCTGTAATTCTTCAGAATATTAGGGTTGAGGTCGTGGTTTTTGATTAGAGATGTAACTATTGCAGTTTTGAGATCTGATGGAAAAATTCCTGAAAGAAGAGATGAGTTTATTATTTTCGTGATAGTGGGTATAAGCTGTGGAATGCACTGAGTGAGAAGAGAAGCAAATACAGGATTGAGATTGCATGATTTTATTGTCATTTCTTTCAGAATTGTCTCCATTTCTTTCTCGCTTGTTGGGTGAAAGAAATGGAGAGGGTCAGGAGGCGTAGGTTGGAAAAAAGTGTGATCCAGTCTGGAGCGAATGTTGCGGACTTTGTCAGGGAAGAATGAAGAAAATATAGCAGGAAGTTCGGAAGGGCTATGAACAGTCGGCAGAGGGGTTGCCTTTGCGGATCCCAGAAGAGTTAAGGTGAGGGAAAAAAGAGATTTCATGGACGTAGCATCAAGAACTTGAGCAGAGTAATAATTTGTCTTTGCTGAATGGATAAAGGTTTTGACTTTGTTGATTTGTTTTCGAAAGAGCTGTTTATTTATTTCAGTGGTTTTTTTCGCCATTGTCGCTCGAGTTGTCGGCGTTTGCGTTTTGCGACAAGGATATCATGGGTGTACCATGGGGCGCAGGGACTATCAGGCAGAATGAGGTCAGTGGGAGGTGCATACTCCTCAAGCAGTTGGCCAAGAACAGTGTTGTAGTATTTGGAAGGGTCAGTGTTGCCAGGGACTTGTAATAGGCATTCAGCAGCTCGGGTAGAGAAAGTTTGAATATTTATGGGCTTGAGATTGCGACGCACTTTTTCTTTTTGATAGGCCTTGCAATGTTGAGAAGAAAAGAATGGCAGAATGATCAGAAAGTAGTTCATTAGACGTGACGATATCTAGTGAAATATTAGCGGTGAGCCAGTCTAAAATATGACCTCATCTGTGTGTAGCTTCATTTACCAGCTGGGAGATAGAGTGGTTAGACAAAGAAAGAGAAAGACGCTTGACATCAGGAGAAGACTGGTTGTCAAAAGTGGATCGGTGGTCTAGAGGTAACGCGCCTGTCTAGAAAGCGAAAAGTCCGGGTCTGAAGTGTGCGGCGGTTCGTACCCCGTTTGGACCCGAAACTTTCCCCCCATCCATTAGACCATGAGTGGTGGTCTGGGCGCTAGTCTTTCGGATGAGACGATAAACCGAGGTCCCGTGTGTTACACGTAATTATTTAGCGCACGTAAAAGAACCCACGGCAACAAGAGAGTTGTCCCTGGCAAAACTCTTAGAAAAAAGCCACTCTGATAGGGAAACAAATACAGTTGCAGACAGGAAAAATAAAAAATAAAAAAAAAATAAAAAAAAATGGGTGGCGCTGCTCTTGTGGCGACGCGCTCTCCCCGGGGAGAGCAGCCCGAATTTCACGGAGAGAAATCTGCCGTGACTTAAAGTGGTATGAAATGAAATCAGAGCGCTTTGATTTGTTGCTTTACAAGATTCAGCGCTATATAAATTCCATACATTATTATTATTATTATTAAAAGTGGAAGTTAAAGTCGCCAAGAATAATAAGCTTCTTGGGAAAGAGGCTGTAGTGATCAAGGAGTGACTGGAATTCTTGATGAAAAAGGGAAGATGTCAGATAGATTTTACGGCTAGGAGGTGGGCGGTAAATGCAGCAGAAAGTAATAGAATGGCCGGGTAGGTTGAGGTTAGTTCACAGACTCCGCCCCCCACCTCCTTCACTTATTTCTATCTATCTATCTATCTATCTATCTATCTATCTGCACACACCATTAGTATAATAGTGAATTGTCTGTTTGTCTGGGTCTTTGTCTGTCTGTATGTCTGTCTCTTTTTCTGTATTTCTCTTCCTCTTTCTTCCTCTCTCTTTCCGTGTGTGTGTGTGTGTGTGTGTGTGTGAGTTGGTTTTTCAGCTTATCGTCCTTCCACTATAATAATCATTTCAGACAGAAAATTGTGTGTGTGTTTTATTATTTTTTATTATTCATTTTATTCTTTTATATCGAGGATAATGGAATAAGCACTTATGCGATTTTTTTACATCCAGTCCCGTGTGTATGCATTTTTGTACATTCTGTCATCTGTTCCCACCGGCACACGATGGCCTACTCTTTCGAAAAGCGGAACAGGATTTAACATGTGCGCAAGATGTTCGGCGTGCGTTCGGACACTGGGTCTCATCCGGACTTTTGGGGAGAGTGGAGTCTGCACTGATGTTAACTCCAGAGGAAAATATCCCCTTGAACGGGAATCGAACCGGGGTCGTCAGATTGCGAGCGCAATGTTCTAACCACTAGGCTATCCCGTGCCCCCCCCCCCCTCCCTGTGTGTGTGTGTGTGTGTGTGTGTGTGTGTGTGTGTGTGTGTGTGTGTGTGTGTGTGTGTGTGTGTGT
>CM054142.1:1251820-1254320 GCA_028751875.1 Rapana venosa
CATACACCAGAAGCGTTTCAAAGGTGGTGAAACAGTCACCAACATGTTACAGTATCTGTCAGAAGATTTGGGGAGACAAAACAGTGGCCACAGAATGGGTCATGTAGTATGTTATAGAGGGGGGGGATTTGAACAAATGTTGGTGTTTTTAAACAGATTTTTTAAGCATGAAAAAATGGACTGTGCACTTGTTTTGGGGAAATTGAGGACATAGAGCAATACCAGGTAGTCATAAAGAAAGTTGGAAAATAACCACAAAATGAGGTTGCCTGAAATTCCTACGCGTTGACCGCGCATGCAATTCCCTGTAAGGAGCTAGAAACCCCAAAGGACTGAGGGGTCAGTGTTTGCTGAAAAATTGAACAATTTTAAACCTACCAAATTTGTTCAAAATCACATGAGTTTTAGAGTCAGAAGCTAGTATTTCACAAAAAGTCGTTTTCATTTCTGTTTGGATGTGCGGTATAATATAGAGTCCAAGAAAAACAGAAGGTATACCGGTGTGCAGTGCCAAGGCAGTAAGTAATGGCAATGAACAAAGGAACTTAGTGGCATGAACCAGTAGTGTAGTATATGATAGTGTAGTGTAGATGTTAGTGTGGTGAGTGGTGTACTGTAGTATAAGTGTGGTGTAGATGTAGTGTGGTGTATGTGGTGTACTGTGGTGTAGTGTAGTGTGGTGTGAGTGTACTGTAGTATATGTGGTGTTGTAGTGTAGTGTGCGTAGTGGTGGTGTATGGTTTAGATAGTGTGCTGTAGTGCAGTGTAGTGTGGTTGTAGTGTATTGTGGTGTAGTGTATGAGTAGGTGGTGTATGTGGTGTTGTATGTGTTGTAGTGTGGTGTAGTATAGCTGTGTGTGTAGTGTAGTGTGGTTTAGTGTGGGTGTATGTGTAATGTGGTGTAGTGTGATGTAGTGTAGTGTGGTGTAGTGTAGTGTAGTGAGTGTGGTGTGGTGTAGTGAATGTAGTGTAGTGTAGTGTGGTGTAGTGTAGTGTAGTGTGGTGTAGTGTGTGTAGTGTGGTGTGGTGTGGTGTAGTGTGATGTAGTGTAGTGTGGTGAAGTGTGGTGTATGTGGTGTAGTGTGTGTGTATTGTGGTGTAGTGTAGTGTAGTGTGGTGTAGTGTAGTGTGGTGTAGTGTAGTGTGGTGTAGTGTGGTGTAGTGAGAGTAGTGTGTAGTGTAGTGTAGTATGTGGTGTAGTTAGTGTAGTATAGTGTAGTGTATGTAGTGTGGTGTAGTGTTGTGTAGTGTAATGTAATGTAGTGTAGTGTAGTGTGGGTGTGTGTAGTGGAGTGCAGTGCAGTGTAGTGTGGTGTAGTGTGGTGTAGTGTAGCGTAGTGTGGTGTGGTGTAGTGTGGTGTAGTGTAGTGTAGTGTGGTGTAGTGTGTGTAGTGTAGTGTGGTGTAGTGTGGTGTAGTGTAGTGTAGTGTGGTGTGGTAAAGTGTGGTGTAGTGTAGTGTGGTGTAGTGTAGTGTGGTGTAGTGTAGTGAGTGTAGTGTAGTGTAGTGTAGTGTATGTAGTGTGGTGTAGTGTAGTGTGGTGTAGTGTAGTGTAGTGTAGTGTGGGTGTAGTGTGTGTGGTGTAGTGTAGTGTAGTGTAGTGTGGTGTAGTTTAGTGTAGTGTAGTGTAGTGTGGTGTAGTGTAGTGTAGTGTAGTGTGGTGTGTGTAGTGGAGTGCAGTGCAGTGTAGTGTAGTGTAGTGTGGTGTAGTGTAGTGTAGTGTACTGTAATGTAGTGTAGTGTAGTGTAGTGTAGTGTGGTGTGGTGTAGTGGAATGCAGTGCAGTGTAGTGTAGTGTGGTGTAGTGTGGTGTAGTGTAGCGTAGTGTGGTGTGGTGTAGTGTGGTGTGTGTAGTGTAGTGTGGTGTAGTGTGGTGTAGTGTAGTGTAGTGTGGTGTAGTGTGGTGTTAATGTAGTGTAGTGTGGGGTGTGGTATCGTGTGGTGTAGTGTAGTGTGGTGTAGTGTAGTGTGGTGTAGTGTAGTGTAGTGTAGTGTAGTGTGGTGTAGTGTGTGTAGTGTGGTGCAGTGTAGTGTAGTGTGGTGTAGTGTAGTGTGGTGTAGTGTGGTGGTAGTGTAGTGAGTGTGGTGTGGTGTGTAGTGGAGTGCAGTGCAGTGTATGTAGTGTGGTGTAGTGTGGTGTAGTGTGGTGTAGTGTTAGTGTAGTGTGGTGTGGTGTAGTGTAGTGTAGTCAAGTCAAGTCAAGTCAAAATTTTATTTTCAGATGGTACATTGAATAAGCAATGCATTTGCTTTTTTTCATCAAGCCATCTATCTAAGAACAAATTCCGTAATGATTATACTAAGTCACTACATTATAGCATCATTTACCATTAAATTAAACCAGTAAAAAAAAAAAGAGGAAAAAATCGTTAAGGAAATACATTGAAAATACAAATTACCACATATACATATACACGCACACACATACTCATGCACACCTGTGCGCGCTCACGTCCACACACACATTTAAATAAAAATGTTTTAAGAATTAAAAAAAGAAA
>CM054142.1:1264320-1271820 GCA_028751875.1 Rapana venosa
ACACACACACACACACACACATGTACCATCTGGAAATAAAATTTTGACTTGACTTGACTTGACACACACACACACACACACACACACACACACACACAACACACACACACACACACACACACACACACACACACACAAACCAATGTAGGAATACAATGTTGTAGAAACCATTAATGGGAAAACACATAAAGTTATTTTTTACGCGTGCAAGCACGCGCGCACACACCCATACACACACACACCAATATATGGACACAATTTTATAGACTTCTTCTTCGTCCATCGGGATCGATGATGACCATCTATTCATCCTGGGATTGGGAGGGTCCATTTCTGTGGGTGCGAAGATGACTTATTTGGCCAATCCGCGCTTGTAAAGTTTTTGAGCAGTATGGACAGGGTATAGTGGCTGCTTTTGGAGACTTGGAGGCTTTATCTTTCCTGTCTTGCCTGCGTTGATCAGCTGTCGCAATTCTGTTTGCTTCGTGGGCCTTGGCGCCACTGCGTACAGCTGCTCGCCACTTTGGCCTCTCCATTGCTGCCTGCTCCCATGAGTTTATCTCAATGTTGAAAGCTTTCAGTGAGGCTTTCAGAGTGTCCTTGAAGCGTTTCTTCTGGCCTCCCTGGGAGCGCTTTCCATGCTGAAGTTCGCCAAACAGAAGTTTCTTGGGGAGCCGATGGTCTGGCATGCGAACTACATGGCCTGCCCAGCGAAGCTGGGTCTGCATCAGGATGCTGTGGATGCTGGAAGTTTGCTCTAGTGAGCACCTCAGTGTCTGGGATCTTGTCCTGCCACTTGATGCCAAACAGTTTTCTCAAACAGGTGGTGTGGAAGTGGTTCAGCTTTTTAGCATGGCGTTGGTAGACTGTCCATGACTCTGAGCCATAGAGCAGGGTGGTGAGCACTACCGCTTTGTAGACCTTGATCTTGGTTTCTGTTGAGATGCCTCTCCTGTCCCACACATTCTTTCGGAGTCTGCCAAAGGCAGCGCTTGCTTTGGCGAGTCTGGTGTTGACCTCATCATCAACGACTAAAAAAGACATATAAAGACTATTGACTAGAAAACACACATACACACACGTGTACCCGCGCACCATAATGACCATTGTCTAGTAAAGACATAAACTTAAACACACACACGCACACACACACACACACACACACACACACACACACACACACACACACACACACACAACACACACACGCACACACGCACTTGACAATCAGGGGGGTATATCAGAGAATCTAAAACTGTTTGGTCAGTGCTGTTTTGAATTTGGAATTCGAATGACTGCTGGAACAAAAGAATTTCTTTATCGATTTATTTTACTGTTGGAGCACCGAAAGCGGCGTCCTGAAGGCAACAACTGAAATTCCGAAGACATAGCATGGGAAGGATCAGCCAAGATGGCAGTCGCTTTGCGCACAAGCTGCTGATCGCAGTACGGCTTGAGATCTCTTTGTTCTTCTCCAATTATTATTTTTCTCAGCAGATTCTAACAATTCTCCGAAGACTACTCTTGTTTTTAACACTAAGGTTGTTGTACCAACAGATGAAAGCAAAACTTAGAACACTTTCTATGTAGGACTTGTAGAAACAAAGAAAGAACCTTTTTGTCAACAAGAAATGACTTAAGCTTCCTTAGAAAATACATACGTCGTTGTCCCTTTTTGACAATAGCGTCAGTGTTAGCATCTTAGTTTAATTTGTGATCAAAAATAGTTCCCAGATACTTGTACTTCGAAACATTTTCAACTTCTTGACTATGGATGATAACATGCTCAGAAGTGTGACCCGATCTTCTGAAATCGATAAGAAGATCTTTAGTTTTAGAAACATTTAGCTCCAGATATGCCTCATGACACCAATTGACGAAATCAGTGAGGGCTGGACCATGATTTTGGACAGATCCGGGTAAGAGAGACAAAAGAGCACTGCTTTCGGCAAATTTGACAAAAAAGGAACTTTCATAGCTGCTTTTGCAATCATCTGTGTATAGAATGTACAGAAGGGGCGAGAGAACGCATCCCTGTGGAGAACCCGTACAGGTAAATCTAACCGATGAAGATATTTTATTGGCAAAAACACACTGCGGTCTGTTAGTTAAAAATTCTATCAGCCAACGAACAAGTTGATAGTCTACATCAAATTTTGAAAGTATTTTGTGAACAAGAACTTGAGGCTGCATTGTTATGAAAGCTGAACTAAAGTCAGCAAACAATTCTGGCATGAGTCAGGTGTTTCTAAGTGGTTGTACAACTTGTTCAAAATGAACAGTTTGGCATATTCGACACCTCGTCCTGTCCTGTAGGCAAACTGTAGTGGGTCAAGGTCTTTCTCTGTAGCGGAAAGAATGAGAGATTTTATGATCTTTTCTAATGTTTTCATCACAAGTGATGTGAGGGTTATTATTTCAGATTTTGTTTGTTGCCAATGTCCCTCTAGATCAACCATGGATCGGTGGTCTAGAGGTAACGCGCCTGTCTAGAATGCGAAAAGTCCGGGTCGGGTGTGTGCGCGGTTCGTACCCCGTTTGGTCCGAAATTTTTCCCCATCCATTAGACCATGAGTGGTGGTCTGGGCGCTAGTCTTTCGGATGAGACGATAAACCGAGGTCCCGTGTGTTACACAAAATTTTCAGCGCACGTAAAAGAACCCACGGCAACAAGGGAGTTGTCCCTGGCAAAATTCTTAGAAAAAAGCCACTCTGATAGGGAAACAAATACAGTTGCAGAAAAAAAGAAAAAAAAAAAAAAAAAAGGGTGGCGTGCTCTTTCGACGCCTTCCCCGGGGGAAAAACCCCCAATTTCAGCAGAGAAATCTCTGATTTAAAGGGGGTATAAAAAAAAAAAAAAAAAAAAAATAAAAAATAAAGAACCCTGCACGTAATATTGTTGTCAAAAAAAGGCAGTAATCAACCATAACCCTGACATAAAATCTTTGTCACTGAAAGAATGTAGATAACCCATAACCTGCACGTAATATCTTTTCACTAAAAAGAGCATGTAATAAACCCAAAAACCCTGACAAAATATCTTGTCACGAAAAAGCATTAGATAAACCCCATAACCCTCACTAATATCGTTGTCATTTGAAAGAGCATGTAATCAACCATAACCCTGCACGAATATCGTTGTCCTGAAAGAGATGTAGATAAACCCATAACCCCCCCGTAATATCGTTGTCACTGAAAAAGCAGTAATACGGGGACTGTCAAAAGGGCTTGGGACATGCGTGTTGACTGGTTTGGGGGCAGTTTTGGCTGTTGACTGGCATGTATGGGGTTTTGACTGGCTGGGGCTTTGTATTTTTGACGGGCTGTGGCAGTGTGATCTGTTGACGGGCTGGGGCGGTGACTGTTGCTGGTGGGGCAGGGTGATCTTTTGACGGGTGGGGCGGGACTGTTGACTGGTTTGGGGCGGGGGATCTTTTGACGGGTGGGGCGTGTGATCTGTTCTCTGTGGCATGTGATCTGTTATGTTGGCAGTGTGAACGTTTATCAGGTGATCGTTGACGGGCTGGGGCAGCTGATCTTTGACTGCTGTGGCATGAAATCTTGATGGCTGTACAGTGTGATCTGTTGATGGCTTGGCAGGTTCTTTGACGGGCTTTGATCTTTTTGCTGGCTGTCAGTGTATCTTTGAGGGCGTGTGATTGTTGACGGGCGTGGCGTGTGATCTGTTGCTGCTGTTGATCGTTTGAGGGTTTTGGGGGCAGGTATCTGTTGACGGGCTGGGGCAGTGGATCGTGTTGACTGGCGGGGGCCAGTGTACTTTGAGGGCGTGTGATCTGTTGATGGCTGTGGCATTGATCTGTTGACGGGCGGGGCGTGTGATGTGATCGTGTTAGGGTGGGCATCTTTGAGGGGGGGCAGTGGATTGTTGAGGGCTGGGGCAGGGGATCTGTTGACGGCCGGCGTGTGATTATCGTTTTGACGGCTGGGCAGGGTGAAGTTTTGCGGGCATGTGATCTTTTGAGGGCTGGGGCAGGGATTTTTTTTCGGGTTTTGGGGGCCCAGTGTGATCTGTTGATGGCTGGGCGTGTGATGTATCGTGTTGAGGGCTGTGGCAGGAAAAAGTGTTGACGGGCGTGGATCTGTACTGGCTGTGCGGGATTTTACTGGTTTGGGGCATGTGATCTGTTGACGGGCTGGGGCAGGGGACTTTGACGGGCTGTGGCAGTGGATCTGTTGGGGCATGGATCTGTTGAGGGCGGGGCAGTGGATCTTTTGACGGGCTGTGGCTGTACTGTTCGGGCAGGTATTTTACGGGTGTGGCGTGGGGATCTGTTACTGGCATGTGATCTTTTGACTGCTGTGCAGTGTGTCTGTTGACGGGCGTGTGATCTGTTGATGGCTGTGGCAGTGTGATTGTTGACGGGCAGTTGATCTGTTGAGGGCTGTTGATCTTTGACTGGCAGTGTGATCTGTTGACGGGCTGTGTGATCTTTTGACTGGCAGTGTATTTTGACTGGCAGTGTGATCTTTGATGGCTGGGGATTTTGACTCTTGGACTGTTAGGGGTTGGCTGTTTGTTGACGGGCAGTGTGATCGTTAATGGCGTGGCAGTGTGATCTGTTGACGGGCGTGCCCCCTTTTTCCCCCGCAAAAGTGGGGTCGCTCTAGCAACTGCATCCTTTTCCTTGAGGGGCAGAAACACCGGGACATCTTTTGTCATGAAATAGTCTGGGTTTGGGGTTTCTGTGTCAGGGGTTTATCTGCGGGGGCCGTGCAGGGGAAATGGGAAGAGAGGTGAGAGTCTTACACAGCCACAGGGCATGCATGTCGAAGTTCGTAATCTCGGGCCCGTTTTCCCCTGAATGTTCCCGTTTTCAGCCCGATCAAACATCGTGTATTGTCTGTTTTTTGTTAGGATTTTTTTTAAACCCCTTTTGGGGGGCCAGAAGAAGAGAGAGAAAGGGGGGGAAAAAGAAGAAGGGGAAAGAGAGGGGAGAGAGAGGGGGAGAGAGAGAGAGGGAAAAAATGAAAAATAACAATGAACAAATTTTTTTATAAAGGGTTTTTAGAATAAGCATAACAATAGCTTTTTTACATCCAGCCCTCTGGAAAAAAAAATCGAAAGTAATTAATGTGCAATACATAGCATGAAGAATGATATAAAGAAAGAAAAATACATACATTGATGATGGACTTTCCATGCAAATTCATCCCAATCTAATTTCATACATGAAAAACATAATTTTTAAAGTAAACATAAACAGGAATAAGCCAAACATGGATAGGCACTGCTAATTAATTTCATAATGCACAACCCCCCCCCCCACACACAACACACTACATATAAATATAATAAATATATATATATACAATATATATATATATATATAATATAAATATATATAACAATACACACATACATACACATACATATATATAAAGACAAAATGATGAAGTTCAAGAAAAGTTATTTCAATAATGTAAATGGAAAATAGAAGAAAAGGAATGCAAAGAAAGAGAGAGAGAGAGAGAGAGAAGAGAGACAGACAGACAGAGCAGAAGAGACAGACAGAGAGAAGAAGAGACAGGAGACAAGGAGGAGACAGACAGACAGACAGACAGAGACCGACAGACAGAGAGAGAGAAACAAGACAGAGACAGAGGGAGAGACAGACAGACGAAATAGATGACAACAGATAGAAGTACAAATAGAAGATAGGATAGATAGAAATAGATAGATAGATAGATAGATAGACAATGACAATGACAAATTCTTTTATTTCGAGGATAATGAATAAGCACACATGTGCTTTTTTACATCCAGTCCCCGCCCGTTAGGGATACATCTTAATAATAATAACCCAATACTTATACAGTCTCACAATAAAAACAAGGGGAAATAACCCTTTTCAAAACAGCTCCCCCCCAACAACCCTCCCCCCCCCAAAGCAAGCAATTAAAAGAAAATCCTAAGAATACCCCACCCCTACCCCCACCCCCCAAAAAACCCTAACCAAAACAAACAAACAAACAAAAGAGAAGGAAAAACCAAACCAACAAAAGATGATCAAAACGAGAAAAACAGACAAACAACAACAACAAGAACAAGAGCAACAACAAAGCCAAGAAAAATAACACAACCAAACTTAATAAGTCATAAAGATAAACATCTACACATTGTCAAATGGTACACATACTTGTTACACATAATTATAAGATATTGAAATAGGGCACTCATTAAAACTTAAGTTCAGAGGCAAGTCCAATAAAGTATTGAAAATATAAAAATATGAATCCTTCATCAGGATATACTATGACTATAAGCAGGACGATAAAAGGTGAGAGAGAGAGAGAGAGACCGAGACAGAGAGACAGAGAGTGTGTGTGTGTGTGTATTTCAGAGATAATATCCAATATATAAATCCCAAAACAGTATGCGATCCCACCAACACTCATTTTAGATTATACTCGTTTCAAATTATATGTCATGATAATGATCATAAAATTGAACACCTTCATATTGCAGAATAGTACACATAGTTGTTACACGTAATAATAAGATATTGAAATGACATTTACTGGAGCTCAAGTACAGTCAACAAGCCCAAAATAATATTGAAAATAGAACGTATGAAAAAGCCCTTATTAGAAGACACAATAACTATAGAAGGAGAGAGAGAGAGAGAGAGAGAGAGAGAGAGAGAGAGAGAGAGAGAGAGAGAGAGAGAGAGAGAGAGAGAGAGAGGGAGAGGTGTGTGTGTGTGTGTGTGTGTTGTTTCAGAGATTGTACTAAATATATGATTCTCAAAACAGTACAACGATCACCTTCAACACTTAGTTTGTTTACTCATACAAATTTTATGTCATGATAATCAAATAAATTCAATACCCATACTCTCACACAACAAAAACAAGGAGGGAAAGAAAGAGAGAGAGAGAGAGAGAGAGAGAGAGAGAGAGAGAGAGAGAGAGAGAGAGAGAGAGAGAGAGAGAGAGAGAGAGAGAGAGAGAGAGAGAGAGAATCGGTTGGGTGTTGTTTTCTTTTTCAGGGGAAAGCAAACAGATTTTTTGTAAATCATATCCTTCTGTCAGCATTGCCTTTGTCACCCCTCCCGCCCCCTGCGTTACCTCCCCCTTTTCATACCGTCCAATGACAGCCACATCCTGCTCCACAATGTTTTTTTAAATACCCTTGACACTGAATGTAGGTCACAGCCCCCCTTCCCCCCTCACACACACATCTCTCTCTCTCTCTCTCTCTCTCTCTCTCTCTCTCTCTCTCTCTCTCTGTGTCAATTTTAGGAGTATGTAACAGCATATCACACAAATGATCTTGTCTACAGCGAAAAACAAAGAGATGTCCGTTGTCAGTTCTTTTCTTCTTGATCCAACGCTCAGACAGCAGCCCTTGTTGTCTGTCATAGCTATGACAAACATGCGCTACACTGCCTTTAAGCCCCTGACAAGTCAGGCCCAGTACTCTGACTTCGCCGTGGGGGAGAATTGTCTGTCTTTCTTGAACAAAGGCAGTGACAAAGA
>CM054142.1:1274320-1279320 GCA_028751875.1 Rapana venosa
TTGTTGTCGTTCCTGGGTCTGGAGCTCCCAGGTTCACCATGGTGAGAGCTCTGCCTGTGCAACCGTTTTCCAGCAACCAGTTAGCCAGCACAGGCCAACTTCAGGCTGGCGTCTAAACCAGACACCCCTGTGCAGGCCTTTCTGACGTTTTGCCATCCGTTCCTACCGGCACGAAAATGGCCTACTCTTCCAAAAGGTGGAACCGGTTAACGCATGCGCAAGATGTTCTGCGCTCATTCGCACCCGGGGCCTTGGTAAATAGTATCTTCCGAAAGACTTTGACATTCAGTTTGATTTCCTTGTCAAACTGGGAAGAAAAAAGGGCAGGGTAGGGCTGGGGATGGAACCCAGAACCTCACGGTGTACTTGTTCGGCAGGTCTTAACTCTCCTGCCACCTTCTTCCTTCTTATCATAGATGATAACTCTCAAAGCACATCTAAGGGGTGTGGTGATAAAAGCTACACTATGAAGAATTAACTTGACATTAATTGTCTCGCAATACACCTTCCATCACACAATATTCATGTATAACAAACACACAAGAGACTGTACCAAAATTGCAGTCGAACATCATCACCAATCACCTGTTAAACAACAACAAAACAACAACAACTACAACAACTACAACAATAGCAAAAACTGGCAGCTCCATCACCCACGTTGTACACCTACCCCCCCCCCCCCCCCCCCCCCCCCCACACACACAACACAGCCACGTCACTCCTGCACAAACCTACAGATGCAGGTCATCTGGATCGTGGTCAAGAGGTAATGCATCCGCATAGAAAGCCAGTGCTGGTTCGATCCCCGTTTGTGCCCGAAACTGTTGCCCCATCCACGAGACCTTGAGTGGTGGTCTGGGTACTAGTCTTTCGAATGAAACGATTAACCAAGGTCCCGTGTGCAGCACACATTCAGTGCACGTAAAAGAACTCAGGGAAACAAGAGAGTTGTCCCTGACAAAATTCTGTACACACACACACACACACACACACACACACACAACTTGTTTTATTATATCTATTTTGGGAATTTCACCTTCCTTTCTTACACTCAACTTGTGTATCCCGAGGGAGTGTGATTAGAAGTGGTGACATCCTTTGTTATATTCACACAGAATGTTCACTATGGTCCTGTGCATTCCTGTTATACATTATTATATCATATAATCCATCCACGAACCTGAATTTGCCTCCAAAACGATACGGCATGGAAATCATTTGCAGAAAGACCAACTGATGATAATAACACCAACGGCATAGCACCTGATATCAGGGTTATGACCAGAAGCGGAAACAGTTCAAAGCTTCAAGTACCTGGGAGCCATTGTAATCAGCCAGATCCAAGCCAGAAGTAGTATGCAGACTGCACTGACAATAACAGCTTTGTCAAAACTAAACAAACTGGATAGATAACAAGGTGAATGTTCCACTTATCTCCAAGATTCAGACTAATGCGGCTCCCTTGTCATATCTATTTCATGTGTGCCTGTGAATCATGACCGAGCTCAGATGGAGAGAAGATGTACAGGCGTGGAATGAGATGCTTTCGGAATCCTTGCATCTCCTCAAAGACCACATAAGCAACGAAAGCGTGCATAACAGAATCCAGCAACCATTGACCCTATGAGAACCTTCTAACGACGTGATAAAACGAAACTTAAATGGATGGCTATGTCACAAGATCCAAAGACTTGCAAAGACATTTTTACAAGCACTGTCCAGGGAGGAAGAAAAGATGCAGACTAAGAAGCTTGGGAGGATAACATCACGATATGGACAGGCTCTAGAACTCAACTAAACCTTGAGAAGGCAGAACAGAGAGAGGAATGGTGAGAATGTTGTGAGTCCTTTGAGTTGCCCTTCACGGTCCGTCAGACTACGGACATATAGATAGATTAATATAATCCATCTACCACCGGTAGAGGTCCCATCAGGGTTATCACTTCAGTAAAAATCAGGGTCCTGGGATTTTCCACTTTCAGAGTGATTTGAACTACAAGCATAAAATAAAGCATTGTTTATGACTTTTCGATATGAAAGAACCAAACAATAAGCAAACATAAAACCTCACCATCATACATTGTCTATGATAATTATTACAGGACCATTTTCAGTGTTTTTTATGCGCAGTTTACTCCAGTTCTGGTGTTATGACGTAAACAAACTTGTGACGTCTTGTTAATTGCGGTCGTAGAATCTGAAAATCATTTTGCAAGACAGTGAAAATGGACAATATTTCGGATGACATGACAACTTTGATCTGATGAAGGCTATTTATCACACTGAAGACATCGTGAGCAGATTAAAAAATGGTGAGTTTAATCTATTTGCCTTAACTCTCTTACAAAATCGTCCTGGGATACGGGAAACAGTACTGTTCCAGACGTGACATCGTTCTACTGGAACACATAGATCTAGATCTGCCTTTTATTAGGACATGTCTGAATATTAGAATACGAAGCAGATTATTGAGTCAGCATCATTGGTTATGAAGACAGGTGAGAAACTCTGTGCTTTCGGAATGTTGATTAATGCAGAGTTGAAGTCAGTGGAACTGTTTGCCGCATCTGTTAACTTTGACACTGCAGAAAGACTACATTGTTTCCAAGAGACAAAGAAAAAAACCCAACAAAAACTGCACTAGACAAAAACTTGTAATTGTAAATAGATCACCTTCAACTCGGCTATAGCGTCCGTCGGTTTCAAAATTTGATGTAAATTGGAGGAGTATTGCATGTAAAATTGTGTCTACATGAATTTGTTTTACAGTTACAACGAAATGGTGTTTTTCCAGCACGCTGAGACCATCTGAGATAGTAAATGCATTTGAGCTGATCAACTGACTAAAACCTGCTGTGACAGGGAACCCCCCCCCCCCCCCCCCCCCCCACACACACACACACCAACCAAATACAACCACAGCAAGCAACAACCATCCCGCCTCTCCCCCAACAACAAAAGAAACAACAACAAAAAACCCTTTTCGTTTCATTTGATATGCAAACCAAACGAAAGCAAACAAAATTCACAAGCAAATGAATTTTTTTTTGTCAACATGAACATTTCCCACTTTTTAGCATATAAAGGACATGTGCAAAGAAGGGATAGCATAACGTCAAAGTCCCAAATATCCGGAGTTGTTCCCCGTAGATCATCCTTTTTCGCGACTGACCTCTTGAAGTCGCTCTTCTGTGAGGAGACCAGCATAGCTTTGGATTGGTCGTCTGCATC
Organism: Rapana venosa; assembly: GCA_028751875.1. Classification (NCBI taxonomy): domain Eukaryota; kingdom Metazoa; phylum Mollusca; class Gastropoda; order Neogastropoda; family Muricidae; genus Rapana; species Rapana venosa. The sequence goes on from CM054142.1 coordinate 1,277,555, forward strand.
CCCATCCACCAACTAGAACAGAACAGTTGACTATGTACTTTCTAATTTGTTTCTTTACAAATTGTTAAGCAACAAAAGAGGTACGTTTCTGAAGTTTTTTGGTGTATGGTTAATTTTCTTAAAACAAGGTATTGGTTTTCTGTGTAATATGTGGATAGAATTCAACTTTGCAGTCATTTCGATTACACCATCTTTGGCTGGCAGAAAGCTGGACCTACTAATTATGTTATTGTCATTTATGAAGAAGGTTAATGGCATTGTCTTGTACATCTCCTGCCTGTCCTGGGCACACACACACACACACACACAATTATATATATATATATATATATTAGCTTCAAGTGTCCTCCCACCCCACTCTAGCCCCGTCTACAGTGTGGTCAGGGCAGACGGCAGGTTATTCTGTGGAACGTCGAGAACTCATACCCACAGCGGCCCGTTATAGTTAAAACACGATTATAATGCGCGAACCACAAGGCTCTTCCGTCCTTTACACCCCCACCCCCCCTCCCTACTTCCACCTCAACCCCTACACATACGCGGAAGTATTCTCTCTCTCTCTCTCTCTCTCTCTCTCTCTCTCCTCTCACTCACTCACTCACTCGTTAAGTTATGCAACAGAAAGTGCATAAAAAATTGTGTATTTATCATGATGTTCCTTACAAAGGCGCGGACTGGATGTAACCAAGCACACGAGGGCTTATTCATTGTCCTAGAAATAATATAATTTAATTTGATTTGATTTGATTCTCTGTCTGTCTCTCCCTCTCTCACACACGCACGCACGCACCCCCCCCCCCCCCCAACACACACACCACACACCTGTTACTTTATTAAGATAATCAGAATTTCATAGGTTGTAAAAGCAATATCGTGTGCGTGCTGCAGTACGGGCAGATTCACTGCATTATCAGAGAGATGGTTCAGGTCAAGTTCGGATTGGAAAAGTGGGCCGAAGTTCTGTGAGTAAAACCTGCCAGTTCTCTCTCTCTCTCTCTCTCTCTCTCTCTCTCTCTCTCTCTCTCTCTCTCTCTCTCTCTCTCTCTCTCCTCTCTCTCTCTCTCTCTCTCTCTCTCTCTCTCTGATGACGAGAGGGATGATAATGAAAGATGACAGTGAGGATGACCGTAATGGTATTGAGCATAATAATGGTGATGTTAATGACATTGGTAATAATAATGTTGTCAATAACATTAATAATGATGATTGTGGCGGTAATATTGATGAAGATGACGTTAGCGATGATGATATTAATAGTAATGATTTCGATCATAGTGCTAATCATCTTGTTGATGGAGGTGGTGATACTTATGATGTTGATGATGACGATGATGCTTATGATGTAAATAATAACATCTACGAAGTCGGAATGCAGCTACCGTCGTGGTGGGCAAAAACGGTCGCATACACAAAAATCTCACCGTTAGCTCCGAGGCTCTAGCTGAAGAAGAAACAAACAAAACTAATGATGATATTGATGATGATATTGATGATGATATTGATGATGATATTGATGATGATATTGATGATGATGGTGATGATGATATTGATGATGGTGATGATGATGATATTGATGATGATATTGATGATGATGATATTGATGATGATGATGATATTGATGATGATGATGATATTGATCATATTGATGATGATGTTGGTGATGATGATATTGATGATGATATTGACGGTGATGATATTGATGATGATGATGATGATGGTGATGGTGATGATGATATGTGATGATATTGGTGATGGTGATGACGACG
>CM054142.1:1284320-1327539 GCA_028751875.1 Rapana venosa
CCATAGTCATCCACCACTACAGCTGGCGTAGTGGCTTCTACCCCATTGTGCAAGGTAGGCAGGGAAGGCCTCCCCTCCCCTCCCCTTCTTCCTCACTTTGTCTGTCTGTCTGTCCGTCTGTCTGTCTGTCTCTTTGTTTGTTTGTCTGTCTCTGGCTTTCCCACCAGTTTTTGCTTTACTAAGCTGAAATTAGTAATGATTTCTCTTTCTTGATACTTGTGATTACTTGCTTTGAAATGACCAATATATGTGGTGCCTCTCTTCTCTCTCTCTCTCTCTCTCTCTCTCCTCTCTCTCTCTCTCTCTCTCTCTCTCTCTCTCTCTCTCTCTCTCTCTTCTCTCTCTCTTGCCTTGTATTTGTATATGCGCTAGGACATTTTGAAGATGTCAGTACTTTTCTTTTCTTCTTCGTTTTGTTTTTTTATGTTTTTTTTGGATAAAGCTTCATTTTGTTACGTTCATCTTAAAACAGAAGTGGGTCAGGATAAAAACAAACAAACCAAACCCCCAAACAAACACACAAACAACTCTAACACACATGGCGAACGTGTGTTGTCGATGAAGCTTTAACCTCACTGTAGTTAACGAGCACTGTAGCCTGACACTAGACCCTCATTTGAAGAGGTGGGGATCATATTGGATACATTATCGTTATTCTGTGAGACTGGGTAGGGTGTGAGTTGGGCAGCAGACTGACTCTGCACCCCTTAACTTGCTCTGTGTCAGGTCTGGTGGAGGCAGTGGGCAGGGACCTCTTCAACCAGGTGGCTACCATCACCCTTCTGAGCACAGATCAGGTGGAGGTGGACCTTGGCAAGATCCAGTACCATACCAGCATGAAGGTGAAAACCTCAAACTTACACGCCTGTCGATCTGCTGTGCTGTGGTGGTTGATGGTTGAATCGGTGGTTGACGGAGCATCGATGAAGGGCTGGTTGGTTAAAGGAAGGGCTGGCTGACTTGTCACGTCAATGAAAACGACAGACCCTATATCCGAGTGATAAAGACACTTCGACTTCAAATCCCATGGGTCCATGAAGTCGTGGGTCAAATCTCGACGGCGTGTGGCAAATAGAGGGTGGGGATTTTTACGATCTCCCAGGTCAACTTCAAGTGCAGTGCCTTACTTCCCTTCGTGTAGGTACGCATGTAGAAGATCAAATATGCATGTTAAAGATCCCGCAGTTCATGTCAGCGTTAGGTGGTTTGCAGAAACACGAACATGCCCATCATACATCCCTGGTCGGAATGCGGCTACCTCGTGACGATGGGCAGAAACAGTCGCGTACGCAAGACCTCGCCATCGGTGAAGCTAGCAGCCCTAGCTGAGCAAGGAAAAAACACAACGGGGAAAAGATGTGAGGGTCTTGGAGGAAGGGAACACAAGCTTGCTGGCAGGGTGTGGCACCACACAGGGAAGACCAGCCTCTGAAACATTATCCTGTAACATTGTTGTTGACACTTGTCAAACCAACTCCTGGGCTTGATGATATTTCGGGGAATACCTATTGCTAGTATAGACGATGTGCGTACTGATTTGGCTGATGTAGACAGATGTGAGAGGGTCATTAACTCTGAAGTCATAACTGAGACCTTCATGTTTGTACGGATGACCACCATGGTCAGACAAGACTGGCTGTCATCCAAGCAAAGCATTGTGGTCAGTTTTGATGTGGTGATAAGTGTGATGTGGTGATGATAGTGGTGTGCCGATGAAGGTAACGTTATGGTTCAGATGGTGTAGAGATGATGGTGTGATGGGTAATGTGGTGGAGAAAGTGACAGAGTAGTAACTGTGATGTAAAGGTGAAGGTGATGTGGAGGTGAAGGTGATATGAAGGTGAGGTGGAGGTGATATAGAGGTGAAGATGATGTGGAGGTGATATGAATGGAGGTGGAGGTGATATAGAGGTGAAGATGATGTGAGGTGAGGTGATATGAAGGTGAGGGGGGTGATATAGAGGTGAAGATGATGGATGTGAAGGATTGAAGTGAGGCGTGATATAGTGTGAGAGAGGGGTGTGGGTTGGCGGTGATACAGGTGGAGCTGGAGTGTGTTCATTGGGGCGGTGGTTTTGTGACAGTGAGCTGAGGTCGGGGCCGGGGTATACGCCTGGGGGGACGGCGCTCCCGCCGCCGCCGAATGAACATCGACGTCACCGCCTCTGGCAAAAGGGGCAGGCCCTCCCTCTTGACGTCAGTGTCGGCTCCTGCTGTGACATCTCCTCTCGTCTTCCACTGTGACGTATTTCACTGTAATGTCTTCCACTGTGACGTATTTCACTGTAATGTCTTCCACTGTGACGTCTCATCTCACTGTGACGTCTTCCACTGTGACGTCTTTCACTGCAATATCTTCAACTATGACGTCTCATCTCACTGTGACGTCTTCCACTGTGACGTATTTCACTGTGATGTCTCATCTCACTGTGATGTTATTGTCTTGACGTCTTCTCACTGTGATGTCTTCCACTGTGATCATCACTGTGTGTCTCTCCACTGTGATGTCTCTTCTGTGATTGTCTTCCACTGTGTATATTCCATTGTGATGTATTCTTGTGATGTCTTCCACCGTGAGTGTACTTCCACCGTGATGATTCTTTTTCCACCGTGATGATGTCTTCCACCTGATGATGTCTTCCACCTGATGATGTCTTCCATTGATGATGTCTTCACTGTGATGTCTCCTCAACTGCGATTTCTTCCACTCTGTATCTTCCACTGTGATTTCTTCACTGTGATGTCTCCACTGTGATGATGTCATCCACTGTGATGATGTCTTCCACGTGATTGATTTTCCACAATTTGTCTGAAATGACGTCGCATCGTGATAATGTTTCCAACCAATTGGATATTAAGTTTCCATGATGATGTCTTACAATATGATGTGTGTGTGTACTTCAACGAATTTCCAATGATAAATTCTATCAGGATGATTCTTCCACCTATGTCCTCCCCCAGGTGTCTTCTCTGTTGTCTCCTCTACTTTTCTTCTCACTCTGTTCTTCTCTGTGTTTCTGATTCTCTCTCACTGTTTGTCTTCACTTTGATGTCTCACTGTTCTCTTTCTTTTGCTTTAATCTCTGTGAACTTTTTTTATCTCAGTTTATCCTTGTACATTCTGAGTTTCGTGATATCGTTTGTGTATTTCTGTACTCTCTTGGGTACTTTCTCAACTCTTCTCCCCACGCTCTCTCTCTCTCTCTCTCTCTCTCTCTCTCTCTCTCTCTCTGTGCTATTCCTCCCCCTCCTCCTCTTTCCAATCCTCTTACAACTACCAGAATGCTGATAAGACAATGGATCATTGGTCTACAGATATCGCGCCCGGCTAGAAAATAAAACGTGCGAGTTAGACTCCTGTTTGAGTCCAAACTCCACCTCTTCCCGTCATCCTCTTGACCTTGAGTGGCGGTCTGATGTAAGTCTTCCGGGTGAAGCGATAAACCGAGATCCCCAGCGCAACATATATTTAGCTTACAGAAAAGAACCCATGGCAACAAGAGAATTGTCCCTGGCAAAATTCCGTGAAAAAGCCACTCTCATAGGGAAGCAAATATATCTACAGACAGAAAAATAATTAAAAAACAAAACAAAACAAACAAACAAACAAAAAACCACAGCAAATTAAAGGTGGCGCTGCTCTTGTAGCGACGCACTCTTCCCAAGGGAGAGCAGTCTGAATTTAAGGCAGAGAAATGTGCCGTGACTTTAGGTGGTGTACAATACAATACCATACAATACAATACCATACAATACAATACCATACAATGCATCGCACTACAATAAATATGATACAATACATCACCATACAATACAATGCTTCTTCGTTGAACACTGAGACAGCAACTGTTGTTCTCTTTCATAGGAGTGAAAACACTTTGCACTTCCCGTTAAGCGCCTGGCAAGTCAGACCCAGCGCATTCGACTTCGGCATGGGAGAGAACTGTTATCTTTTAAGTCTTTCTGGATAAAACCCAGGAGAATGAACCCCCGAAAAGGCAGAAAACAGACAGAAACAAAGAGAAGGATAGAAATTGAGGAGGGAATTTCTAAACATAATTTCCAGAAGGTGGGGATGCTATTGATACTGACAGGCCCCAGTAATTCCCACGGGGACAATTCAACACAATAAAATACAATACACCACAACACAATACAACAGAACACAATATAACGCAACACAACACGACACAACACAACAAACAACAGGTGGAGGTGCGTGTTCATGTGTGTGTGAGTGTGTGTGAGTGTGTGTGTGTGTGTGTGTGTGTGCGTGCGGCGCGCGGCGCGCGCGTGCGTGCGTGCGTGTGTGCGTCGTGCGTGCGTGTATGTGTGTGTGTGTGTGTGTGTGTGTGCGCGTGCAGGCTGGGGGAGCTGGGGCAGCTGTTCCCCTACAACATCCTGATGGACAGCGACCTGAGGATCCAGGAGGTTGGCGACGCCATCCGCCGCCTGGTGCCCTTCCCCATCGACTCCGACACGCGCTTCCCCGCCATCGCCACCATCCGCCAGCCCGTGATGTCGGCCAGGGCCGACCACATCATCACCTTCATCAACAGCATCTTCATCCTCGACATCGTCCACAACCCCGGCCACAAGTCCATCCCTCTCAAAGGTGAGGGGCCCACGAAGTCGGAATGCGGATACCTCTATGGTGGGGGACAAAACTTATGTAGGTTAAGCTCGGAGCTCTAGCCGACGACCCCCACCCCCCTCCCCTAAAAAAAAATTAAAAAAAATAAAGAAGAAAAAAGAGAAAATGTAAGGGATGGAGATGGCCGAGAGGCCGAGGCACTGAATTGATTTTATTCTTATTGTATGAAATGGTATAATCATTTAGCGCGCGTGCGTGCGTGCGTGTGTGTGTGTGTGTGTGTGTGCGCCTACGCGCTGTATGTGTGCGTGCGCATCTCGCGGGCGCGTGCGTGTGGGTATGGTTGTGTTTATGTGCGTGCACGTGGGTGGAATTTTTTAGGTTGAATTTTTCTTATTTTCTTTGATAAAAGATTTTTTTGATTGCACTTATATTATTATGGCTTGTAACTTAACATGAATTTCTGTTTATTGAGAAAATAAAGTATAGCTAGTGGTATACGGGTACGCGATATCTCAGGGGTCGAGTACTCGCTTTTCCCCATCCAAGGTTAAGCAGCATCGAGCATGGTTATCACTTGGATGGGTGAATGTTTGCGCACCTTGGCTTCAGTACAGTCCCCCAGTTCACCCAGCTGTAAATGGGTACCTGCCTCTTTAGGGTCAGGGAAGATAAAGCAGCGAGGGAGAGAAGATGGGCGCCGCCCTCAATATGCTGGCCCCTAGAGAAGTGAGGTCTCTGACACCTCGCTCCACTACGACCACATAGGTATGGGAACACATTTACCTTTTTTTAAATACCCTTTTTTTAACATTTAGGACAGATGATGTGGCTTCCTCCATGTTGTGTTAATAAAGCAGACGATATGGTGTTGCCACTGTTGTCTATTCGACAGACGATATAGTTTTGACACTGTTGTCTGTACGACAGATGATGTGGTGTTGCCACTGTTGTCTATAAGACAGATGCTGTGGTGTTGACAGTGTTGTCTATACAACAAATGATGTGGTGTTGACAGTGTTGTCTATACAACAGTTGATGTGGTATTGACACTGTTGTCTATACAACAGATGATGTGGTGTTGACACTGTTGTCTATAAGGCAGATTCTGCGGTGTTGACACTGTTGTCTATACAACAGATGCTGCGGTGTTGACAGTGTTGTCTATACAACAGTTGATGTGGTGTTGACACTGTTGTCTATACAACAGATGATGTGGTGTTGACACTGTTGTCTATACAACAGATGATGTGGTGTTGACAGTGTTGTCTATACAACAGTTGATGTGGTGTTGACACTGTTGTCTATACAACAGATGATGTGGTGTTGACACTGTTGTCTATACAACAGATGATGTGGTGTTGACACTGTTGTCTATACAACAGATGATGTGGTGTTGACACTGTTGTCTATACAACAGATGATGTGGTGTTGACACTGTTGTCTATACAACAGATGATGTGGTGTTGACACCGTTGTCTATACAACAGATGCTGTGGTGTTGACACTGCTGTCCTATGACAGTATGGTGTGGTGCATTGACAGTGTGTGCTATACATACAGTGCAGTGTGGTGCTTGCAGTGTGTGCTATAAACAGTGATTGGTGTTGCACTGTTGTCTATCACAGATCTGTGAGTTTGCACTGTTGTCGTAGACAGATGATGTGTGCTGCTACTTGTGTGTCTTAACAGTGCAGTGTGATCTAGACAGATGATGTGGTTGACAGTGTCAAAATTGTGTGTTACCTGTTGTGCACACAGTGCAGTGTGGTGACTCATGCTGTTCACGTGCTGGGGTGGTGCACGTTGCAGTTGGTGCGAGTTGCATGCTGCCATACACGATGCAGTTGGCAGTGTGTGTCAACAGATGCATGATGTGGTGCAGTGGTGTTGGTAGCAGTGTGGTGCAGTGCAAGTGATGTGGTGCAGTGTGTGTACAGTGATGTGGTGCAGTGCAGTGTGGTGCTGTGGTGCAGTCATGCAGATGTGGTGCAGTGCAGTGTGGTGCAGTGCAAGTGGTGGTGCAGTGTGATGTCTGTGCAAGTGATGTGGTGCAGTGAATGTGTGGTGCATGCAGTGTGGTGTGGTGCAGTGCTGTGTGGTGCAGTAAGTGTGGTGTGGTGCAGTGCTGCAGTGTGGTGTGCGTGTGTAGTGCAGTGTGGTGTAGTGCAGTGTGTATCGTCAGTGTGAGTTGCATGTGTAGTGAATGTGGTGCAGTGCAGTGTGGAGTGCAGTGCAGTGTGTGGTACAGTGCATGTGGTGCAGTAGAAGTGTGGTGTGGTGCAGTATGGTGCAGTGCAGTTGATGATGTGCAGTGAAGTGTGGTGTCGTGACAGCTTGTGCGACAGTGCAGTTGGTGACAGTTGTGGTGTTGCGTTCAGATGTAGTGGTACAGTGCAGTGTGGTTGCAGTGCAGTGTGGTGCAGTAAAGTGTGGTATGTGGTTGCAGTGTGTAGTGCAGTAGTAGTGTTGCAGTGTTGTGCAGTGAGTGGTGCATGAGTGCAGTGTGTGTGTGCTGCAGTGTGTGTTAGTGCGTGTGTGTGGTGCATGTGATGTGTGCATGTGGGTCTAGTAAGTGTGATGCAGTGCAGTGTGTTGCAGTGCAGTGTGTGTGACATGTTGTCAGTAGTGAAGTGTGGGTGCAGTATGACAGTGTGTGATGCATGTGACAGTGTGTTTGCATGTTGGTGCAGTGCAGTGTGTGTGCATGAATGATGTGTGGTGCAGTGAATTGTGCAGTGCATGTGAAGTGTGGTTGCAGTGTGTCAGTAGCAAGTGTGTGGTGCATGTGTATAGTGTTGGTGTGGTGCAGTGATGGTGACAGTGTGTTCAGTGAGTGTTGGTGCATTGTAGTGTGGTCAGTGATGTGCTAGTGGTGTGCAGTGTGCAGTGCGTGTGGTGTGCAGTGTGTCTTAAGTGTTGGTGTTGAGTGCATGTGGTGTGTGCTGCATGTTGTTAGACAATGTGTGCAGTGCAGTTTGTGTGTGCAGTGCAGTGTAGTGCAGTGCAGATGTGTGAAGTTGTTGTGGTCAGTGTGGTGCAGTGCATGATGCTAGTGTTTGGTCAGTATGCTGTGTGCAGTTGCAGTGCGTAGTGTGTGCATGTGCAAGGTAGTGTGGTGCATTGTGAGTGCAGGGTGTGCATGGTGCAGTGTGGCATGTGTGGTGCAGTGTGGTGTGTGCAGTGTGTCAGTGCAGTGTGTGCAGTGCAGTGTCAGTGGTGAGTGCAGTGTGTGCTAGTGTGGTGTGGTGTGCAGTGCAGTGTGGTCAGTCAGTGTATACAGTTGGTGCAGTGAGTGCAGTTGTGCATGTTGGTCAGTGCAGTGAGTGCTGGTGCTGGTGATGCAGTGTGGTGTGCAGTGCAGTGTGGTAGTGTGGTGTGAGTGCAGTTGCAGTGTTCGTGGTGCAGTGTGGTGTGTGTAGTGTGGTAGTGCATGGTGCAGTGGTGTTAGTGGTGTGTGCAGTGCAGTGTAGTGTGGTCAGGTGCAGGTGTGTGCAGTGAGTGTGTCAGTGTATTGTGTGGTGCAGTGCAGTGTGGTGCAGTGGTGGTGTCAGTGCGTGGTGGTGATGTGGTCATGTGTGGTAGTGGTTAGTGCTGTAGTGTGGTGCAGTGTGAGTGCAGTGTGTGCAGTGGTGTAGTGTGGTGTGCAGTGAGTGTGGTGATGGTGCAGTGCAGTGTGTCATGTGTAGTGTGCAGTTGTGTAGGTGTGGTGCATGGTAGTGTGGTGCAGTGTGCAAGTGTGGGTGGTCAGGTGCATGTGCAGTGTGGTGTGGTGCAGTGTGGTGTGGCAGTGTGTTGGTGTGGTGCAGTGGTATGTTGGGGGTTTGGTGCAGTGTGCAGTGCATGTTAGGTGCAGTGGTGTGCGTGTGAGTGTGTGGGTCAGGATGTGTGTGCAGTGCAGTGTGAGTGTGGTTGCGTTAGTGTGGTGCAGTGTAGGTTGGTGGTGCAGTGGTGTGCAGTGCAGTGTGTGGTGCATGTGCAGTGGGTGTGTGCAGTGTAGTGTGGTGCAGTTGTAGTGTGTGGTTGTGTGTGTGGGGCAGGTTGTGTAGTGGTGTGTGTGCAGTGTATGTGCTCGTGTGTGTGTGCAGTGTGGTGCAGTGTGGGGTGGTGCAGTGCAGTGTGGTGTCAGTGTCAGTGTGGTGTGGTGGTTGGTGTTGTGGTGCAGTGTATGTGGGTGTGTGTGTGTGCATGTGTGTGCGTGCAGTGTGGGTGTCATGTGCAGTGTTGGTGTGTTTGGTGTTTGTTGTGTTGGCATGCATGTGTGGTGCAGTGCAGTGTGTGTTGTGTGATGTGGTGTAGTGCAGTGTTGTGTGGTGTGGTGCAGTGCATGTGTGTGGTGAGTGCAGTGTGGTGCGGCAGTGTGGTGTGGTGTGGTGCAGTGCAGTGTGTGTGGTGGTGCAGTGCAGTGGTGTGTGGTGTGGTGCAGTGTGGTGCAGTGCAGTGTGGTGTGGTGTGGTGCAGTGCAGTGTATTGTGGTGTGGTGCAGTGCAGTGTGGTGCAGTGTAGTGTGGTGTGGTGTGGTGCAGTGTGGTGCAGTGCAGTGTGGTGTAGTGTGGTGCAGTGCAGTGTAGTGTGGTGTGGTGTGGTGCAGTGTGGTGCAGTGCAGTGTGGTGCAGTGCAGTGTGGTGTGGTGTGGTGCAGTGCAGTGTGGTGTGGTGGTGCAGTGCAGTGTGGTGTGGTGTGGTGCAGTGTGGTGCAGTGCAGTGTGGTGTGGTGTGGTGCAGTGCAGTGTATGTGGTGTGGTGCAGTGCAGTGTGGTGCAGTGTAGTGTGTGTGGTGTGGTGCAGTGTGGTGCAGTGCAGTGTTGTGGTGTGTGGTGCAGTGCAGTGTAGTGTGGTGTGGTGTGGTGCAGTGTGGTGCAGTGCAGTGTGGTGCAGTGTGGTGCAGTGCAGTGTGGTGTAGTGTGGTGTTTCCTGAGTGAAGGGCTGTGGCAGGGCTCTACAGATAGAAACGAGTCGTGAGTGCAGTGCAGGAGTTAGTTCCCCTTCTCTCTGGAGATGTTGAAACTCCAAAAGGAATGAGCAGTGTGTGTGTGTGTGTGTGTGTGTGTGTGTGTGTGCGTGTGTGTGTGTGTGTGTGTTTGTGTGTTTGTGTGTGTGCGTGTGCGTGTGAGTGTGTGTGTTTGTGTGCGTGTGTGTGTGTGTGTGTGTGTGTGCGTGTGTGTGTGTGTGTGTGTGTGTGTGTGTGTGTGTGTACTGACGTGGCGGCGTGTTGTGTGTGTGTGCGTGTGCGTGTGAGTGTGTGTGTGTGTGTGTGTATGTGTGTGTGTCTGTGTGTGTGTGTGTGTGTGTCTGTGTGTGTCTGTGTGTGTGTGTGTGTGTGTCTGTGTGTGTGTGTCTGTGTGTGTGTCTGTGTTGTGTGTGTATGTGTCTGTGTGTGTGTGTGTGTATGTGTGTGTGTGTGTGTGTGCAGGCGGGAGCTGGACCAGACGACCATTGCCCTGAAGAACATGTCCAAGGAACTGGAGACGGAAAAGGTGAAGTCCGAGCAGCTCATCCTGGAGATGCTGCCCCGCAAGATCGCTGACCAGCTCTTCGAGAAGGGATTCGTTAACGCCGGTACGAGGAGGATAGGGGGGGTGGGGGGGGGGGCAGGCTAGCCTAGTGTTGGGGCAATGAGCCTGCAGGCTGACAGGCCAGGTGGGAGCCACCACCGACAAGCCAGTACCATGCGATTGTCCCCCTGGAGCGAACGTTAGTACCCACTCCAGTCTCCTGAAAGTCCTTGGGATGAGACTATAGTCCGATGTCCCGTGTGCGATTGTACGCAGAACATCTTGGGCACACAATACCTGGTCCGCCTTTTGGAGGAGTAGGCCATTGCGTGATGGCAGGAACAGATGGAAAATTCTTTTTTTTTTAAAAAAGACGCGGATGTATACTGGTGTCGTATTTAGACTTCATCCTCGAACTAGGATTGTGGCTACCTTCATGGTGGGGAAACAGTTGCATGCGCAAAATCTGACCGTTGGTGAACCGCGGAGCTCTGGTGGAGAAAATAATGCGAAAGAAAGGAAAACGAAAGAAATGGTAGCACAGACGGCTCCCATCCCCCACCCCACACTCTCTGACCCCCAGTGCTTTTGCTCTTTCTTTTCTGTCCTTGTGTCCAGGATCCCTTGTTAGGGGGGGTGTTTTAGTGCAGTGTTCGAAGTAACGTCACAGGATCTGTTGTTAGGGGTGTGTTTTAGTGCAGTGTTTGAAGTAACGTCACAGGATCTGTTGTTAGGGGTGTGTTTTAGTGCAGTGTTCGAAGTAACGTCACAGGATCTGTTGTTAGGGGTGTGTTTTGGTGCAGTGTTTGAAGTAACGTCACAGGATCTGTTAGGAGTGTGTTTTAGTGCAGTGTTCGAAGTAACGTCACAGGATCTGTTGTTAGGAGTGTGTTTTAGTGCAGTGTTTGAAGTAACGTCACAGGATCTGTTGTTAGGGGTATGTTTTAGTGCAGTGTTTGAAGTAACGTCACAGGATCTGTTGGGAGTGTGTTTTAGTGCAGTGTTTGAAGTAACGTCACAGGATCCCTTGTTAGGGGGTGTGTTTTAGTGCAGTGTTCGAAGTAACGTCACAGGATCTGTTGTTAAGGGTGTGTTTTAGTGCAGTGTTTGAAGTAACGTCACAGGATCTGTTGTTAAGGGTGTGTTTTAGTGCAGTGTTTGAAGTAACGTCACAGGATCTGCTGTTAGGAGTGTGTTTTAGTGCAGTGTTTGAAGTAACGTCACAGGATCTGCTGTTAAGGGTGTGTTTTAGTGCAGTGTTTGAAGTAACGTCACAGGATCTGTTGTTAAGGGTGTGTTTTAGTGCAGTGTTTGAAGTAACGTCACAGGATCTGTTGTTAGGGGTGTGTTTTAGTGCAGTGTTTGAAGTAACGTCACAGGATCTGTTGTTAGGGGTGTGTTTTAGTGCAGTGTTTGAGGTAACGCCACAGGATCTGTTGTTAAGGGTGTGTTTTAGTGCAGTGTTGGAACGTTACAGGATCTGTTGTTAGGAGTGTGTTTTAGTGCAGTGTTTGAAGTAACGTCACAGGATCTGTTGTTAGGGGTATGTTTTAGTGCAGTGTTTGAAGTAACGTCACAGGATCTGTTGTTAGGGGTGTGTTTTAGTGCAGTGTTTGAAGTAACGTCACAGGATCTGTTGTTAGGAGTGTGTTTTAGTGCAGTGTTTGAAGTAACGTCACAGGATCTGTTAGGGGTGTGTTTTAGTGCAGTGTTTGAAGTAACGTCACAGGATCTGTTGTTAAGGGTGTGTTTTAGTGCAGTGTGTAAAATGACGTCACAGGATCTGAATGTTTGTGCTGGTGCTAGCTGTGTGGGGAATGACGTTGACACTTGTATCACGGTGTTTTGCACACTGATCAAATGCAGGCAAATGTTGCCTGATTTCGTTGCCAATAACCGCCTTTCTGTAGTTGTTTTTCAAGGGTTGAGAAGCATTAAGTGTTGGAAAGCATTGTATGTGCCTGACAGTTAACTTGCTCGCTTTATCTTGCCTTTAACTGACAATACTGCAAGTGCATCTCCTTTGGTCTGTGAAACAGAGTTGCTGACAGGTAGCCTGACGCTGTGCCTCACCAACGACGGTAAGCATATTGCGCGGGTTATACAGGCTGCACACCGGTATGAAAAAATCACTCTTTTCCTTCTGTTTTTCTATGTGACTCTTATATTCATACCGCACGTACTAAGGCATCCACAGAAATAAAAACCAATTTTTGTGAAAGACTAGCCTCTGACTCAAAACTCATGTGATTTTGAACAAATTTGGTGGGTTTGAATTTTTTAAATTTTTCAGCAAACACTGTACCCCCTCAGTCCTTTGTCGACTGCTAGCTTCCTTACCGCAATATGCATGCACGGGGTCAACGCTGTAGGAATACAGGCAAACCTCATTTGATGGTTATTTCCAACTTTCTCGTGACTACTTAGTATTGCTCTATGTCCTCAATCCCAAAAATAAGTGCACAGTCCATTTTTTCATGCTTAAAAAAATCTGTGAAAATCACCAACATTTGTTTCCACTCGCACTCTATACAAGATACTACGTGACCCCCAACTTAATACCCTTGTGCAGCCTAAAGCAAGCTGCCAGAGGCAGACACTGCTGCTAAAGTCTTTGGTGACGTAGCTGGAGAGGAGGTCAGCAGTCAGTGACGCCGAGTGTTGGCTGTTTCAGAGAAGCACCCCATGGCCAGCGTGCTGTTCAGCAGCATCGTGACCTTTGCCGACATCGTGTGGTCCTGCTCAGCTGACCAGGTGGTGGACATGCTCAATGACCTCTACCACCGCTGTGACACCCGTGCCGATGACCATGACGTCTACAAGGTCACTGTGACATGACACGTCATGTCGCCTGTTGTCTGTCTGTCTGTGTCCCTTTGCTTTGTCGTCCTCGCTCAAGTCAACCAAAAAAGCAAACTGTGCTCAGCATGCGCTACTATCCTACCTGTACAAAAGAGAACAGGTGCTGACTGTTGCCTGGAGTCCAAACCACACACTGCTGTTAACGTGATGAAAATAAAATCAACTACAGAGGAAAGGGGACGTACACACGGCGGTGACCGGGAGGGGGTGGGGGCAGAGCTGCCTGATTGCAAGCGGCTGCTGCTGCTACTGAAGATGATGACGATGATGATGATGACGACAGGTGCAAACCATAGGAGGTGGTTACATGACTGTGACAGAGATACCAGGGGCACATGATGACGATGATGATGACGATGATGATGATGATGGGGACAGCGATACCATTGATAATGTAATTACATTAACGGTGATGACGGCAGGTGGAGACGATAGAGGACGCCTACATGGCGGTGACAGGAGACACACGATGATGATGATGATGATGATGATGATGATGATGATGATGATGGTGAATGTGACGATGATGGTGAATGTGATGACGATGATGGTGGTGATGCTGCTGCTGCTGATGACGATGATGATGATAACAATGACGACGATGAGGACAGGTGGAGACGATAGGGGACGCCTACATGGCGGTGACGGGAGTGCCCCAGGCTCAAGAGGACCACGCGGAGAGGATGGCGGACTTTGCCATGGACATGCTGGAGGAAGCTGAATGTGTCCACTCCCCCATCACACTGTCCCAAATACAGGTGTGTGTGTGTGTGTGTGTGTGTGTGTGTGTGTGTGTGTGTGTGTGTGTGTGTGTGTGTGTGTGTGAGTGTGTGTGAGTGTGTGTGAGTGTGTGTGTGTGAGTGTGTAGTGGGTGAGTGTGGTGTTTGTGTGTTTGCACGCCTGTCAATGTGTTGATACAATCTGTTTGGTTTGAATTAAATTTTATTCATAGCTAGACATGCAGAAGGACTTTACTCCGAGTCTATCAGGGCTGAAGTCACAGTGTTGGGGGGCTGTACTGCTGTACTATCAAACGTCAGCAGAAGGCACAGTGTGCTGGTGTCACAGAGCTGGCTGACAGCAAGTGTTAAGGATGTTCATTCCCTCCTCCTTACTCTGCCAGGCAGGGTGGTGGGTAACGTCTCTTGTTGGTTAGGGTGCAGGCATCATCCAGTCGTGACAGATTTCTCGCCTGGTACTCAGCCTACTCCACCCCAAAACAGCATGTTCCCCTTAGAGCAACGCCACACGCTTTAAGAAAAAACCCCAACTTTGTCAACGGCTGTTTCCTTACTGTGGGTTCTTTTACGTGCGCTAGAGGCATGTTTCAAGCGGAACCTTGGGTTCTGATGTCGTGAAAAAAGAGAGAGAGGCAGAGGGCAGAGCACACTCAGGGTTTGATGGGTGGTGGGAAATCTGGGGTTTTCCTTTGATTTCGAGGATAATGGAATAAGCATTAATCTGTTGTTTATTGTGGCATTTTTGCATCTAGTTCCCATGTGCATGCAGTTTTGTAAATGTCACATTCCTGGAGGGATTTTAAAAAGTTGTCATTGTATCAAAACTTGGTGCGTCCTCTTGAGTTGTTGCCCTCCTCCGTCAGCTGCCTGTAGAAAAGCTGTGCTGGTGGTCTGTTACCCTGCACGCCCGGCAACCGTGCTGGCAGCAGGTCATGGTGGTCCCGTTCTGATCCTGACAGTTGAGGGTGGGCTTCCACTGTGGCTCGCTGGTGGCGGGGGTGATCGGCCATAAGAAGCCTCGCTACGACATCTACGGCGACACCGTCAACGTGGCGTCGCGCATGTGCAGCAACAGCGTGCCTGGCCGCATACACGTCTCCGACGACGTCTTCAAGTAGGCTGTGTGCATGATGAGGGGGACTTTATTTATTTGTTTATTTATTTATTTATTTATACCACTTTGAGTCACGCACATTTCTCTGCGTGAAATTCGGGCTGCTCTCCCCGGGGAGAGCGCGTCGCCACAAGAGCAGCGCCACCCATTTTTTTCTTATTTTTTTCTGTCTGCAACAGTATTTGTTTTCCCTATCAGAGTGGCTTTTTTCTACATAATTTTGCCAGGGACAACTCTCTTGTTGCCGTGGGTTCTTTTGCGTGCGCTAAATAATTATGTGCAACACACGGGACCTCGGTTTATCGTCTCATCCGAAAGACTAGCGCCCAGACCACCACTCATGGTCTAATGGATGGGGGAAAAGTTTCCGGTCCAAACGGGATACGAACTACCGCACACTTCAGACCCGGACTTTTCGCTTTCTAGACAGGCGCGTTACCTCTAGACCACCGATCCACTGTTTTCGGGATTCTGTCTGTCCACTCGTGCACATGGAATCAGCTTCATGTCGTGACTACTGTGTATTGCTGCTGCTTTGTTTTGTGATTACTTTGTACTATGCTTACTTTGTATTGTGATTACTTTGTACTATGCTTACTTTGTATTGTGATTACTTTGTATGTAACTACTTTGTACTATGCTTGCTTTGTATTGTGATTACTTTGTACTATGCTTTCTTTGTACTATGCTTGCTTTGTACTGTGATTACTTTGTACTATGCTTGCTTTGTATTGTGATTACTTTGTATTGTGATTACTTTGTACTTTGCTTGCTTTGTACCGTGCTTACTTTGTATTGTGATTACTTTGCATTGTGATTACTTTGTATTATGCTTGCTTTGTATTGTGATTACTTTGTACTATGCTTGCTTTGTATTGTGATTACTTTGTAGTATGCTTGCTTTGTATTGTGATTAGTTTGTATTGTGATTACTTTGTACTATGCTTGCTTTGTATTGTGATTACTTTGTACTATTATTACTTTTTAAAAAAAAATCTTTTTTATAGCAAACATTTTACATATATAATACAACATACGCACACAAAGGAACATTAAAGCCATGAGACATTCAACAATCAGCAACTATGGATAGATGTAAACAAACTCTTCAATGTAAACATAGCAATGAAAAATACTCTAACGAGTTTGCAATACTCTCACAAGTTTGTCAGATTTTCTTATACATACGTCTGATCCGTTTCGAGTACAATTGGTTCAAATGCACTCCAAGCATTGAGAAAGTCTGTCAATTTGCCACTTATTCTTGCATTAAATTTTTCTATTGCATATCTAGCTTTTAGTTGGTTTTGAAATACAAACAAATTTGGGATTTTGCTATCATTTTACACTTAAATATATATAGTTTACCAAACATTAAAATAAAATCCAATATATCATTTGTTTCTAGATACTGATCAACTCCAAAAATGACAAGTTCTCGTGACATCTTAAGAGAGTGAATATTATGACATTTTTCATTCAACAAGTGTTCAACAGCATTCCAAAAAGAACGTACAAAGTCACAGTTCCATAAAAAATGTTCAATAGAGTCTCGTTCCTTCTGACAAAGTGAACATTGTGCAGTATCTGTTACACCCATAGCATGAAGAATCACATTAGTAGCAATTATTCTATGTACGATTCTAATTTGTAGCCATTTAAATTGTACATCTCTGGTTCTGTGTATTTTGCTGAAAATTTTGTCCCATGGTATACATGCATTTATTTTTTCTGACCATTTGGAGCAACATTTTGGTTTATTGTTATCGGATGTTAGGATTTCATAGTACTTTTTTGCTCCTTTATGTACGCTCAATATATACACTTTATTGCACAAAACATACCTCCATGTTGAGTAGTTTTATCATCTATATGAATTCCCGTTTTTTTAACATATTGTTTTATGGCAGATATCCATCCATTGTAGGTGATAAAGTCAATACAAAAGCTTGTATCATTTAAAAATTCTTGGTATTTAACAAATTCTCCATTTTCTTTAATAAAGTGTTTTATAGAATATACCCCTTTCTTTATCATTTTATCTTGTTTAACTGTGGCGTTTCCTGCTGTAATATTTTCATTATAGAGGACTGGCTCCTCAAGAAGATCGTACTGGTTACGTGGTATGATTTGAGTACAAAAAATTCTATATGCTCTAAATACATGAGCCAAAAACGAGTTAATACTTGTATATTTTAAGGTATATGTTGGCCCATAGCATTCTAGGTTTTCAAGAAATGGGTAGGTTTCTATAGCAATATTTTTCCACTTGTGATCTGTTATTTTACTTTTTCTTATCCAGAAAATTTTTAAAGCAAAAATGTATTTTCTAATATCTGGAATGTTAAGTCCACCTTGTTTAATCGTTTTAACTGCAGTTTTCCTGTTAATTCTATCGTTTTTTCCGTTCCAAACAAACTGAAAGCATAACTTTTGGAGCTTCTGTATAAACTGGTCAGGTGGATCTGGTAGCAGAATCCAGAGATGGATTAACTTTGACAGAATAAGAGATTTTAGTACAGCAACTCTTCCAATTGGAGTGATGGTTCGTTTTGCCCAGATTCTAAACATCACTTTTACTTCCGCTAACTTATCTTTATAGTTGATATTTTCACAGTCAACTAAATTATCAGTAAACCAAATCCCTAGTATTTTAAATTTAGATGGGTTCCATATCATTTTTAAATGAGGACAGAATATCTTCCTAGATCTTCTTTTATTTTCAGCCACACAACTTGTGTTTTATCACAATTCATGAATAAACCTGACACTCTACTAAATCTGTCAAGAATGAATATTGATTGTTCAAAAGAAACCCTATCACCAATATTAAACAGTTGGGTGTTATCAGCAAACTGTAGAATCCTATGTTCTCTACCATTTATCTTAATTCCCTTAATTATTTTATCTTCTCTTATCATTGTACCTAAAATTTCTGCACAGAGGATAAATAAATAGGGTGAAACTGGATCTCCCTGTCTGCACCCTCTTTCAATTTTAAACCATTGCCCACTCTGTCCATTCACAACCACTGTTGATTTTATATCCTTATAGAATGTTTCAATCCAACGACAAATACTATTGCCAAAGCCATATGCTTTCAAAACTTTCATCATAAAACACCAATTTAAGGAATCAAAGGCTTTTTCAAAATCAATACAGAGTAGCAAGCCTGTGCAACTTTTAACATTTAGATAGTTAATCATATCATATAAAAATCTTACATTATCGCCCATATATCTGTTACTGATAAACCCAGTTTGGTCTTCATTGATAAGGATTGGCAGTATCTGTTTTATTCTGTTGGCAATAGAAGAAGATCCTATTTTGTATACAACATTAAGTAGAGAGATAGGTCGCCAGTTCTTTATATATTCTTTTGATTTATCACCTTTGGGAATACAAGTGATAACACCTTCTTTTTGTGTTGCAGACAGTTCACCATGCTTGTATGCTTCATTTAAAGATCTGACAACAAAGGGTCCTAAGCGTGTCCAAAAAAATTTAAAGAATTCGACAGTAAACCCATCAGTGCCTGGATTTTTACCATTTTTCATGTTTTTCAATGCCTGAGTTGCTTCATCAAGAGTGATATTTCCTTCCATTAAATTATTTTGCTCATGGGATAATCTAGGAAGTTTTTGACAAGATCGTTATTTCACAGTCTTCTACATTTCTTTTCTTATACAATGTTTCATAGAATGCTTTCACTTCCCTTGCTATGTCTGTGGGGTCTTCTATTACCTCCCCGTCACTAATTATCAACTTTGTCATTTGCTTGCTAACATAGTTCCGTTTTTCTAAATTGCAAAAGTACTTTGAAATTTTTTCCCCTTCAGCAATCCATCTTGCCTTGGATCTTAATAAAACTCCTTCCATTCTTTTGTCTCTGATTGCTCTTAATTCCTGGCTCTTTTCCTGAATCTGCTGAATGTTTTCGTCTGTTTTCTTTTCAATTTTTTCTAATGTCTCTATATCTCTGATAAGTTTATGTTCGGCTGCTAAAGTCTTTTTCTTCTTCATTGAGGCATATGCAATAGTTTTACCCCGTATTTTCATTAGCAAGAAATCCAAAAACACCCTGTCTGAAATCTTTAATTCAATATCAGCCTTTTCAATTTCATCTATATTTTCCTTATCATAAGAATTCGCTGCATATTCTAATAACACATTGGTGATCTCTTTATTAATCTCCTCCACGTACTGTATATCTTTAAGTAAGGATGAATTAAACTTCCAAAATGTATGATGCTTTTCATTTTTACCACACTTTAATGTTAAGGTAACCATTGAGTGATCTGAGCGATAGCCCGGAACAATATCAGCGTCTTTAAAATACCAGTATAGGTGATCTGACACCAAAAAGAAATCAAGCCGGCCTTGCTTCAGGGGCGTTGGTTTACGCCATGTGTAACGCCTACTTTCCAGATTGTTCTCTCTCCAAACGTCTGCTAAACCAAATTCTTCTACTAGGCCCTCAATTTCCTTTCTCGCTCGTGGATTATTGTCATGAATATAGTTATGACAATCAATATCAGGATCTAATGCCACATTCCAATCACCCACTGCAATGATGTTATTGTTATTGTACTGTTTTATCTTTTCCTTTAAAGTTACATAAAATGCAGGGTCATCTCTGTTTGGACCATACACATTCACCAAAAAAAGTCTTTCTCAAAAGCAGTAAAAGAAATCAATATGAAATTACCATTTGCATCTTTGTCTACATTTGTTACCTTAACTTCAAAATCATTTGCAAACAAAACAGCAACCCCTCTACAATTCGACCGAAACGAGGCAAAAAAACATTTGTAACCCCATTCTGAATTGTACTATTATTACTTTGTATTGTGATTACTTTGTACTATTCTTGCTTTGTATTGCGATTTCTTTGTACCATGCTTACTTTGTATTGTGATTACTTTGTACTATGCTTGCTTTGTATTGTGATTACTTTGTATTGTGATTACTTTGTATTATGCTTGCTTTGTATTGTGATTACTTTGTATTGCGATTTCTTTGTACCATGCTTACTTTGTATTGTGATTACTTTGTACTAGGCTTGCTTTGCATTGTGATTAGTTTGTACTATGCTTGCTTTGTATTGTGATTACTTTGTACTAGGCTTGCTTTGTATTGTGATTACTTTGTACTATGCTTGCTTTGTATTGTGATTACTTTGTACTATGATTGCTTTGTATTGTGATTACTTTGTACTAGGCTTGCTTTGTATTGTGATTACTTTGTACTATGCTTGTTTTGTATTGTGATTGCTTTGTATTGTGATTACTTTGTACTATGCTTGTTTTGTATTGTGATTACTTTGTATTGTGATTGCTTTGCATTGTGATTACTTTGTATTGTGGTTACTTTGTATTGTGATTACTTTGTACTATGCTTGATTTATATTGTGATTACTTTGTACTATGCTTGTTTTGTATTGTGATTGCTTTGTATTGTGATTACTTTGTATTGCGATTACTTTGTACTATGCTTGCTTTGTATTGTGATTACTTTGTACTATGCTTGCTTTGTATTGTGATTACTTTGTACTATGCTTGCTTTGTATTGTATGCCTTTTTGAATGGTGTCATCTGTTCCTACCGACACGAAATGGCTTACACTTTCGGAACGCGGAACCGTTTTGTTTAACGTGTGCGCAAGATGTTTTGCATGCATCGGTTCACAGTCTCATCCGATGAACTTTGACATTCAATTGGATTTTGTCGTCAGACTGGGAAGGAAGGAGGAAGGAGTGTGTGTAGTCAGGATGCTGTACACTGTGTACTGTGTGTGGTCAGGATGCTGTACACTGTGTACTGTGTGTTGTCAGGATGCTGTGCACTATGTACTGTGTGGTCAGGATGCTGTACACTGTGTACTGTGTGTTGTCAGGATGCTGTACACTGTGTACTGTGTGTTGTCAGGATGCTGTACACTATGTACTGTGTGGTCAGGATGCTGTACACTGTGTACTGTGTGTGGTCAGGATGCTGTACACTGTGTACTGTGTGTGGTCAGGATGCTGTACACTGTGTACTGTGTGTTGTCAGGATGCTGTACACTGTGTACTGTGTGTGGTCAGGATGCTGCACACTGTGTACTGTGTGTTGTCAGGATGCTATACACTGTGTACTGTGTGTGGTCAGGATGCTGTACACTATGTACTGTGTGGTCAGGATGCTGTACACTGTGTACTGTGTGTTGTCAGGATGCTGTACACTGTGTAATTGTGTTGTCATGATGCTGTACAGTATGTACTGTGTGTTGTCAGGATGCTGTACAGTATGTACTGTGTGGTCAGGATGCTGTACACTATGTACTGTGTGGTCAGGATGCTGTACACTATGTACTGTGTGGTCAGGATGCTGTACACTATGTACTGTGTGTGGTGGAGAAGCTATAGGAAGGTGTGTGTGTGTGTGTGTGTGTGTGTGTGTGTGTGTGTGTGTGTGTGTGTGTGTGCTCCACAGCAAGCTGATCAAGCGTGGCTACATCTTCAAACAGCGGGGGGAGGTGGATCTGAAGGGCAAGGGCAGGGTGGAGGCCTACTTCCTGGTGGGCTGCCAGGACCGGGGGCTGGACCAGCCGGAAGACGTCTACGCCTTCCTGCCCGACATCTTCCAGCCGGAGGACGCCAGCGGCCCCGTCATCCCCAGGAAGGAGACCAGGGGCAGCAGCGTCTTCGCCTCGCCCAACTCGCCCTCCGGCTTCTTGGCGCGTCCTGACCACCTGTCCAGCCTGTGGAGCAGGCCCGTGCTGGCCCTGCAGAAAGCCAAGGCTCAACAGCGCGCCACAACTTCGCCTTCGCCACCGCAACCTCCCCGCCGCCGCCGCTCCTGCTGCTGCTCCTGCTGCTGCTGCTCCTGCTGCTGCTCCTGCTGCTGCTACTCCTGCTGCTGCCTCCCTGTTCCCGCTTCGGAAGAGCTCTTCAGGGATAGCGCGGCATCCTCCCCCTTACGTCCTTCAGGACCAGAAGAAGTCCATATTCCGGCAGCACAAGAAAGGGTCGCCCTCTGAGGTGCCGGAACATCACCAGCAGACCTGGAAACTCACACCGCGAATCGACACTGCCGCCTGTAAGTGCTCTGTCCTCCTGCTCTATGTTTCTGTCTCTGTCTCTCACGCTGTGTGTGTGTGTGTGTGTGTGTGTGGTGTATGTGTGTGTGTGTGTGTGTGTGTGTGTGTGTGTGTGTGTGTGTGTGTGTGTGTGTGTGTGGTTCCACTCCTCACAGAAAAGGTTGCGGAGGACTGTTGGACAATTCAGTAACATAGAGTGAACGCTTGTCTGCGCTCCCGGTGACTGCTTACCACTCTGTGTTACGACAGTTAGAGGAAACTGCAGAATTCTGCACTGACGAAGACCCTGTGACTGACTGTAGAATCCCACAGCTAGAGGTGTGGGAGATAACTATGTGCAGGATCTGACACAGCAAACCTGAGACTTGCTGGTTGGGGAGCCAAAGGTGAAGATTGTTGGCGGACTGCGGAATCTGACACTGCAGGTCCCGGGTGCGAATGCACGCAGAACATCTTGTGAACGCGCTGAAACCCGTTTCACCTTTCGTAAGAGTAGGTGATTTCGTGCCGGTAAAAACGGTTGCCAAATTTTCAAAACGTATACACACAGGTGTTGTGTTTAGACATTACCTCCAAAGTCGGAATGCGGCTTCCTGAATGGCGGGGTGTGTGTGTGTGTGTGGGGGGGGGGGGGGGGGGGGGGTGGGGGGGGGGGTAGCATACGCAACAAATCTGGCTATTGGTGGTAAACTTGGAGCTTTAGCCCAGGAACGACTTCTCTTCCCTCACCCCCCCCCCCCCCCACACACAAAAATAAAGTAGCAAAAACCAACACCCACCCCCCAAAAAACCCCAAACAAACCATCAACAACAACAACCCAAAAACACGCCCGACAATTTTGTATGTTATATGACATTTTGCCCGTTATCAAGTTTTGTCCTGGCCACCAGGTGATGATATTGTTAACACGGGGTTGGCGTAGGATGTTTATTCTGCTGTGTTATTGGCCATCGGGCATTATAAAATACACTTTTCTTTCATGTGAAGGGTGTGTTACGTTTTTCACGCTCTGTTGTCATCTAGGGATGATAGATAAGCGGAATGGCTGACGTGCTCAGCACAAACTGGTTTTATTTTTCTGAAGGAATGAAATACAGTGCTTTGTCTTCTTTTTCCAGATTTATCATATTTGAACTATGAAGGGACTATGAGGTTTTTAACTTAAAGTAGATGTTATTGGTTAGAAACCACATGAATGAAAGCAGTTGAGCGAACATTTTGTTAAAAATCATCACGTAGATCTACGCAAGCTTCGTTCAAATGTGCACGTAGACCTACCAGCAGTGCCAGAACAAGGAAGACAATCGGTGTATAGCAGTCCATTCCATACTACTACTACTAATAATGTATGGAATTTATATAGCGCTGAATCTTGTAAAGCAACAAATCAAAGCGCTCAGATGACCTTTTTAATTTTTTTGATAATGGAATAAGCACTCATGTGCTTTTTTACATCCAGTCCCCGTGTGTATGCGGTTTTGTAAATTTTGTCATCTGTTCCCACCGACACACAATGGCCCACTCTTTCGAAAAGTGGAACCGGATTTAACGCGTGCGCAAGATGTTCTGCATGCGTTCGCACACGGGGCCTCGTTTATAGTCTCCTCCATCAAAAAGTGACAGACATCGTACTGAGCTCTGATCGGTCATGACTCAGATGTGGTCACACGTTCAAGGCACGATGCATTACTGCGGTCCTGTGTGTGTGTGTGTGTGTGTGTGTGTGTGTGTGTGTGTGTGTGTGTGTGTGTGTGTGCGTGCGCGCGCGCGTGGTTGTGTGTGTGATAATTTTTTTAAGCTATCTTGGAATGTTCATTCCAATTTGAAATGTATTTTTCTTGTGTCTTTTTGACATAATTATACGTATCAATCAGCATGTCAGTATTGTAAATGCCCTTCATGGGATTGCTCAAGTGTTTTTGACTTGACTTGACTTGACTTGACTTGGACATGCTCTTTCTTTGCACAACATAATTCTGCGCACAAGGACTGCTGGATTGTTAGTGTGTACCACCTTCTGGCTGCTGTCCCAAAGTGCACGCAGCAGTAGAAGAAATCCCCACTTGGGATATTTGGTTTTGTTTGTTTTTAGTTGTTGGGTTTGTTTTGGTGCATTATTTTTCTGTGACGTTCCCTTCCTGCCGTGTCCACGCTGCTCATTTCAATCTCTCAGCCTCAGCCTCAGCCACCCCCAGCTTGGTGAGGTGGCATCCTCAGGGTCAGAACTCCACAGGGCGTGTATCAGTGTCGGGCCGCTGTGAGGGACACCTCTCGTGGTTACTGTATTGTTGGGTTTCATTGTCACACAGCGTAGCGAACAATTCTTGGTCGTTAATCTGTTGCTGTGTGTTTTTTTCAGACACAGCATTATTTACAATTACTTGTCGACATGTTGTGCGTTTTGCCATCACATTGCAATATTCATAATGATTGCTTGCTGTTTTCCAGTTGAGCGTTTCATTACAACACAGTATTATTGTTTACTAGTTGTAGCTGTCAAGGTGTGTTAAATCACAACAGAGCATTGTACACACGTACACAGACACAGTGGATGATAATTGCTGTTTTATTATATTCATCTATTGCCACACACAATAAGCCACTGGATCACTGACACGGGATAGCCTGGAGAGGGGGGGATAGCCTGGTGGTTAGAGCGTTGTGCATTGCGCTTACGATCTGCTGACCCAGGTTCAAATCCCGTTCAAGAGGATTTCTTCCCCTGAGGTTAACGTCAGTGCTTACTCAACAACCCCCCCCCCTCCTCAAAAAAAGTCCTTTGCAGGAGACTATTAACCGAGGTCGTCTGCGCAAACACAGAGAACTTCTTGCAAACAAGTTAAAATCCGTCCCGATTTTTGGATAGTAGGCCATTGTGTGCAAGTGGGAACGGATGACAAAATTGACAAAACCGCATACACGCGGGAACTGAACGTAAAAAATCACATGAGTGCTTATTCCATTATCTCGAGATAAAAGAACAGATAAAACAAAAATAAATGTCAGCGTTACACTCTACAAAACCACTCCTACCATCCTCTGTGTGTGTATGCATGCTGACAGATGTGACATACTGCTACAACACTCCCAGCTGACATTGCCTTGCTGTGTGTGTATGCATGCTGACAGATGTGACATACTGCTACAACACTCCCAGCTAGCATCATCTTGCTGTGTGTGCTTGTGTGCTGACAGATGTGGCATACTGCTACAACACTCCCAGCTAGCCTCATCTTGCTGTGTGTGCTTGTGTGCTGACAGATGTGGCATACTGCTACAACACTCCCAGCTAGCCTCATCTTGCTGTGTGGTGTGCTTGTGTGCTGACAGATGTGCGGGCTCCCCCAGTGCCCGGCCACGCTCCCCCCAGTTCTCCAGCTGACATCGTGTACCTGACAGGCTCCCCGTCCTCCCCGCCTCGACTGCAGGGTCCCAGCAGGGGACGGGGCAAGCTGACCCCTCAGGCCTCCTCCTCCCCCAACACGAACACCTCCTGTCAGACAGCAGCTCCCCTCACTGGTCAGTCCTCTTCCAGGGAAGTCCTCCCCTTTGGTCATCAGAACCTGACCGTCCCTGTCCACAGTTCTTCTGAGGCCAGACCCACAGTCTGTGGACACAGAGAGGTCCTGTCCCTGACCATGCCCCATCTTCCCCAGCCAGCCTCCAGGCCTCGTACCCCCAGCGTGGACAGAAGGACCTCCGTCTCTGAAGTCTGCAGGTCCTCTCCGGAACTAAACCAGTCTGACAAAGGGATGGCTAAGTGCGCAGGAACACCCAGAGCAGAAGAAAGGACCTCGTTCATTACAAGGTGCAAATCTCTAGTGACCCGGAGTCCGCCTGACTTACTAGATAAGCAGAGACTCGGACATAAACGTAGAGCAGACACCGGTGTGACTCTAGCTAAAGACCACACGCCCTGTGCGGAGCGGCGGCGTCCTGACTCAAGGAATCAGCCTGTGGAGCATCTGCCCTCTTCAGGGAAGTCCTTCTATGGACCCCAGGACTCTGGTGTGCATTCTCCTGTAGGGATCAGGTCAGAAAGTCAGCACATCGCCACTGCCCCTGGACAGTCAAGGCCAAGGGGTCAGCACAGACAAAAACACAGAACATCTCACGAAACCTTCCCGTGGAAAAGAAAATGGCCGCCTTCAGTGCATAGATTCCGGCAGAACAGACATTCTTCGGTGACATCACAACAGACGGCTGCAACGCCACAGGGAACGGATGTGTCAAAAGAGACGTCAGAGTCAGTGCCCAAGTCAGCAGTGTGTACGTCACAGCAACGCTGTGGAACAGCACAAAACCCAGCGTCACAACCACAACTGACGCCACAGACATCGTCAGCACCTGTGCATTGCCACGCCCAGCCCGGTGGCAGCATAGCGGGTGAAGGGAGGGAGGAGCCCTGGTCCCACACTGCGCACAGCGCCAGCCCTGTCTCCGGCACTGTCAGCAGCACCGGACACCTCGCCTCCCCCCAGCCCCTCCTCACGCCAGCCAGCAGTCGCAGCGACAGGAGTAGCGGTCAGGGCAAGGGGAAAACGAGAGGGAAAAAGTGCTGTCTGTCTTGATCACACCAAAAGAAATGTGTGGCGGTAGCCTAAAGACAGGACAGAACAAACACTGTAGCCCAGGAAGACTGGTAAGAGAAACGTTTGTAGACAGGTAATGGACAAGTGTGAAGCCAGAAGGGAAAAGTGTGAAGAGAGATAAAGGAAAAGTGTTAGCACAAGAAAACAGCGTGGAAACAGGTAATGGAACAGCGTGAAGATAGGTAAGGAAAAACATGACGATAGGTAAGGGAAAACATGAAGACAGGTAAGGGAAAGCATGAAGATAGGTAAGGGAAAATATGACGATAGGTAAGGGAAAACATGAAGATAGGTAAGGGAAAATATGAAGATAGGTAAGGGAAAACATGAAGATAGGTAAGGGAAAACATGAAGATAGGTAAGGGAAAACATGAAGATAGGTAAGGGAAAACATGAAGATAGGTAAGGGAAAATATGACGATAGGTAAAGGAAAACATGAAGATAGGTAAGGGAAAACATGAAGATAGGTAAGGAAAAACATGACGATAGGTAAGGGAAAATATGAAGATAGGTAAGGGAAAATATGAAGATAGGTAAGGGAAAACATGAAGATAGATCAGGGAAAATATGAAGATAGGTTAAGGGAAAACATGAAGATAAATAAGGGAAAATATGAAGATAGGTAAGGGAGAACATGAAGAGAGGTAATGGAAAACATGAAGAAGATAGGTAAGGCAAATATGAAGGTAGGTCAGGGAAAATATGAAGGTAGGTCAGGGAAAATATGAAGGTAGGTCAGGGAAAATATGAAGGTAGGTCAGGGAAAAGTGTGAATACAGAACTGAAAACTATAGAGACAGAAGGGGAAAGTGTGAAGAGAGAAGGGAAAACAGTGATGGAGTAAGAAGGGAAAACAGTGATGGAGTAAGAAGGGAAACAGTGATGGAGTAAGAAGGGAAACAGTGATGAAGATAGAAGGGAAATCGTGAAGATAGAAGGGGAAAGTGCTGAAGATAGAAGAGGAAAGTGTGAAGATAGAAGAGAAAGTGTGAAGATAAAGAAGGAAATTGAAGATAGAAGGGAAAGTGTGAAGAATAAGAGGAAAGTGTGAAGATAGAAGGGGAAAGTGTGAAGATAGAAGAGGAAAGTGTGAAGATAGAAGGGGAAGTGTGAAGATAGAAGAGGAAAGTGTGAAGATAGAAGGGGAAGTGTGAAGAAAGAAGGGAAAACAGTGATGAAGATAGAAGAGAAAAGTGTGAAGATAGAAGGGGAAGTGTGAAGCAAGGAAGGAAATCATTACAGAACTACTGTATACTTTGAAAAGAAATGTTCAGCACAGGTAAGACAGTCGTACACTGTGTTGCAAGGAAACTGTTGTGGGTGGTGACAAAAGGATGGATTTCTTGAGAAGAAGGCGCCTTTATGGTCAGTGGTCCTGAGGTAACGCATATGCCTATGAAAGCGAAAAATCCGGGTTCGAAGTGTGTGGTAGTGTGATCCAAGTGTGTACCCTGAACTTTTTCCCCATCCACTAGACTTGAGTTGTCTGGGTGATAGTCTTCCAGATGAGACAGTTCACCGAAGTCTCGTATGCAACGCCCATTTAGTACACATAAAAGAACCCGCGACACCAAGAGAGTTATCCCTAGCAAAATTCTGTTGAAAAAGCCACTCTGATAGGGAAACATACACATAACGGCAGGACGAGACAAAAATGATGGCGCTGCTCTTGAGGCGACGCACTCTCTCCAGGGAAAGCAGCCCGAATTTCACGCAGAGAAATCTGCCGTGACTTCAAGTGGTATGCAATACTATCCTAAGAGAAAAGCTATTTGCCTTACAAGGGCAGGGGAGTTTTCACTGTCAGAAAATGATCTCTGCTACAAGGAACAAGTGCTGTGTATTGTAGCAGGACGAAACCCTGAGGTGTATCCATCCTGTAAGGACGTGGGGAGAAAAGCAGCTCTGCAAAGAAGGACGGTTGGTGTATATGGTGAAGGGGACATACTGTACATGGTCAGGGAAATGTAACCAGCCTAGGACGGTTGGTGTATATGGTGAAGGGGACATACTGTACATGGTCAGGGAAATGTAACCAGCCTAAGTCAAATCCGCCTTTATGTTTGTCCGTTGTGTTCGACGATGACCTCCCAAACAGCAGGGGAGGCAGCTGCTGTTTCGGAAATTGGACAGAAATTAATTGATTATAGTGGAGATGCCTTGCCCACAGTACATTCCCACTCCCTTGGCCAAGTGGGCATAAGGACATTCAGCGTTGGAGATGTTCTCCAAAGGCCAACTAGCCCCAAGGGCTGCAGCACATAAGGACTGTGCAAGTCAAGCCTCCTCGTCAGAGACATAGTCGATCACTGAAGACTAAGCTGTAAAGTGGAATTCCATGAGTGGGAAAGCCACTGGTCATGCAGCCTCTCACTTTGCTGTTGTCCCCAGCGTCAGGGGTTTAATGAATCAAGAACAGTGATAAAGCCCAGGCACTGAGGGCATAACAATTGGTGGAAATATCAAAGAGTGGAAAACAGTAGGACAGGAGGCAGAATGCATCGTGGCTTCTGACGGTGAAGAGAGGTGACTGACACACTGATGGAAACAGACTACCCGTGTGTTGGGACGGTGTGCAGTTCACGTGTTCTACACCGAGTAGAAAGTGACCTGCAGCAGGCGAACTGTAGGGAAAGAGATCCTCGACCTGAATAAATATAATAATAATAATAATAATATATGGAATTTATAGAGCGCTATATCTTGCAATTACAAACCAGAGCGCTTCCATTCAATCTGCTCCCACACAAACAACCAACAATGATTAACAATATTCTAACAAATTCAAATGTACACACACACACACACACACACACACACACACACACACACACACAGGTTGTACATTTCAGCAGGGTGTTGGAATTTTGGCTTTCAAAGGCAGGGACAGACATGAGATGAAACGAGGGAAAAATCTTAGGTTTGAAATAGGTATGTTTTGAGGCTGGATTTAAAGCTGTCGTAAGTAGGCTTTTCACGAAGGGAGAGAGGGAGGTCATTCCAGATTGATGGACCAGAAATAGAGAAAGAGCGACGGCCAACAGTGGATTGGTTGAATCTAGGTATTCGTAAGCACAAGGTATCTGCAGCAGAGCGGAGGGAACGAGGAGTGTACAGGTGAAGACATTCACAGAGGTAGGAGGGTGCTGTTTTGTGGAGACATTTGTAACAGAGGGTACTGATCTGATACTTTACTCTCTGTGGCACAGGCAACCAGTGGAGAGATTGCAGGAGTGGAGTAATATGCTCAGATTTTTTCTTTTTGAGGACTAATCGAGCTGCAGAGTTTTGTATGCGTTGAAGGGAGTGGATAGATGATGCTGGCAGACCAGCCAAAAGAGAATTACAATAGTCCAGACGTGAAAGAATAAGAGATGTGACAAGTTTGGATGTTGCATCAGTGAACAGGTACTTTCGGATTGCACTTATACGTCGTAATTGATAGTAGCAGGACTGGCAGGATATAGTATAATAGGATATAGTTTTAGTTTGAAGCTGTATTGGAATGTTTACAAGAGTACAGCTAAAAGCGTCCCATAATTATGTGCTCCAGCCTATCGTCTTGAACTTTTTAGATGACTGACTGTGGTTACCACGTTCAGCTTCAAT
Organism: Rapana venosa; assembly: GCA_028751875.1. Classification (NCBI taxonomy): domain Eukaryota; kingdom Metazoa; phylum Mollusca; class Gastropoda; order Neogastropoda; family Muricidae; genus Rapana; species Rapana venosa. Next base: position 1,314,408 of record CM054142.1, read on the forward strand.
CCCTTGGGTCCGTGAAGTCATGGGTTTGAATGTCGGGGCGGCAGGGGAATTGAGGGTGTGGAATTTTACCATCTCCCAGGTCTACTTCAAGTGAAGACCTCCCGTGCCTTCATCCCCTTTGTGCATACACACATGCAGGTGATCAAATATGCACGATAAAGATTTAAGTTAGCGTTCGGTGGGTTATGGAAACACGAATATACCCAGCATGCATCCCCGAAGTCAGAATGCGGCTACCTTCATGGTGCGCGAAAAAAAGGTCGCAAACGCAAAAATTGACCCTCGGTGAACCGAGAAGCTGTAGCCGAGGAGCCACACCCCGAATGACGGAATCTCTGATACAGAAAGCGCATCATAGTAAAGCATTCACACGCTCAGACGTGATCGCACCCCTGAGGAAAAATAGACTGCACCGATAAAGCTTCATGTATGCTGGATTTTCATAATTCAGCAACTGACCGAATGTGGACATAAAGTAGAGGATCTTAAACGTGCACTATTTGTGTTCTGCGGGCGTTAGCACATGAACAACAAAACCGAAGGCCCCGGCAGGTCTGTGCATTATCTGAGATCTTATATGAGGGCTCCTATGAATCAAACCAGACAGAGTCGAGGACTGGCTGTCTGACGAGTCTGATGCTGGAACCGCGTGAGACGTCTTCCTGCCCCTCTCCTCGGTCGGACGCCACAAACTTCAGGAACAATCTTTTAATGCTTGTAGACATCTCTTGATAGGAGTGCACACCTGTTTGTGTGAGTAGACATCTTTTAATAGCGGCAGACATCTCTTAACAGTTGTAGAATTACACACACACACACACACACACAGACACACACACTCGCGCGCGCGCCAGGGGATATTTTCCCTTGGAGTTAACATCAGTGCAGACTCCACTCTCCCCCAAAGTCCTTCGGATGAGACTATAAACCGACGCTCCGTGTGCGAACGCACGCAGGACATCTTGCGCACGTTAAATCCTGTTCAGCTTTTCGTAAGAGTAGGCCATTGTGTGCCAGTGGGAACAGATGACAGAATTTACAAAACCGCACACACACGAGGACTGGATGTAAAAAAGCACATAAGTGCTTATTCCATTATCCTCGGTATAAAGGAATAAGAGAGAGAGAGAGAGAGAGAGAGAGAGAGAGAGAGAGAGAGAGAGAGAGAGAGAGATTAAAAAATAAACGTTGTAGCCAACAGGCATTGAGTTCCGTTGCCACCATGATAAGTGCGTTGTGTGTGTGTGTGTGTGTGTGTGTGTGTGTGTGTGTGTGTGTGTGTGTGTGTGTATACACATGCATTTCAAATCTGTTACTCTTTCTTTGGTGGACGGTGGCATGCGCGTGAATAGTTCGAATGAAGCGCTTTTTTGTTTTTCTTACAAAGAATCCTTGCTGTGAACATAACATGTCCATGCATCATTAATGTTATCATTATCATCATGATGTGAGATTTACTGCAGGATGTTAGAGAAATGGACACCTCAGATACGTTTTTATCCTCTGAAGCCGGGTTATGGCGGCTTATAAGGTGAGGTGCTCTCAAACCGTCCTCCACGCAACGAACTTGTCAGGCAGAGGTCAGGCTACTTCAAGTCTGGAAAAGACGTTAAAGTGAGAGGGGTGATACATACACAGTACGTGTCAATGGATCTTCCCCCCCCCCCCCACCCACGGTATTAAGCGGGGAACACCCAACAATTGTAACGTTTGTAAACAACTGGATATCTACTTGTTTCCCACCCAATAGTTTCAGGAGCCCTGTATTCATATCTGGTTTTTATTTGTTTTTGTGGTGGACACGTCCATGTGTGTGTGCGTGTGTGTGTGAACTTCAGCGTGGAAAGCGCTACCAGGGAGGCCAGAAGAAACGCTTCAAGGACACTCTGAAAGCCTCACTGAAAGCCTTCAACATTGAGATAAACTCATGGGAGCAGGCAGCAATGGAGATGCCACAGTGGCGAGCAGCTGTACGCAGTGGCGCCAAGGCCCACGAAGCAAACAGAACTGCGACAGCTGAGCAACGCAGGCAAGACAGGAAAGATAGAGCCTCCAAGTCTCCAAAAGCAGCCACTATACCCTGTCCATACTGCTCAAGAACTTTACAAGCGCGGATTGGCCAAATAAGTCATCTTCGCACCCACAGAAATGGACCCTCCCAATCCCAGGATGAATAGATGGTCATCATCGATCCCGATGGACGAAGAAGAAGCGTGTGCAGCTGATACCTTCGGACGCTTGCCTTCTTTCCCAGTGCACAGTCTTATCTTCAGTTTCCTGCACTTAAAAGCTGCTGCAGGGTTGTTATGCGCTCCACACATCATAATGTGGTCATTCAGTCAGTCGATGTTCGGTTATTCCTTCCTGGGGTCATGTCAGCCATGTCTGCTGTATGTCCAGCTGTTTTCAGTCATTCAATGTTTGGTCATTCCTCACTGGGGTCAGCCATGTCTGTTGTATGTCCAGCTGTTTTCAGTCATTCAATGTTTGGTCATTCCTCACTGGGGTCAGCCATGTCTGTGTATGTCCAGCTGTTTTCAGTCAGTCAATGTTTGGTCATTCCTCACTGGGGTCAGCCATGTCTGATGTATGTCCAGCTGTTTTCAGTCAGTGTTTGGTCATTCCTCACTGGGGTCAGCCATGTCTGCTGTATGTCCAGCTGTTTTCAGGCAGTCAGTGTTTGGTCATTCCTCACTGGGGTCAGCCATGTCTGCTGTATGTCCAGCTGTATCATGTGTTCAGTAACCTTCTTGGGAAATGTGGCTGAAGATTCTGGTCAGTATTTCTTTCTTTAAGCTTACACCCATATCAAAGCCCACCACACACACACACACACACACATACACACACACACACACACACACACACACACACACAATCACGCACGCACGCAGAACATCTTGCGCACAAGTTAAAACCCGTTCCGCTTTTCGGAAGAGTAGGCCATTGTGTGTCGGTGGGGACGGATGACAAAATTTACAAAACTGCATACACACGTGGACTTGATGAAAAAGCACATGAGTGCTTATTCCATTATCCTCGAAATAAAGGAATGATAAAAAATAAACACACACTTCTGTGTGATGCACTAGAAGCAAAACTTTATTAGAATGACGGGCTTGCACATTGCGTGATGTGAGAACAAGAACCGGCTTTTTTGGTTAGTGATCTATTTCGGGTCCATCCACCTGGAATGAGCCCCCTCTCTCTCTTCACCTGAAACCTAGTTATGACACTTTTAAATCCAGTCTCAAGACATATTTATTTTAAACCTAAGATTTCCCCCCTCCTGTTTCATATCAGAACTATCCCACCTTCACTAACCCATGTCCTATCACCCTGCTAAAGTATACGACCTGTGTGAGTGTGTGTCTGTGCATTTGAAAAACATTTGACTAGTGCAATTTTATTTCGTAGAGTTTGTCTGCAGAGCAACATGTTTGTAATATCTGTTTTTTTTAAATATTGATTATTTATCATTGTTTGCATGACTGTGTAAGATTAGGTTGAATGCATACGCTTTGATTTGTCTTTGCAAGATATAGCGCTATATAAGTTCCATTTACTATTATTATTATCATTATTATTATTGTTATTATTATCACTCGCTGCTCTAGTGAACATTTATTTTGTTTATAAGATCAAACAGTCTGGTTATTGTCAGTTTTTTTTATTGAAAGTTTTATCCTTGCATTACATTTTGAATTTTGCCCTCTGACTAAATCCATAGAATGAATATAATTATTATGATTACCATTCAAAGCAAACTTTCTTGAAAGTGACACTTGTCTATGGTCTTGAACAACACGCTGTACTGCAATTACATTGCCTGTTTGATCTCTTTGAATTTCAGCAGCTTTGGAAACATAACATCATTTTATGACTAGCAGCTAGGTACACCGTTTTGGCCATTCTGTCTCCATCTCTCGACATAGTAGTATTCTTGTTTAATTCCACACAGCCGTCATCTAATGGTCCATTGGCAAACAACATGTGACTTAAACAAAAGCATCAACTCCAACAAGTCAAAATATGTCAGCTAAAACCCTGACTTCCTCTAAACTGTGAACGCTTAAAGCTCTAATTGTTGAACGAGGTGTCTGCTGTATAGCCGATCAGTTGCCACGCTGTTGGCAACAAATAGACCTCAGGACAGGAGACAGGACTTCTGACATCCCTTCTGCCTGTGGAGGGCAGACCAGTCCTTGTCTTCAAGACAGGAGACAGGACTTCTGACATCCCTTCTGCCTGTAGAGGGCACACCAGTCCTTGTCTTCACGACAGGAGACAGGATTTCTGACATCCCTTCTGCCTGTGGAGGGCAGACCGGCCCTGGTCCCGGTTCAGAAGCCTGGGGCTGATGGTGGGGAGACTATGCCGTCTGAGGGTGGGAGGGGCAGATACGGTTGAGAGCTGGGAGGGCACTGAGCCTTGCAGTGACATTGTTTCATAGGAGGAAGAAGCCTGTCTGGACCTCAGCAGCGTGGCTAACCGTTTTGGTTTGAGGGAGTTCTTGTTGTCTCTCTGCCCCAGGATGTTCTGGCGGACGTCAGACCAGACAAACAGGCCTTCCTGAGCTTCCCTGGGGCTTTGCGAGGAAAAGAAGGAGGAGGGGGAGAAGCGGAAGACGGGTGAGGGTGAGCTCGTGCCTTTGGAAGGGGTTGAAGCATTGCGAGCGCTGCTCTTCTCGCTGGACGTGTCCGTCACGTTTGGCGTTGACGAAGACAAGACACTGACCTTGCTAACCTTGCCTTTCTTGCCGGAAGGGCTTGACCTCTTGGTGGTGACAGGAGAGAGGTTGTAGTCCCCCCGTTGACCAGAGTAGCGGCTGGAGGTGGAGATGGTGTCACACCTGTCCGAGGAGGAGCTGCTAGTGGCGTCGTCCTGGGTTCTGAGGAGGTGCTCTTGTTGGGACTCCTGCTGACTCGCTTGCTGCTGCTGCTGCTGACGTGGCAGGAGGAATTGCTCTTGTTCGGAAACCTGCTGATGTGGCTGTCGTCTGCGTGGCAGGAGGAATTGCTCTTGTTAACCCCAGGAGACTTGCTGTCCCCAGTTCTGAAATCTGCAATGGCACGAGACAGACACGGATATATCTGAGATCTACGTGCAGTGCCTGTACTCCTGAAATCTGCAATGGCACGAGACAGACACGGATATATCTTAGATCTCCGTGCAGTGCCTGTACTCCTGAAATCTGCAATGGCACGAGACAGACATAGATACATCTTAGATCTCCGTGCAGTGCCTGTACTCCTGAAATCTGCAATGGCACGAGACAGACACGGATAGGATATATCGTAGATCCCCAATATGCGTGACAACAGAGGAAGAAAGGAGGGATTTTTTCAGCTAACGTCCGTCCGCTGTAGCGTGATATAGATAAGAAAGTATGTAAGTGTGTGTGTGTGTGTGTGTGTGTGTGTGTGTGTGTGTGTGTGTGTGTGTGTGTGTGTGTGTGCGCACTAAATATTTGCATGAAAAGAATTTGAGCAGATCAGAATAGTGTACACCCTCCCCCCCCCCCCACACCCACACATTCCCATGTATTCCAATAAAATAATGAAAAGAATGGGTTATAATGCAACAACGCAATAATCAAACATGTCAAGAACATTAACAAGTCAATAACATTAACAAGTCAAGAACACTGACAAGTCAATAAAAGTAACAAGTCAATAACATTAACAAGTCAAGAACATTAACAAGTCAAGAACATTAACAAGTCAAGAACAGTAACAAGTCAAGAACAGTAACAAGTCCAGAACAGTAACAAGTCCAGAACAGTAACAAGTCCAGAACAGTAACAAGTCAATAACAGTAACAAGTCCAGAACAGTAACAAGTCCAGAACAGTAACAAGTCAAAAACGCTAACAAGTCAATAACGCTAACATGTCAATAGCATTAACATGTCAATAACAGTAACATGCCAATAACAGTAATAAGTCAATTATAGTAACAAGTCAATAACAGTAACATGTCAATAACAGTAATAAGTCAATAACACTACTATGTCAATAACAGTAATAAGTCAATTAAATTAATAAGTCAATAACACTAACGTGTCAAGAACACTAACACGTCAGTAACAAGTCAATAATAATAATAATAGATGGAATTTATATAGCGCTGTATCTTGCACAGACAAATCAAAGCGCTTGCACTCAACTCATTCTTACACAGTCATGCAACCAATAGCAAGTAATAGTTCCAACAAGTCCAAATGCACACACACACACACACACACACACACACACACACACACACACACACACACACACACACACACACACACACACACACACAGGTGTAATTTTATGTCTTTAAAAAAAACACCTTTTTTGCTTTAGCAATTCTGTTGAAAAGAAAAAAAAGGTGGGGGTGGGTGCGATTTTTTTTGTTTTTCAATCTTGAGTGTTCGTATGGTGTATGTCATGTATACTAAAGTCCTTCGGATGAGACTATAAACCGAGGTCCCATGTGTGAACGCATGCAGAACATCTCGCGCACACGTTAAATCCTGTTCCGCTTTTTGTAAAAGTAGGCCATTGTGTTCCAGTGGGAACAGATGACAGAATTTATAAAACTGCATACACACGGGGACTGGATGTAAAAAAGCACATACATACTTATTCCATTATCCTCGATATAAAAGAAATTTAAAAAAGAAATAAAAATATTTTTTAAAAAACACACACACACACGTTATACACTTTGGCAGGGTAATGGAATTTTCGGCTGTTGAAAAGAAGGGATAGCTATGAAATGAAACAGGAGAGGAGAATCTTAGGTTTGAAACAAATATGTCTTGAGACCAGATTTAAAAGTGTCACAAGAAGGTCTTTGCCGAAGAGAAATAGGGAGGCCATTCCAAATCGATGGACCAGAAACAGAGAAAGAGCGACGGCCAACAGTGGACTGGTTGAATCTAGGTGTAAGCACAAGGAATCTGCAGCAGAGCGAAGGGAACGAGAAGGGGTGTACAGGCGGAGACATTCACAGAGGTAGGAGGGTGCTGTTTTGTAGAGAAATTTGTAACAGAGAGTACTGATCTTATAGTTTATTCTTTGTGGCACAGGCAGCCAGTGGATAGATCGCAAAAGAGGGATAATATGCTCAGATTTCTTTCTGAGGACTAGTCGAGCTGAAGAGTTTTGAATACGTTGAAGGCAGTGGATAGATGATGCTGGCAGACCAGCCAAAAGAGAATTGCAATAGTCCAGACGTGAAAGAATGAGAGATGCCACGAGTTTTGATGTTGCGTCTGTGGACAGGTACTTTTGAATTGCACTAATACACCGTAATTGATAGAAGCACGACTGGCAGGTCTGGGTGATGAATTTTTTGCATAGAGAGTGTGTTGTCAATAATGACCCCTAGATACTTTACAGCAGTGGATAGAGGGACTGATGCATTGCCGAATTCTATTGAAGCTGTTGTAATGGAAGAGAGTTTGTTTTTGGTCCCTACAAGCATGGCTTCAGTTTTATCAGCGTTTAGTTGCAGCTTGTTCTCTATCATCCAGTTGTGGATATCTTGAAAGCAGTAGGCCATATTTATCAAGAGCGAAGGCAGATTTTCAGGAGTGTCACTGCTTAGAATCTGAGAGTCATCTGCATAAAAGTGATGGTTGATCTGATGACGGTAAACTATATGTGACAGTGGAACGGTGTAGAGAGTGAAAAGAACAGGGCCCAGAACTGATCCCTGCGGAACTCCACATTCCAGTCTGGCAGGTACTGACTGAATCTTGTTTACTGTGACTGTCTGGAATCGGCCAGTCAGGTATGAGCTAAACCAGGTGAGGGCTGTACCAGTAACACCAAACGTTTCTTGAAGACCGGAGAGAAGGATAGAGTGGTCAATAGTGTCGAAGGCTGCAGATAAGTCGAGTAGAGTGAGGAGGGAGATTTTCCCTGAGTCAGAAGCAAGTAGAAGCATGTTTAAGGTGTGAACTAGGGTGGTTTCATGTCAATAACACTAACAGTTCAATAACAGTAACATGTCAAGAACAGTAACATATCAATAATAGTAACCTGTCAAAATGGAATGTGGAGTCCCGCAGGGATCAGTCCTGGGCCCTGTTCTCTTTACTCTCTACACTGCTCCACTCTCACATATAATAAACAACCACCCTATTGATCATCATTTCTATGCCGATGATACTCAACTTCAGTGCAGCGATACTGTTGAAAACTTGCCTTCCCTCCTGACAAATATGTCCTACTGCCTTCAAGACATTCAAAACTGGATGACTCAGAACAAGTTACAACTTAATGCCGATAAAACCGAAGCCATGCTCATAGGGACCCAGCATAAACTTTCCTCTATCACAAAAACTTCAATAGAATTCGGCAATACGTCAGTTCCTTTGTCCAACTCTGTGAAGTATTTAGGAGTAGTTCTTGACAACACACTCTCTATGAAAAAATTCATCACCCAGACCTGCCAGTCTTGCTACTATCAATTACGGCGCATAAGCGCGATTCGCAAGTATCTGTCCACTGATGCAACTTCCAAGCTTGTCACATCTCTTATTCTTTCACGTTTAGACTACTGTAATTCTCTTATGGCTGGCCTACCAGCATCATCTATCCACTCTCTTCAATGCATACAAAACTCTGCAGCTCGACTGGTCCTAAGAAAGAAAAAATCTGAACACATCACTCCTCTTCTGCGATCTCTTCACTGGTTGCCTGTCTCACAAAGACTGGAGTATAAAATCAATACCCTCTGTTTCAAATGTCTCCACAAATCTGCACCCTCTTATCTCTGTAACTGTCTTCACCTGTACACTCCATCCCGTTCCCTTCGTTCAGCCGCAGATACTTTGTGCTTTCGAACACCCAGATTCAAACAAACCACTGTTGGCCGTCGCTCCTTCTCTGTTTCTGGTCCATCCACCTGGAATGACCTCCCTCTTTCACTTCGTCAAAAGCCTTCACTTGATTCCTTCAAATCCAGCCTCAAAACACACTTATTTCCTACCTGAGACTTTCCCCCCACATATCTGTCCCTAATTTTCAACAGCATCTTTCACCTTCTAAGTGTTGTTCCGTGCGTGCGTGCGTGTGTGTGCGTGCGTGTGCGTGCGTAGTGCGCGCGCATGGATTTGAAATCTGTTGCTCATTATGTTTAAGGAGAGTTGCATGCCTGTAAATGATTGAGTGCAAGCGCTTCGATTTGTTTGTTTTTTACAAGATTCAGCGCTATATAAATTCCATATATTATTATTATTATTATTATTACATGTCAAGAACAGTAACAAGTCAAAACCAGTAACATGTCAATAACACTAACATGTCAGTAACAGTAACAAGTCAAGAACAGTAATAAGTCAATTACAGTTACAAGTAAATAACAGTAATAAGTCAATTACAGATTGGATTGTGAATTTACTTTACCATGCATGCATCTACAACTCTTCATTGAACTATAGACAACGTACCAGGGCATTTGGTGGTCATGACAAACACATATTTATTTGTCATTGACAAGCTATCTGCTGCACTGCAATCTGCACAGAAACACTCAGCAAAGGAAGGTAAACCATCTTGAATTTAAAGGACCATTTGTATGGAATATTCAGTTAACTCTCTCTCTCTCTCTCTCTCTCTCTCTCTCTCTCTCTCTCTCTATATATATATATATATATATATATATATAAATTTAGAGAGAGAGCGAGAGAGATAGACAGACAGATAGATAGATAGACAGACAGACAGACAGACAGACAGACAGACAGACAGATAGATAGATAGACAGATAGGCAGACATACAGACAGACAGACAGGTAGATAGATAGACAGGTAGATAGATAGATAGTAGATAGATAGATAGATAGATAGATAGATAGATAGATAGATAGATAGATAGATAGATAGATAGATAGATGGAAGTTCAATCGGAATGATCTCTAGGTTTAAAGGGCGGGGAGGGGGGGACAAACCTGCGGCGGCGGAGACAGTCGGGCTGAGGTCCCAGGTCTGGCGGTGGTGGTCAGGGTAGGCCGTGGCCTTGCGTTGCCGGTAGACCCCGGGCACGCGGCTGCTCTCCTGTACAGGCGTGGGGGCGAAGGTGGTGCGGGGCTGGAAGTTGGTGACTCCGGCAGAGGGAGGTGGGGGGCTGAGGTTCCAGGTTTCTCTGTGGTGGCCAGGCAGCGACAGGCTGGAGGTCTGGGACAGGGTGTGCATGTCAGACTGCAAGTAGGTGGAGGAGGAGATGTGGCCCGGCGACAGCACGTCCTTCATGTGGCGGTAAAACACAGTGGACTTGCGACTCTGCTGCACCGTCATCACTTTGCCGCCAGGGCCGGCCACCTCCATCTTCTTCTTGACAAACTTCTTGACGCTGGGGTCGATCTGGGCGTCAGCGTCCAGCACGTCAGGCAGGAAGCTGAACTTGTCGTCAGGCTGCTCCAGGTCTCTCTCCAGGGTGCCCACCAGAAAGTAGGTGGTCATCTTCCCCTTGCCCTTGACGTCGATTTCTCCACGAGTCTTGAAGACGTAGCCACGTTTGTACAGTTTCCTGTACAGCCACATCGACGTCAGCTGTACAGGTGTGGACAGTACACAGCGAAATCTCATGCCTTGGATTAAGTCTTAGGGAAGGGTAAAGAAGGTGTGGATGTTTCACAGCCAGTTGTCAAGCCTTGGATTAAGACAGTTTTGTATTTGGGGAAGGGTAGGGAAGTAATGGGTCTGATAACTCACCCCTGCCGACCTTCTCATATTCCATAATGTCCCCATTCTCTGAGGTAAAATCTGGCAAAGTCTTTCATTAAAAAAAGTGATTCTACGTACAAGAGGCCTGATATGATATGGAGAGTTGATTTATTTGAGGCCAAAATGAAATTGGAAACCCTAGAGTGAGATTGAGATACACGGTGCTACCCTCTGATGCTGAAAGATTAAAGCTAATCTTGTCAAACAAGTCTTTGATGCAATCCCCCCTCCCTTCCCCTTCCCATTTAGGCTGACGTGGTGAAATATGTAAGGTGTCTATTATTCAACATGGCGTAGATATCAAAAGCTTAACACGGCCGAAGCCCGTGTCAGTCCTGATAAATTCAGGTAAAGTCAGAACAACATACAATTACTGACATCCCCACTACTCACTCAAACGCAACGCTAGTGACGTGTATCCGGCTTGGCACGCTGTTGCTGCACATGCGCGAAGCCACATTGACGGTGTCGCCGTAGATGTCGTAGCGAGGCTTCTTATGGCCGATCACCCCCGCCACCACAGAGCCTGAGTGGAACCCCACCTGTATCTGTCAGAAACACAGATGATCGTCCATGAATGTAACCCATCAACCCACAGCAGGCCTGAGAAAATGTCGCGTTTTGTTTTTGTTTTGTTTTGTTTAATGTCTATTCACTACATGGTGATTTAGACACACCCGCATTCACACCAAAGTACCTATTACTACACACCGCATCTCTCTCTCTCTCTCTCTCTCTCTCTCTCTCTCTCTCTCTCTCTCTCTCTCTCTCTCTCTCTCTCTTTTTCTTTCCCCTACACGCACCCACATCCACACACACATAAGTATATAAATATATACATATATATAAATATATATATATATGTATATACATATATATAAATATATATATATATATATAATATATATATTATATATATATATAATATATATATATATATATATATATATATATATATATATATATTATATATATATATATATATGTAATTACAGTAAAGGTTTTACAGGTGAAGAATATATGACTTCAGCAACTGACACTATGAATTGCTGAGAGTCATATAAAACTTCTTGACTAGTGGCATATTTCTTATGAATATCTAAACCTCTCCTTTTATACATGTCAAGAAGAATTGGGCAATCAAACAACAAATGGTGGACTGAAAGTGGAATAGAACAACAACATGTTACATTTTTTGAATATTTAGTATTCCATGCATTTAATCTCAGTTTATGTATTAGAATTTCTAATTTCCGTGGGCAAGGAAACTGTTGATAATGTTTTTCTATAATCTTTGAATGTATGCATTTCATTAACTTAGAATTAATTTCATAAGACGACAATGCAAGATTAGAATCAAACACTTCAGTACTGTATTCAGAGGCACCTTGTTTTGCCAAAGAATCAACCAGCTCATTCGAATAAATTCCACAATAGAGAGGGGATCCAGCAAAAAGTTATGCCGATGCCTCTGCTTGCAATAGAATGTATCAGGAATTTTATCTCAAATACAATATCATTCCTTATTTTACCATGCCATGACTTTAATGCCATTAACACTGCCTTTGAGTCAACGCAAAACAGAATTTGGCAAACATCAATAGCAGTATCAGACAAAAATTCAAAGCCATAAGAATTGCAAATAATTCAGAAGTAAAAATAGAAAAATGTTGTCCTAAATGAAAAGATTTTTGAACTTTTAAAGTCGGAATCACATATGCAGCACCACTTTTGCCTGTTTCTAATACAGATCCGTCAGTATACACTTTTAAGTGATTAGAATAATTATTTTCTAAGTGACTTTTTACATCAACGGTGAGAAGATTTTGATCTTCATTTTTCTTTATTTCCGTGTAGTCAATGTCAAATTTAGCTGAAATATGTTCCCAAGGAGGTAATTGTGGAACAATCGGTAAAATTGGAATTGTTGATATATCGATGTCATTTTCTTTCATAAATGTGTCTGTATAATTTTTAATTGGCTGCAGAAATGAAATATTGCGTGCCCGTTTAGGAAAATCAGTGTCTTGATTAATAAATATTTCCTCTTTTACTGAATTTGGAATAGAGATACTACGAACCACATATTTTGATACTGCCAGTTTTCGCTGATCAGAAAGAGATAGTAAATGAACTTCTTTATAAGTATTAGCTGTATTTGCATGCGCCGGAACACCAAGAGCTATCTTTACTGCTTTACTGTCTAGACTTTGTAATTTTTTAAGTAGATAATCTGCAGCAGAAAAATAAACTTCTTGTCCGTATATTAATTTTGAACGTACCAAGGACAGAGCCAGATGTATCAGAGTCGTAGTGTCTTGACTCCATGCCTGAGAACTTATTATCTTTAGGAATTAAGTCTTTTCCTAGCTTCAGTTATCATTTGGTTGAGTGCATCTTCCAATTCAAC
>CM054142.1:1328039-1350539 GCA_028751875.1 Rapana venosa
CAGTTTCAAACGGAGGGATAACAAAGAAAAAATCGTGTGAAAAACCAAAACATGACAAGAAAAACATCAGCAGTTTTTAAAAAAAAATATTTGCTATAAAAAAAAAACCCCAACCCCCCAACCGCGCGCGCGCGTGTGTGTATTGTGTGGCGTGTGTGTGTGCGTGTGTGCGTGTGTTGTGTGGTGTGTGTGTGTGTGTGGTTGTGTGTGTGTGTGTGCGCGCGCGCGTGCGCGCGCGCGCGCGTGTGTGTGTGTGTTTGTGAGCGCGCGTGCAAGTGTTAAGTGCGTGCTGGTGAGTGCCAGACTAAGAGGTGTATCAGGAAGCTAGCTGCCTGAAGGAGAACCTGAAGGAGGGAGAGATGATGCCCTTGTAGGAGAGAGACAGCATGGAGTAGAGCGAGTCCAGGTTCTGCACGAAGGTGAAGAGGTCCTGGCCCAGCGTCAGCAGCATCTTGTCGTAGCCGTGCTTCATGCAGTACGTCAGGAAGTACGTCCCGAACTCCTTCAGCATCTCCTCCTTCGTGATTTCTGCACACACACACACACCCCACACACACAACACACACACACACACCACACACACACACACACACACACACACACACACTGAATGTTAAGGATATAACATAATGTAAGATCTCTTTTGGGGGCACTCAGCTCCTGACATTTTAGTTAGGACGCTACGCTAGGTGCACAGGGATGGGATCAAAGTGGGAATCCTCCCCGAAGAACGCGGTGTAACAGTCTTGCATGTCTATGGTTGTCTGCCAGCACCACACTCCCGCCCCTCCAACACACCAAGTGCAGCTGCCTGCTATCCAAGGGTCAGGCATCACAGCTGGGCAGGCAAGAGAGCCACTGCACCTGGGTATGCACAATCCCTTCTTCACGATGAAACTTGTCTGTGTGTGTGTGTGTGTGTGTGTGTGTGTGTGTGCGTGCGTGCGTGCGTGCGTGCGTTCGCGCGTGCGTGTGTGCGTGCGTGCGTGCGTGCGTGCGTGCGTGCGTGCGTGTGTGTGTGTGTGTGTGTGGAGCGAATGTCCTTGTGGTCAGAGCATCGTCCCCGTCGTGAGCGGAGGGCAGGGGTTCCAGTCTCCGCTGACGCATTCATCTGAGTTGTTGGTATTGACTGATTGGTTTTTGCTAGTCTATTTGTAGGAGGTCTTTTTGGTTGCTGTTTTTTGTCAACACTCTGAATTTGTGCTGGCCCCTACAGCATCCCCATGCAAGTGCTTCGGATGAGATGATACATGCAGGTCACGGCTGTCAAGCCAGGCATACACTATATCTGACAGTCATTCAGTCAAGCTGGGGCAGAAGGTTCTAAAGACACACTGCACTATCACCACTGACCCAGCACACAATATCTCACACTGCACAGTCATTCAGTCAAGCTGGGGCAGAAGGTTCTAAAGACACACTGCACTATCACCACTGACCCAGCACACAATATCGCACACTGCACTATCACCACTGACCCAGCACACAATATCGCACACTGCACTATCACCACTGACCCAGCACACAATATCTCACACACACTGCACTATCACCACTGACCCAGCACACAATATCTCACACACACTGCACTATCACCACTGACCCAGCACACAATATCTCACACACACTGCACTATCACCACTGACCCAGCACACAATATCTCACACACACACTGCACTATCACCACTGACCCAGCACACAATATCTCACACACACTGCACTATCACCACTGACCCAGCACACAATATCTCACAGTCACTGCACAATCACCACTGACCCAGCACACAATATCTCACAGTCACTGCACAATCACCACTGACCCAGCACACAATATCTCACACACACTGCACTATCACCACTGACCCAGCACACAATATCTCACAGTCACTGCACTATCACCACTGACCCAGCACACAATATCTCACACTGCACTATCACCACTGACCCAGCACACAATATCTCACACACACTGCACTATCACCACTGACCCAGCACAAAATATCTCACACACACTGCACTATCACCACTGACCCAGCACACAATATCTCACACTGCACTATCACCACTGACCCAGCACACAATACTCTCACACACACTGCACTATCACCACTGACCCAGCACACAATATCTCACACACACTGCACTATCACCACTGACCCAGCACACAATATCTCACACACACTGCACTATCACCACTGACCCAGCACACAATATCTCACACACACTGCACTATCACCACTGACCCAGCACACAATATCTCACAGTCACTGCACTATCACCACTGACCCAGCACACAATATCTCACAGTCACTGCACTATCACCACTGACCCAGCACACAATATCTCACACACACTGCACTATCACCACTGACCCAGCACACAATATCTCACACTGCACTATCACCACTGACCCAGCACACAATATCGCACACTGCACTATCACCACTGACCCAGCACACAATATCTCACACACACTGCACTATCACCACTGACCCAGCACACAATATCTCACACACACTGCACTATCACCACTGACCCAGCACACAATATCTCACACACACTGCACTATCACCACTGACCCAGCACACAATATCTCACAGTCACTGCACAATCACCACTGACCCAGCACACAATATCTCACAGTCACTGCACAATCACCACTGACCCAGCACACAATATCTCACACACACTGCACTATCACCACTGACCCAGCACACAATATCTCACAGTCACTGCACTATCACCACTGACCCAGCACACAATATCTCACACTGCACTATCACCACTGACCCAGCACACAATATCTCACACACACTGCACTATCACCACTGACCCAGCACACAATATCTCACACACACTGCACTATCACCACTGACCCAGCACACAATATCTCACACACACTGCACTATCACCACTGACCCAGCACACAATATCTCACACACACTGCACTATCACCACTGACCCAGCACACAATATCTCACACACACTGCACTATCACCACTGACCCAGCAACACAATATCTCACACTGCACTATCACCACTGACCCAGCACACAATATCTCACACTGCACTATCACCACTGACCCAGCACACAATATCGCACACTGCACCATCACCACTGACCCAGCACACAATATCTCACACACGCTGCACTATCACCACTGACCCAGCACACAATATCTCACACTGCACTATCACCACTGACCCAGCACACAATATCTCACACTGCACTATCACCACTGACCCAGCACACAATATCGCACACTGCACTATCACCACTGACCCAGCACACAATATCTCACACACGCTGCACTATCACCACTGACCCAGCACACAATATCTCACACACACTGCACTATCACCACTGACCCAGCACCCGGCAGACACTCTCCATCAGACGAGAGGTAGTGGTGTCATCGTACACAGAGAACACCAGGAAGTCTGTTCTTCTCGTCCATACCACTCTGTGTCCTGATCACACACACACACACACACACACGCACACACACGCACGCACGCACGCGCACGCACGCACGCACCACACACACACACACACACACACACACACACACACACACACACACACACACACACACACACACGGTGAGAAAGGATCACGATTATGACTATGATGATATTTTTTTCTTGGAGTGACAGATAAGCCTTAACATTTTTCCCCTTCAAGTTCTTGCCTTGACTAGAAATTAAGAGAAAACATCAAAGGCACAAACTATTTAAAAAGGTAAAATAAAATCTTCAAAAAACCACCCCATAAAGCGAAACAAAAATCTAATAACAAATAAAAAAAAAGCTGCATTAGTATTCTTTTCTTCCTCTTCTTTTTTTGACCGGGCTAGACATTAAAGAAAATATCGAAGACATGAAATAATTCTTAAAAAGGCAAAATGATGCTAAATCAATCAATCCCCTTAAAGCGAAAGGCTGTGATAACAGATACAACTGTGACAAGACAAGAGAGATCTCAAGGCTAAAAACAGATACCTCCAAGGGTCTATACCTAAACAAACAGAAAACAAGAAGAAAAAACCCAAGAAGAAACAAAGGGACGAATAAATGAACGAACGAACGAACGAATGAATGAATGGATGAATGAATGATCTTTATTACGCAAGGATGAAGATTTTAGACTAAACCAAGGCTTACAGTCTGTCTGTGTAAATATACATGCATCAATACAATCACAGAGGGAGAATGAATGAATGAATGAATGAATGAATGAATGAATGAATGAATGAATGAATGAATGAATGAATGAATGAATGGATAATATTTATTTTTTAAGGGTTACAGATAAGCATTCACACACGTTTTTTTCATCCGCACCTTGCCACAGAGAGAGAGAGAGAGAGAGAGAGAGAGAGAGAAGAGAGAGAGAGAGAGAGAGAGAGAGAGAGAGAGAGGAGAGGAGAGAGAGAGAGAGAGAGAGAGAGAGAGAGAGAGAGGAGAGAGGAGAGAGAGAGAGAGAGAGAGAGAGAGAGAGAGAGAGAGAGAGAGAGAGAGAGAGAGAGAGGAGAGAGTAGAGAGAGAGAGAGAGAGACGCAGGTTCACAAGGGCCACAGCCTTAGAAGGGGGTCATCATCAGACCCGTGACCTTGGCGGTCGTGGAGGAGACACGATAGACGATGCCGTGGTAAGCCTCCTCCATCCATCTTGGTCCTCGGCTCTGCGCAGTAGTGCCAAGTCATTCATCCTGGTCCATTCTCTGATGTTGTCCATCCATGACTTGTTCTGTCTTCCCCTCTTTCTGCCACCTTCGAGTGTTCCCTTCAGTACCGTTTTTGGCAGAGTGTTGTGGCGGGTGACGTGGCCGAACCATGTCAGCTTTTTCTTCTTGACGATGGTGACCTGCCAGCCGTGTTATTTGACTCTTGACAAATTCATTGGTCTTTCGTTCTCTCTAGGATATGCCCAGCAGTTTTCTATGGCATTTTGTTTCGAATGACTGGATTCACTTTGCTGTTTCAGCAGTCAATGTCCAGGTTTCACTTCCGTACAGAAGGATAGTTTGAATTAGGGCTTTGTAGAGCTTTAGTTTGATTGGGAAACTGATCTCTTTACTTTTCCATATGATGGTGAGTTTTGTCATGGAAGATGTTGCCATGGCTAGTCTGACTTTGATTTCTGTCGTCGATCACCCGTCCTTTGTGAGTGTAGCGCCAAGGTATTTAAAAGCGTCTACCTCCTCCAATTGCTGGCCGTTAATGTAACTTTTAGCAGTGGCGTTGCTCGTGCTGTTCACAAGTACTTTACTTTTCTCCGAGCTCACCTCCATCCCATATGCTCCAGCTCTGTTCTCTAGTCTGGTTGTAAGATCTTGCAGCTCTGTGTTACTTCCGCCCATGAGGTCAATGTCATCGGCAAACCGCAAGTTGTTGAGGGGTCTGCCGCCAATGGAGATGGTAGAGTGGAAGTCATGGAGGGTCTCTCTCATAATGTTTTCCAAGAACAGATTAAACAGGACTGGAGATAACAGGTATCCTTGTCGGACCCCAACTGTGGTTTTGAAGTAGTCTCCGACCTGATTTTTCAGAAGGACTGCACTGCTTGCGGTGTTGTATAGAGCTTGAATGGTTTGCACTAGTCCTTCTTCAATGCCAAACATTCTGAGGACCTGCCACAGGCCTTCGTGCATACTCTGTCGAAAGCCCTCTTGAAGTCGATGAAGTTGTGGAACAGGTCTCTCTGATGTTGAAGATGTTTTTCCATCAGGATGTGGCAGTTAAAAATCTGTTCGATTGTGCTCCTGCATGCCCTGAACCCAGCTTGTTCCTCTGCAAGGTGTTTTCTGCCTCCTTCTTGAGTCGATTCAAAATAACTTTGAGCATGATCTTGTGGCGTGGCTGATGAGGCTGATTGTTCTATAGTTTTGGCATTGGCGTAAATTCCCCTTCTTGGGCAGGGGTATGATGAGTGATTGTGTCCAATCTGTTGGCCACTGTTTTGTCTCCCAAATCTTCTGACAGATAGCTGTAACATGTGTGATGACTGTTTCGCCACCATGCTTGAGCAGCTCTGCTGGTATGTTGTCTGCTCCTGGGGATTTTCCTACTGGTAAACTGCGGATGGCTTCTTCCACTTCTTCCCTGAGAAGGGGGATACAAATAATAATATGATCATGACATAAATGCAACAGTACAACATTTGATACACACGTTAACACTGTGTTTCTTATCTTAAACGCTTTCATTAAGTACATTGCTAAATGCCTTATTGTTGTCTTGTTTGTTGTAGTCAGAAGCAATATGAGTTTAAATAATAATACATGGAATTTATATAGCGCAATATTTGCAAAAAAAACCAAATCAAAGCGCTTTCGTTCATCCCACTCATTCACATGCAGCCAGTTATAATTAATAGTTTTTACAAATTCACAAAGGCCACAGCCCCTTAGAAGGGGGATAAAATTGATAATATGATCATGACATAAATGCAACAGTAAACAGACAAGGTTGCGAGTAATACTTACATGGAATACATTGTTTTCTGAGATCACTTAATCCAGGACAAGTCAGAACACAATGTACTTCGTTTTCTTGTGACTCAAGACATAATGGGAAATCAAGTTACAGTCAGGTACTCTTCTATAGCGAAAACGATGCATAAAAATATGAGAAATGCCAAATCTTAATTTTGTAATCGTTCTTTTCAAATATCTATCCAATTGTATTGATAGATACTCTGGAATACAATGCGAGGAATTCAATATTTTAAACACATAAAATCTACTGCTGACTTCCATATGAGCACTCCATCTCTGCCAACCACAATCAATAATACGTTGTCGAAACACACCAATTCATATCACCTACACCCTGATTCATCCATACAAAGCCCAAACCATACTCATACAATGTCATTCGTACACGTGAAACCCAGTTGTTTTTTACTCTGGCATCTAACTCTGGGGACGGGAAGTCTGTAGCATGCTTTCCAGCCAATTGCGGCGAATCTGTGTGTCCATATGATGACGTTTCCTTTTGTAGTCCCAATACAGCTGTAAATGTACCTGCCCTCTTGGAACGTAGAAAGAGAGGGAATTGTTGTCGTCCCTAATATTTCAGAGGTGAGTTTGAGCAACGAACTCCTACGACCTTTTTAGTGCATACCTTTATCTAACTTTCTCAGTGTGCATATGCGCACTGTGGCTCCACCGAACATGTTCCTAGCACACGTACTTAACTATGGTTTGTTTGATCGTCAAATTATCATTGAGTGTTACAATAGAACTTTTCCATACAGAATCCGTGCTTCTGTAAAATCCACAGTATTGCACCGTTGTGCTGGTTGAATTTGACTGTCTTTAGAGAGAGATATCTGATTTAAAAGTATATGTTTTTATTTATATTTATTTGTATCGAGGATAATGGAATAAGCACATTTGCTTTTTACATCCAGTCCCCGTGTGTATGCGGATTTGTGAATTCTGTCATCTGTTCCCACCGGCACACCATGGCCTACTCTTACGAAAAGCGGAACAGGATTTAACGTGTGCGCAAGATGTTCTGCGTGCGTTCGCACACGGGCCTCGGTTTATAGTGTCATCCGAAGGACTTTTGGGGGAGAGTGGAGTCTGCACTAATGTTAACTCCAGGGAAAAATATCCCCTTGAATGGGAATCGAACCTGGGTCGTCAGATTGCGAGCGCAATGTTCTAACCATTAGGCTATCCCGTCCCCCTGGGATTATCCCAATTGAGAGAGAGAGAGAGAGAGAGAGAGAGAGAGAGAGAGAGAGAGAGAGAGAGAGAGAGAGAGAGAGAGAGAGAGAGAGAGAGAGAGAGAGAGGAGGAGAGAGAGAGGAGAGAGAGGCGCTCACACAATCTTCTTCCATGTCATTTTTCCAAACTGAGACTCCACCAGTTCCTTCACCACCACGTGAATCTGTCCATACTGCGCACACACACACACACACACACACACACACACAACACACACACACACACACACACACACACACACACACACACACACACACACACAAACACACACAGAAAAGCATTTGAAATATGTCTTTAGGAAAATCTAGAAGATAATATAAAGCCATCAAAATAGCAGATCATTCAACTGTAAAAATAGATCGATTTTTTCCTACATAAAATGATCTCTCTATTTTCAAAGATGGTATGACAAACGCTGCACCCGCCTCATTGCTCAAAAGGGAACCATCTGTGTAGATTTTTAAATGATTTGGATATGTAGGTTGTATATATTCTTTTACTGATGCGCTATATTACCTTTTTTCGTTAAAGAGGAATAATTTACGTCAAAATTTGCTCTCTTAAGTTCCCACGGGGGACAAGGCGAGGAGTGAATCTTCGATTTAGCTATTTTTGTGGGAAATATATCTGCTTGATCAAATAATTGAGAAGTATAGGTTCTAGCTGTGGTAACAGAGCGAATAGAATGTGCTCTTTTTGGAAAGTTGACATCAGATCTTATACTAATTTCGTTGTCAACATTGGTTTCTTGTGTTGAACAACGTAAGAGATATTTAGCCACAGCCAGTTGTCGATATTCGTCTAATGGCAAAATTCCTATCTCCTTATAGGTACCCATGGACGATGCATGAAAAGGTACCCCAGAGCTAATCGAAAAGCCTTGCAGTCTAGTCTTGTCATTTTCTGTAATAAATATTTTGGAGCACTGAAAAATGCTTCCTGGCCATAAATGAGGTCAGTCTTACTTGCCCTGAGAAACTTCAGTTCAAAAGTGAGACAAGATCTCATAATTGAGATTAGTCATCTAATTCACTTTCTGATGATACGAGGCACTGGTGTTACATTTTGCTAGATACCCTCGCACTGTGGTATTTACTTTAATGAAAACGTTGACAGAAAAGCAAAATGTGGAGCTGAGCATATCGATGGGTCTTGCAGCATAAGTGTTCCTCTATCCATCCATGAGGGCTATAGCATGTTACAAAATGCATGTTGGAAACACTTTAAAAAGAAACTACAAAGTACCGGTTATTCCTGGAGTGATGATGTAGCCCATGTATTATCTTTCGATAAGATCAAATATCGTAATTTACATGAATATAGAAATGTTGTATCTCTTATCTACAGGTTTAAGCTAAATGCTTTTAGAACAAAATTTTTTTTTAAAGCAACATGTATCTGTGGTGAAGATCTTACCAATGATCACATTCTTTTACGATGCAGAGATCTGAAAAACATCTTACCTGCCTTCCCAGTCCGTAGCTTACAGCAAGTTCTAAAAGACATTCCATTAATGAAAGAAATTGTATTGTCATTAAGCCATACTCCTATTTTCAGACTCCTCTGATATAAGGATAGCTTCAAGTTATATGAATTGGAAAGTTAGTATTTTTGCTGTTTGCTGTTTTTGTTTTTGTTTGTTGTTGTTGTTGGGTGGTTTTTTTGTTCTTTTTTTCAGAATTCTTGTTTATGCTTTTATCATAATAGTTGTTTATTGCGATTGATTAGTTATGTGCATACCCCTCCCCCCTACACACACACACGCACGTGCGCGCGCGCACACACACGCACGCACGCACACACGCACGCACACACACATACACTTTCCCGTCTGATATCACTATTTAGTGGAAGGACGTTAAACTGAAGAACTACTTCTACAAACACACACACACACACACACACACACACACACACACACACACACACACACACAGAGAAAATTAACAACGTCAAAACCCCACCCCACCCCGCACCCACCCCCCAAACATAAGATTATCTCCCCTCATTGCTGCCGTATTGTGCAGTTGATAAAAATGACCAGACAGGTCTAGAGCAGCGTGTCAGAAAGTGGAAGACAGGCAAGGGGAAGCGGTGCTGGAAGACTGGTAGATTTCAAGACGGCATGGCTCTGACCATTCTTTTCTCTTTGTTTCAGTGTTTCTTTGTTCGTTCTTCCCGTTCCTCCCCTACAGCTCCCAGGTTTATCAATGGTGAGATTTTGCGGATGCGACCGTTTTTGCCCACCATGAAGGTAGCCACATTCCGACTTGGGGGCTATAATCATGCTGAATATGTTCGTGTTTCCGTAATCCACCCAACGCTGATATGAATGATCGGATTTTTATCGTGCATATATCATCTTCTTTGTGTGTATATACACGAATGGAATAAAGGCACTGGCAGGTCTGCACTTGAAGCTGACCTGGGAGATCGTAAAAAAACCCAACCAAACCCACCCTTAATTCACCAGACGCCGCCAGGACTCGAACCCACGACTTCATGGACCCATGGGGTTGAAGTCAAACGGTCTGAACTATTGGGCTGTAGTGTCTGTCTCTTGTTGCTTCATTGTAATTTTCTTTTGAAAGAAGTTTGCCTAGCTTTCGTCGTTAAGAGAGGAAAGAAGAATCAACCTCCATGGAAAACCACAAGAATAGGCTCACAGAATAGACACTCTCTAGTCTGTCAGACTAACCGCCTGTGGCACAGTGTGCATCACCATGTTTGCTGGAAGTTGCAAGTTGGTTGCAACCTCTACCAGATGACAAAGACAGCACAAATTAATGCCAGACTCACCATTTTCAGGACTGCAGGGACAGTTGCTTGATAACAGATCCAACCTTAAAAATATCTAGTTACACTTTAGCCTTAATCCCGAAAACAGCATCCCTAGCTGTTGTTTCTGTTCTGTTTGCCGTCACTTTATGACGTCAAATACTACGCCAAAATAGTACGTCATACAGAAGAGGGGAGACGAAGGATCGCCATTGTTGTACATGTTTTACTTCGATGAAACATTCTCCTCAAAATCTGTTTCGGACGTTTTATGAACATGGTAAGTGGTAGGGCTCATAGCTTGTCTATCGTTATTTGTGAACCACATTGAACGTTGTTATAAAATACTGTGTTACACTGCAAGTAAACAAAGCAACGGTCGTATAATTATATATGGTAGGCTACACCGAAGAATAGGATGATAATAATGTTAAACAATAAGGTATGACATACGTACACAGACCTTTCAAATATTTTTTCCTAGTCAAATGTAAGTAGTCCCTGAAACAAGAAGTGCATTACTCGTCCCAACCTCAAGGCCATAGATATTCAAACTTTTCTTTCCCAAGCTGCTGAACGCCTATCACAAACCCCTGACCATACTGACCCTTTTAAGCACTACAATACCGTTCTCAGCCAACTCCTTGATGAGCATGCACCTCCTACCGACCATCTCCTGCCTGACAGGCCCTGTGCACCGTGGTACACCCATGACATCCTGGTCGCAAAACGCAAACGCCAACTAGAGCGGCAATGACGAAAAACAGAAACAAAAATAAAAAAAACAGCTTCTTCAGTAAACAAATCAACAAAGTTAACCTCAATTCATTCAGCAAAAACAAAGTATTACTCTTCTCAAGTTCTTGATGCCACGTCTATGAAATCTCTCTTTCCCCTCACATCCACTTTTCTTGAATCTGAGAAGGCTAGTCCTCTGCCTTCTATTCACGACCACTCTGAACTTCCTTCTATATTTTCTGCAATCTTCTCTAAGTCCGCAACATTCGCTCCATTTTGGATCAGACTCCTTTCCAGCCTGCAACTTCTGATCCCCAATTCTCTGGCACTCCTCTCCTTTCCTTTCATTCAGCAAGCGAGAAAGAAATCGAGATAATTCTGACAGAAATGACTATAAAATCATGTGATCTGGACCCCATACCTGCTTCTCTTTTCGTACAGTGCATGCCACAACTTATTTCCACTATTACGAAAATAGTAAACTTATCTCTTGTCTCTGGAAATGTTCCTTCAGCTCTAAAAACTGCTATAGTCACACCTCTACTCAAAAAGCATGATCTTGATCTTGACCCCAACATTCTGAAGAATTACAGACCTGTTTCCAACCTACATTTTATCTCTAAAGTTCTTGAAAAAGTAGTTCTAAAACAGCTCAACCACCACCTTCTCTCCAACAGTCACCTTCCTGCATTTCAGTCTGCCTATCGCGTCAACCACAGCACTGAAACTACCATTGCCCACACCTTAAACACACTTCTACTCGCTTCTGACTCGGGGAAAATATCTCTTCTTACTCTACTCGACTTATCTGCAGCCTTTGACATTATTGACCACTCTATTTTTATCTCCCGTATTCAAAAAAAATTTGGTGTTACTGGTACAGCCCTTACCTGGTTTAGCTCATACCTTACTGACCGATTCCAGACATTCACAGTAAACATGATTCAGTCAGTACCTGCCAGATTGGAATGTGGAGTTCCACAAAGATCTGTTCTGGGCCCTGTTCTTTTCACCCTCTACACTGCTCTACTGTCACATATAATTAACCGCCAACAGATCAACCATCATTTTTATGCAGATGACCCTCAGATTCTAAGCAGCGACACCCCTGAAAATCTGCCTTCTCTCTTTACAAATATGGCCCACTGCTTCTAAGATATCCAAAATTGGATGATACAGAACAAGTTACAGCTAAATGTAGATAAAGCGGAAACCATGCTTGTAGGGACCAAACACAAACTCTCTACCATTACAACAGCTTCAATACAACTTGGCAATGCATTAGTCCCTCTATCCACTGCTTTGAAGTATCTAGGGGGTCATTATTGACAACACACTCTCTATGCAAATATTCATCACCCAGACCTGCCAGTCCTGCTACTATCAATTACGGCGTATTAGTGCAATTCGAAAGTACCTGTCCACAGATACAACATCCAAACTCCTCACGTCTCTCATTCTTTCACGTCTGGACTATTGCAATTCTCTTTTGGCTGATCTGCCAGCATCATCAATCCACTCCTTTCAAGGTATACAAAACTCTGCAACTCGACTAGTCCTCAGAAAGAAAAAAATCTGAACACATTACCCCTCTCTTGCGATCTCTCCACTGGCTGCCTGTGCTACAGGGAGTAAACTATAAGATCAGCACTCTCTGTTACAAATGTCTCCACAAAACAGCACCCGCCTACCTCTGTGAATGTCTTCACTTGTACACTCCTTCTCGTTCTCTCCGCTCTGCTGCAGATACCTTGTCCTTACGAATACCTAGATTCAACCAATTCACCATTGGCCGCCGCTCTTTCTAGATTTTCTGGTCCATCGATCTCTCTCTCTCTCTCTCTCTCTCTCTCTCTCTCTCTCTCTCTCTCTCTCTCTCTCTCTCTCTCTCTCTCTCTCTCTCTGTCTGTCTGTATGTCTTTCTGTCTGTCTATTTTACATTTTGAATGATTTGGTTTTCCCCCTTTTTTTGAACAAAACTGTGTTGTTTGTTGTTTGGTTGAGAGGGTTTTGTTGTTGTTTGTTTTGGTGCTCTCTTTCCCAGAGGGCTGGTTGTAAAACCGTGTTTGCTTATGCTATACCCTCTGTGACTGACACTCAGTCCATTCCGCGCTCTCTCTCTCTCTCTCTGTCTCTCTCTCTCTCTCTCTCTGTCTCTCACTCTCTCTCTCTCTCTCTCTGTCTCTCACTCTCTCTCTCTCTCTCTCTGTCTCTCTCTCTCTCTCTCTCTCTCTCTCTCTCTCTCTCTCTCTCGCTCTCTCTCTCTCTCTCTCTCTCTCTCTCTCTCTCTCGCTCTCTCTCTCTCTCTCTCTCTCTCTCTCTCTCTCTCTCTCTCTCTCTCTCTCCTCTCTCTCTCTCTCTCTCTCTCTCTCTCTCTCTCTCTCTCTCTCTCTCTCTCTCTCTCTCTCTCTCTCTCTCGCTTCTTGCTGTTTTCCCTGTATTTTGCTTTATCCAGTGTACTTAATTAAAATCAGTGCATCTGTTTTGATATTAATGCTTCATTCATTTGGGGATTCTGTGTTTATTGAACACATCTCTTTTCTCACAATAATTATAATGTATGTCTCTCTTAATATTAATGATCACGTCAGTTGGGGATTACGTGTTGTTAGATACACACTTATCTCTTCTCTTTAAATCATGTTGTCGTTGTTGTAGTAGGTCCTCCCCCCCCCTTCCCCCTTGTTTTGTTGATAGTCCCTAATCAGGGCAAGGGCCGAATAAAAATAGTATGCGAATGTTTATTCTGTTACCCTTGGAAAATACAGATTCATTCATTCATTCTCTCTCTCTCTCTCTCTCTCTCTCTCTCTCTCTCTCTCTCTCTCTCTCTCTCTCTCTCTCTCTCTCTCTCTCTCTTTCTCTCTCTCTTCCCCCCCCCCTCTCTCTCTCTCTTTCTCTCTCTTCCTCTCTCTCCTCTCTCTCTATCTCTGCTTCTCTCTATCTCTCCGTCTGTCTCTCCATCTGTCTTTCTGTTTCTGTCTCCATCTGCCTGTCTGTCTCCCTCTCTCCCCTCTCTGCCCCCACCCCCCACCTCTCTGTGCGTTCATACATGAGTAGATAGACGGACATAGACAGGCAGTCAACTATCACATTGTCAATTAAGCCGAGAGACGGCATGACAGGCAGGCAGGCAGGCAGGCAGGCAGGCAGGCAGGCAGGTGTGTGCATGTAGTGCTGTGAGTGTAATGTAGGGTCAGCACGTCAGGTGAGGGGCTGACAGGTGTGTGGTCAGTATGAGATGACAGGTGTGGTCAGTATGGGATGACAGGTGTGTGGTCAGTATGGGATGACAGGTGTGGTCAGTATGGGATGACAGGTGTGTGGTCAGTATGGGATGACAGGTGTGGTCAGTATGGGATGACAGGTGTGTGGTCAGTATGGGATGACAGGTGTGTGGTCAGTATGGGATGACAGGTGTGTGGTCAGTAAGGGCTGACAGGTGTGTGGTCAGTAAGGGCTGACAGGTGTGTGGTCAGTATAGGATGACAGGTGTGTGGTCAGTAAGGGCTGACAGGTGTGTGGTCAGTAAGGGATAATTATGTGATGTGGTGTGTTATGTGGTCAGTATGGACTGGTGATGTGATGCGGTGTTATGTGGTCAGCATGGGCTGATGATGTGATGTGTTAGTGGCCAGTATGGGCACTGATGTATTAGGATGAACGTCAGTAGACACAGCTAGTGGGCATGTGAGTGTGATGTTATGTGGTCAGTAGGGCTGAGTGATGGTATGAGGGCCAGATGGGTGATGATGTGATGTTATGGGTCGTGGGTAGGTGTGATGGTTACGTGGCAGTATGGGCATGATGTGATGGTAGTACAGTGGGCTGATAGTGTGTTTGTGGCAGTATGGGCTGATGATGGTGTTTGTGGTCAGTATGGGCTGAAGGTGTGGTGTGTGTATGTGGCCAGTATGGGCTGATGTGTGGTGTATGTGGTCAGTATGGGCTGATGATGAGGTGTTGTGGTCAGTAGGGCTGATGAGTGTGTTGTGGCCAGTAGGGCTGAGAGGTGTGTGGGTACGTATGGCTGATGTGTGATGTTGGTCCCAGTAATGGGCTGATGTGTGGTGTTATGTGGCATAATGGGTGTGATGTGGTGTGTTATGTGCCAGTATGGGCTGTGATGTGGTATTGGCAGTTGTGATATGTGGTGTTATTGGCAGTATGGGCTGATGATGTGGTGTGTTATGTGGCCAGTATGGGCTGATGATGTGGTGTTTATGTGGTCAGTATGGGCTGATGATGTGGTGTGTTATGTGGCCAGTATGGGCTGATGATGTGGCGTTATGTGGTCAGTATGGGTGATGGTGTGATGTGTTTGTGGTCAGTATGGGCTGATGTGTGTGTGTTATGTGGCAGTATGGGCTGATGGTGTGGTGTGTTATGTGGCAGTATGGGCTGATGATGTGTGGTTATGTGGTCAGTATGGGCTGATGATGTGGTGTTATGTGGCCAGTATGGGCTGATGATGTGATGTTATGTGGCCAGTATGGGCTGATGATGTGATGTTATGTGGTCAGTATGGGCTGATGATGTGGTGTTATGTGGCCAGTATGGGCTGATGATGTGGTGTTATGTGGTCAGTATGGGCTGATGCATGTGGTGCTGATGGAACTGGTGCAGGAACACTATGGACAGAAAACCTGGCAGAAGATTCTGTAAGTTCTGCTTCCTCTGTCTGTCTGTCTGTCTGTCTCTCTGTCTGTCTGTCTCTCTGTCCTCTTCTCTTCTCTCCTCTCTCTCTCTCTCTCTCTCTCTCTCTCTCTCTCTCTCTCTCTCTGAGGGATCTCTGTCCGACTACATTAATGGTAGCAGCAGCAACAAAGAACAACAATATTTACATCAGTAGCAACGAAAGAAGCAGCAGCAGCAACTACAAAAACTCTACTACTATTACTTCTACTACAGCTCCTTGTTGTCTTCTTCTACTATACTACTACTACTACTCCTCCTCCTCCTCCTCCTCCTCCTCCTCCTACTTACTACTACTACTACTACTACTACTTCTACTACTACTACTACTACTACTACTACTACTACTACTACTACTACTACTTGTCTTTTACTACTACAAGAAGAACATCAACAACAACAACAACTGCTACTACTTCTGCTGCTTTGCTGCATATAATTATTACGTTATCACTTCACAAGCATTTGCCTTCTTCTAGCTGTTTGATGGCATCAGTAACTTCATAGTGGAGTGGCAAACGTCTAGTATATGATTCATTTCAATAGGAGTTTCCCCATCATCACCTAGGCTTTTATTCCATATCTGAAGCACAAGACGCAATTTTGTATAATTGGGCTCTGTGAAAGAGACATTCTGTTGGTGTTTCAGATTCTGTTAGAAACACTGAAGATGAGGCATCCATAACTTTCATAGACTATAGTAAGGCTTTAGACAGTGTCCAACATCACCATCTGTTTATTATAATGTCGAACATGCTTTTTTTTACCAGAGCATCTGGTCTCGCTCATAGTCGATTTGTGTTCAGATCAGAAAGCAACCATCTGAAGGAATGGCGAGCACTGTGAGTTCTTGGGTACAAGAAAGGGAGTCCCTCAGGGTTGCACGCTAGTATTGTCCCGCATCTATTCCGCGTATACACAGAAGTGATCATGAGAAAGGATGACAGGCTGACATGGGCGTTGAGATAGGAGGCAGAAACATCACTAGCCGGGGGCACAGTGAGGATGCAGCACTGGTGGCAGAGTGTCTCAGGCGCGGAGGAAGGTGTCTGCAGGGGGCATGCAGAGGCAGCACTGCTGGTCTGAAGTGACATGCAGGAAAGACTAAAGGGATGCACATTCACCACATCAGAATATCAAAATTAATAGAACACATCTGGAATACGTTCACAATGTAGAACATTTAGGCTGTGTGACAGAGAAAAATGGCTCCTGTCTAAAGTTGAGACTGGAAACCGGTATGGCCAAGCCAAAGATGATTCAGTTAAACAGCATTTGGAAAGACAGAGGAAAACTTAAATATTTCAAAATCACAATTGTGAAAACACTAATCTGGCCTGTATTGCTGTATGGTCAGAAGCTTGGACACTACAAAAATTGGGAAGAAAAAAATGAGCGCCGCCGAAATGTTCTACGGGCGACTTCTAAGAGTCAAATAGTCAGACAGAAGAACACGTGAAATTATTCTCCATGAACTCTCAGTGCATAGACAAATGACTGAAATTGGTAAGTGCAGACTCAGACATGTTGGTCATGCCAGCAGAAACACACAGAGAAATGTGATGACCAGTTCTGCAAGGTGAGGTCTGCCCTCAGCAGAAGGAAACAGAGGCAGACCACCAACATCCTGCATTGCCAGCATCACTGAGGTCAGTGGTCTGGGAGGAGGGCTACAGGAGATGGTAGAACTCAGCAGAGACAGAGAAGACGACGAACCCTGGTGGCATTGGTGGAGCTCCGACCATCCACAGCGGCGATAGAGACCGTTGACTTGAGGCTTTGATTTTGAGAGAGTGGGGGACTTCCTGTTACTTTTTCTTTGCCGGTAAAACTCTTTTGGTTTTCAACAGTTTTATAATGATGTGTGTGTGTGTGTGTGTGTGTGTGTGTGTGTGTGTGTGTGTGTGTGTGTGTGTGTGTGTGTGTGTGTAATGTGACCAGGAAGAAGCGTGAATTCAACAATGAAGACTTGTTCGGGAAGTGTGACTGTGTGTAAGTGTGTGTGTGTGTGTGTGTATAAGTGTGTGTGTGTGTGAGAGAGAGAGAGAGGAGAGAGAGAGAGAGAGAGAGAGAGAGAGAGAGAGAGAGAGAGAGAGAGAGAGAGAGAGAGAGAGAGAGAGAGAGAGAGAGAGAGCGCAGGTAGGAGTGCGCGGACCCTTTCATCTTGAAGTGTGGCGGTGTGCGTGTATTTTACCAGGAAGAAGGGGGGGGGGGGGGGGCGCTCATAACCAAGCGTGACGGTGTGTGAATGTTGCATGTATGACGTCACCAGACAGGAGTGTCAGCTGAACGACCAGGACAACTTCATGATGTTCCATGCCTACACCGACAGCATGACCTTGAAGTTGATGCAGGCCATCGCCAAAGTGCTGGGTAAGGTCAGGCGTCTGCTCTGCTGGCCCGCTGTCCTGTCTTCCTGACTGTGGTTCATCCTGCCCTGTCTGCCTGTCTGTCTGTCTGTCTGCCTGTCTGTCTGTCTGTCTGCCTGTCTGTCTGCCTGTCTGTCTGCCTGCCTGTCTGCCTGTCTCTTCTGGCCTGTCTCTTCTGGCCTGTCTCTTCTGGCCTGTCTGTCTGCCTGTCTCTTCTGTCTGTCTGCCTGCCTGCCTGTCTATCTGTCTGTCTGCCTGCCTGTCTCTCTGCCTGTCTCTTCTGCCTGTCTCTTCTGCCTGTCTCTTCTGCCTGTCTGTCTGCCTGTCTCTGTCTGCCTGTCTGTCTGCCTGTCTCTTCTGGCCTGTCTCTTCTGGCCTGTCTGCCTGTCTGTCTGCCTGTCTCTTCTGGCCTGTCTGTCTGCCTGTCTGTCTGCCTGTCTCTTCTGGCCTGTCTGTCTGTCTGTCTGCCTGTCTGTCTGCCTGTCTCTTCTGGCCTGTCTGTCTGTCTGTCTGCCTGTCTGTCTGCCTGTCTCTCTTGTGTGCTCTATCGCCTTCACGACAGTCATCTCCCCTTTTGTCTTCTTGTCCTCTGTACATGGGGGGGGGGGGGGGGGACACATTGCGCTGGCAATCTGATGACCCGGGTTCGATTCCCATTCAAGGGGATATTTTCCCTTGGAGTAACATCAGTGCAGACTCCACTCTCCCCAAAAGTCCTTCGGATGAGACTATAAACCGAGGCCCCGTGTGCAAATGTACGCAGAACATCTTGCGCACACGTTAAATCCTGTTCCGCTTTTCGTAAGAGTAGGCCATTGTGTGCCGATGGGAACAGATGATAGAATTTACAAAACCCCATACACACGGGGACTGGAAGTAAAAAAGCACATAAGTGCTTATTCCATTACCCATCTGGAAAAGGATGATTTAGTGTAGTTTGATGTATTGTCTTGTGTTGTGCTGCTTTGCTGTATACAGCCTTCAGTCACAGCACAGTCCTCCACATGGCTTTCGGGCTACCGTCTCTCCTTGGGGGGGGGGGGGGAGAGAGAGAGAGAGAGAGAGAGAGAGAGAGAGAGAGAGATGAGAGAGAGGAGAGAGAGAGAGAGAGAGAGAGAATATCGCCACAAGAGCAGTGCCACTCATTTAAAAGGAATTTTCCTGTCTGCATGTGTTTTGTTTCCCTTTCAGAGTGATATGCTTTTTTCTACAGCATTTTGCCAAGAAAAGTTTGTTGATAAATGGGTTCCTTTCGAGGTGCTGCCAATGATGAGGTGCTGCCAATGATGAGGTGCTGCCAATGATGAGGTGCTGCCAATGATGAGGTGCTGCCAATGATGAGGTGCTGCCAATGATGAGGTGCTGCTAATGATGAGGTGCTGCCAATGATGAGGTGCTGCTAATGATGTCAGTGAGGAGCTGTTGCTCGTGACGAGGTGCTGCCTTAATAAGGTACTGCCAATACGGCCAACGAGGAGGTGCTAACAGTTGTAAGGTGCTACCAGGCCTGTCAGTAATCAGGTGAGCTGCTGCCAATGTTGAGGTGCTGCCTGTCATCAGATGCTGGCATGTTGTGGTGCTGCCAATGTTGAGGTGCTGCCTGTCATCAGATGCTGGCATGTTGTGGTGCTGCCAATGTTGAGGTGCTGCCTGTCATCAGATGCTGGCATGTTGTGGTGCTGCCAATGTTGAGGTGCTGCCTGTCATCAGATGCTGGCATGTTGTGGTGCTGCCAATGTTGAGGTGCTGCCTGTCATCAGATGCTGCCAATATTGAGGTGCTTCCAATGTTGAGGTGCTGCCTGTCATCAGATGCTGCCAATATTGAGGTGCTTCCAATGTTGAGGTGCTGCCTGTCATCAGATGCTGCCAATGTTGAGGTGCGGCCAATGTTGAGGTGTTGCCAATGTTGAGGTGCTGTCTGTCATCAGATGCTGCCAATGTTGAGGTGCTGCCTGTCATCAGATGCTGGCAATGTTGTGGTGCGTCCAATGTTGAGGTGTTGCCTGTCATCAGATGCTGGCAATGTTGAGGTGCTGCCAATGATGAGGTGCTGCCAATGATGAGGTGCTGGCAGTGTTGAGGTGCTGGCAGTGTTGAGGTGCTGGCAATGTTGAGGTGCTACCAATGATGAGGTGCTGGAAATGTCAATGTACTGGCAATGTTGAGGTGCTGGCAGTATTGAAGCGCTGCCACAATGTTGAGGCAGTGTTGAGGTGCTGGCAGTATTGAGGTGCTGGCAGTAACTTTAGACAGCCAATACACTAATCATATTCAGACCTCAATGATGGTCGCATTTTCATCAATTAATAATAACCCAAAAAACTATACCACAAAATCCCACTGATGGCAAGAAGACCAAGTTCTCAGTATTGCAGACAGCGCTGAGGATTTGACCCCAGATATGAATGACCACAACAGAGTAAAGAAGATGGTCACACCTGGGTGGTTGGTTTTGATTGGATTGGTCAGTCATTTCATTGTGTGGGCAAAAATGATGGCCATGATGATGATGATGATAATAATGATGATTGATGATGATGATGATGATGATGATGATGGTGGTGGTGGTGGTGGTGGTGGTGGTGGTGATGGATGGTGGGTGGTGTATGTGGTGGAGGTGGGTGACGACTACTATAATGACAGTGGAGATGTAGAGTTAAAATTAGAACACTGGTGATGGAGGGGAGGGGTAGCCTAGTGGGTATGAGCGTTGTTGAATGTTTATTTGAGGGAGTGCATTGCGCCAATACCCTGACGCTGGTTCAAGGGGATGGTTCCCTTCACATCAGTACCAATCCACGCCCCCACAAGTCCTTCCGGTGAGACTATGAAGCGATTGCCGTGTATGAACACGACCAGAACATGTTACGCACCTGTTCAAAACCCACTCCGCATTTGGGAAGAGTAGGGTATTGCATGCCAGTAGGAACTGGGAAAAAACCCGCATGCACACTGGCGTCATGTTTAGACCTCATCCCCCACGTCGGAATGCGGCTACCTTGCTGGTGATGACAAGGCCACACATCCAAAAGTCTTGCATGTCAGGGCCAGCAAGGAGCGGCCTCACCACCACCACAGACACACACCGCCACAGACACACCGCCACAGACACACACCGCCACAGACCACCACCACCAGACACCGCACAGACACACACCCACAGACACACCGCCACAGACACACACCACCACAGACACACACCGCCACAGACACACACCGCCACAGACACACACCGCCACAGACACACACCGCCACAGACACACACCGCCACAGACACACACCGCCACAGACACACACCGCCACAGACACACACCGCCACAGACACACACCGCCACAGACAACACCGCCACAGACACACACCGCCACAGACAGACACCGCCACAGACAGACACCGCCACAGACACACCGCCACAGACAGACACCACCACAGACAGACACCGCCACAGACACACACCGCCACAGACAACACCGCCACAGACACACACCGCACACAGACAGACACCGCCACAGACAGACACCGCCACAGACAGACACCGCCACAGACAGACACCGCCACACGCCACAGACAGACACCGCCACAGACAGACACCGCCACAGACAGACACCGCCACACGCCACAGACAGACACCGCCACAGACAGACACCGCCACAGACAGACACCGCCACACGCAGACGACACGCACAGACAGACACCGCCACAGACAGACACCGCCACACGCCACAGACAGACACCGCCAGACAGCACGCCACACGCCAAGACAGACACCGCCACAGACAGACACCGCCACAGACAGACACCGCCACACGCCACAGACAGACACCGCCACAGACACACACCGCCACAGACAGACACCGCCACGCTGCGACTTGCTGCAGCTGAAGAGGGATCACTCAATACACGCAGCCTCTAAAAGCAGCCCTCACCATCACCCCCACCCCTATGTCCTCACACACCCCAGTGAACATAGTGGCTGATTATGTGATGATGATAGTAATGATTTAAATAGTATAATGATGATGATGATGGTGAGGAATAGAAAAGCATAATGGTGGTGATAATGAATAGAAAAGCATAACGGTGGTGACTAATGAAAAGAAAAGCATAATGGTGGTGATAATGAATAGACAAGCATAATGGTGGTGATAATGAATAGAAAAGCATAACGGTGGTGATCAATGA
>CM054142.1:1353039-1365539 GCA_028751875.1 Rapana venosa
GGGAATATTCAGTCATATAAAGTGGCGACGACGCAAAGTTCTGGTACCTGACCTTTCCATGGAGTGTGCATCAAGGGAAGAGAAGTCGTTATGTTCAGATGTCATCTGTAGCTCTATAGGACACGCCCAGTTGACGTCATTCCTGGTGTGTTGACGTCATCAGGATTGTGTGAGGTGGGTGGTGACGCAGTGCAGTGGTGTGATGTGGTGTGCGATGTGGTGTGGTGGGAAGGTGTGTTGTGTGGTTTTGGTGTGCTTGTGTGGTGTGAAGGTGTGGTGTGGGGTGTTGTGTGGTTGTGTGGTGTGGTGTGTAGTTGTGTGGTGTGGTGGTGTGGTTGTGGTGTGGTTGTGTGATGTGGTTTGGGGTGTGATGTGGTGGGGTGTGATGTGGTGTTGTGGTGTGGTGGTGGTGTAGTGTGGTGGTGGTGTGATGTGGTGTGGTGTAGTGTGGTGTGGTGTGGTGTGTGTGGTGTAGTATGGTGGTGGTGT
Organism: Rapana venosa; assembly: GCA_028751875.1. Classification (NCBI taxonomy): domain Eukaryota; kingdom Metazoa; phylum Mollusca; class Gastropoda; order Neogastropoda; family Muricidae; genus Rapana; species Rapana venosa. Next base: position 1,353,529 of record CM054142.1, read on the forward strand.
GTGATGTGGGTGGTGGTGTGTTGTGTGGTGTGGTGTGGTGTGATGTGGTGTGGTGTGTGTGATGTGGTGTGATGTGGTGTGATGTGGTGTGTTGTGTGGTGTGGTGTGATGTGGTGTGGGTGTGATGTGGTGTGGTGTGATGTGGTGTGTGTGGTGTGGTGTGTGTGATGTGGTGATGTGGTGTGGATGTGTGGTGTGTGATGTGGTGTGATGTGTGGTGTGGTGTTGTGTGGTGTGGTGTGTGTGGTGTGGTGTGTGTGATGTGTGGTGGTGTGGTGTGGTGTGTGTGGTGTGGTGTGGTGTGTGGTGTGGTGGTGTGGTGTGTGTGGTGTGGTGTGTGTGATGTGGTGTGGTTGTGTGATGTGTGGTTGTGTGATGTGTGGTGTGGTGTGGTGTGATGTGTGGTTGTGTGATGTGTGGTGTGGTGTGGTGTGGATGTGTGGTTGTGTGATGTGTGGTGTGGTGTGGTGTGTGGTGTGGTGTGGTGGTGTGGTGTGCAGGGGTGCTGAAGGCGGTGGCCAGAGAGTTCTTCCAGCAGTCGGCCAGCATGACGCTGCTCTCCCGTGTGGTGGAGGAGACAGGGGCCGACGCCAAAGTCAACCACACCGAGTTCTTCGTAAGGCAGCCCGAGGTCATCATCATGATCATCGTCACCATCATCGTCATCATCGTCATCGTCATCATCATAGTTGTCATCATCATCGTCATCGTCGTCATCACCATCATCGTCATTGTCATCATCATCGTCATCGTCATCATCGTCTTTCTTGTTCTCCTCTCCCTGCTCCTCTTTCCCCTCCTGTACATCTGCTCAGGTAATCCTAATTATCTGAAAAGCAGGCCGACTGGGGATGATCATTGTCATCATGCTTCGCAGCATCGTCCTGACCCTCAGCAGCAGCAGCAGCAGCAGAGGATGGGCGTTGTGGGGCCGACGATGGTAACACAACCCAGGGCAGCAAGAAAGCTGTCCCCTTCAACTTCAACTTCAAAAACTGTATTATCTCAGAGACAGAGAAATTCTGGCGGGTTATATGCCAAACATAACAACAGTAAACATAACATCAGGGGAAAAAGACACGCCACACATTCTGGGCACAGCAGCACGCATCCATCATAGGCTAAACAGCACCACAAGTCAGCAAGACCTCAACCAGTCAGCAACTCCCCCAAGTAAAATCACTACTATTCATGCGCGCACCAGTAAACCCATGCATCTGCACGCTCACACACAGCTCGCGCACGCGTGCGCGCGCACACGCGCACCCCATTTTTGCTGTTGATGAGGGTTTTTTTGTTTTTGGTCGCGTGTGTGTATGTGTTTTTTTTTTCTCTGTTTCTATTTTTCTTTTGGAGTTAATTCTATTACTGGTTATGGTAATGATGTAGTTAGATATTATTGATCAAGTTGTTTTTGTTCCTAGATAGATGGCTTGATAAAAAAAGCAAATGCATTGCTTATTCAATGTACCATCTGGAAAAAAAAATTCAACTTGACTTGACTTACACACACACACACACACGCATTGGAAATATTCGCACACACGTGCACACATTTTTATGACATAAGCCAAATTCTTATAACATGTTGTATGATAAAACACATATCAATTAAATCAATACCCTGTTCTATTAGGATATTGACACAGTCTAAAATAATAACACGCGCACGCACTTTTTATGACAGAAATCAAATTGGTATAACGTGTATGATCAGAAAAGCACCCCGGTACTGAGTACTTATACTCAGTACTTAGTACTCTATTCTACTAACACTTTGCACACAGTTTAAACTAAAACCCGGTCTGCAGAGTTCTGCAGAATAACGCCACTCTCAGAGCCAAACAAGTACATGTGCAGAGTGGATTTTTCGAAACAAAATGAGTGGCACTGCTTTTATAGCAACGCATTGCCTCCAAAGACAGCATCCCGAATTTCACGCAGAGAAAGATGCCGTGAGTGGAAAGTGGTATACAATACAGTACATACATACATACCATACACTACACTACACTACACTACACTACACTACACTACACTAACCACTACACTACACTACACTACACTACACACTACACTACACTACACTACACTACACACACTATACTACACTACATACACCACACTACACTACACTACACTACTACACTACACTACACTATCACTAACTACACTAACACATTATACTACACAACACACAAACCACACTGCATATACTACATAATTGAAGAGAAGCTATATGTGTGCCAGTGTGAAGGATGACAAAATTACAAAACTGCATAACGAGGGAATAAAAAAGCACAAAGAGTGTTATTCCATAAACTCGAAATAAAGGACTATAAAAAAAACAAAAATTCAATTATCCTCGAAGTAATAGAATAAAATTTTTTTTTTAAATACACTGCAATACATTACACTACACTAAAATACAATACAATACAGTGCACATGCAAAACAGGCATTGCAACGCAGTGCAGTGCAATGCAAAACAGACAGTGCAGTGCAATGCAAAACAGACAGTGCAGTGCAGTGCAAAACAGACATTGCAACACAGTGCAGTGCAATGCAAAACAGACATTGCAACACAGTGCAGTGCAAAACAGACATTGCAGTGCAAAACAGACACTGCAACACAGTGCAATGCAAAACAGACAGTGCAGTGCAAAACAGACATTACAACACAGTGCAGTGCAAAATAGACATTGCAACACAGTGCAGTGCAATGCAAAACAGACATTGCAACACAGTGCAATGCAAAACAGACATTGCAACACAGTGCAATGCAAAACAGACATTGCAACACAGTACAGTGCAAAGCAGACATTGCAACACAGTGCAGTGCAATGCAAAACAGACATTGCAACACAGTGCAGTGCAATGCAAAACAGACATTGCAACACAGTGCAGTGCAAAACAGACATTGCAACGCAGTGCAGTGCAAAACAGACATTGCAACACAGTGCAGTGCAGTGCAAAACAGACATTGCAACACAGTGCAGTGCAAAACAGACATTGCAGCACAGTGCAGTGCAAAACAGACATTGCAGTGCAGTGCAGTGCAAAACAGACATTGCAACACAGTGCGGTGCAGTGCAAAACAGACATTGCAACACAGTGCAGTGCAATGCAAAACAGACATAGCAACACAGTGCAGTGCAGTGCAAAGTAATCGATCACATATGTTTTCCTCCGCTAGAGCGCCGAGGTTCATAACTGTGAGATTGTTGCGAATGTGACCGCTTTTACCTACAGTTAGGGTAGCGGCATTCTGGCTTCAGGGAATGCAAAACAGTGCAGTACAATGCAAAAATACAGTACAACATAAGACAATATAATATTACACAATGTAAGGCAAAACAAGACAGCATACTATAATGCAACACACAAGACAATACAACACAGTGTAGGTAAAGGTGTCCCCCCATAACCTAAAATTCAAAAGCTTTGTTATCTCAAAGACAGAGAAATTCCGGTGGGTTACTCGCCATACATAAAACAATAAACATTTAAACATAATATTTGAAACACACACACACACTTTCCAACATCAGCACGCACCCATCATGAGATAAAATGCATCCACAAATCAGCAATATAGTGGAGCGAGGTGTCAGAGACCTCACTTCTCCAGGGGTCAGCATCTTGAGGGCGGCGCCCATCTCCTCTCTCTCGCTGCTGTACCTTCCCTGACCCTAAAGAAGGCAGGTACCCATTTACAGCTGGGGGACTGTACTGAAGCGCAAACGGTCACCCATTCAAGCGGTAACCACTCTCAACGCCGCTTAACTTTAGCTTGGGAAAAGTGAGTGCTCTGACCACGGAGCTATCCCGTCCCGTATGCAACACACAATACAATGCAAGCACAACAAACTCCAACGCAAAACAACTCAATAGGATATAATACAACACAATACACTATGATGTAAGACAAGACAAGATAGAACAGTGAGACAAGACAGGGCAGTAAGACAGGTCAGTAAGGTAAGACAAGACACGGCAGTAAGACAGGGCAGTAAGACAGGACAAGACACGGCAGTAAGGTAAGACAAGACAGGGCAGTAAGACAAGACAGGGCAGTAAGGTAAGACAAGACAGGGCAGTAAGGTAAGGTAAGACAGGGCAGTAAGGCAAGACAGGGCAGTAAGACAAGACAGGGCAGTAAGGTAAGACAAGACACGGCAGTAAGGTAAGACAGGGCAGTAAGGTAAGACAAAACAGGGCAGTAAGGTAAGACAAGACAGGGCAGTAAGACAAGAGAGGGCAGTAAGACAAGACAGGGCAGTCAGAGAGGGCAGTAAGACAAGAGAGGGCAGTAAGGCAAGATAGGGCAGTAAGACAAGACAGGGCAGTAAGACAAGACAGGGCAGTAAGACAAGACAGGGCAGTAAGACAAGACAGGGCAGTCAGAGAGGGCAGTAAGACAAGAGAGGGCAGTAAGACAAGACAGGGCAGTCAGAGAGGGCAGTAAGACAAGACAGGGCAGTCAGAGAGGGCAGTAAGACAAGACAGGGCAGTCAGAGAGGGCAGTAAGACAAGACAGGGCAGTAAGACAAGACAGGGCAGTCAGACAAGACAGGGCAGTAAAACAAGACAGGGCAGTAAAACAAGACAGGGCAGTAAGACAAGACAGGGCAGTAAGACAAGACAGGGCAGTAAAACAAGACAGGGCAGTAAGACAAGACAGGGCAGTCAGACAAGACAGGGCAGTCAGACAAGACAGGGCAGTCAGACAAGACAGGGCAGTCAGACAAGACAGGGCAGTCAGACAAGACAGGGCAGTCAGAGAGGGCAGTAAGACAAGACAGGGCAGTCAGAGAGGGCAGTAAGACAAGACAGGGCAGTAAGACAGGACAGGGCAGTAAGACAAGACAGGGCAGTAAGACAAGACAAGACAGGGCAGTAAGACAGGACAGGGCAGTAAGACAAGACAGGGCAGTAAGACAAGGCAGGGCAGTAAGAGAGGGCAGTAAGACAAAAAAAGTTAAGACAAGACAAGGCAGGGCAGTCAGAGAGGGCATGGTGACAGGTGGAGCTGGAAAATCTGCAGCCGGAGGAGTCCGGCTCTCAGCCCATGGTGGTGCATCGCCGCAGCCGGCAGTGGGCCCTGCCTCTCCTCACCGACACTGCCGCCGAGCCCGGCACCCCCTCCATCGTCAGGTCCGTCCGTCTGCCTGTCCGTCTGCCTGTCTGTCTGCCTGTCCGTCTGTCTGCCTGTCTGCCTGCTTTCCTCTCTGTCTCTGTCTGTCTCTCTCTCTCTATCTGTCTGTCTCTCTGTCTGTCTGTCTCTGTCTGTCTGTCTGTCTCTCTCCTTCCTTTCACATATCTCTATCAACAGTTTATAATTATGTGTGCTTGTATTTGCTTTTTTTTTTTCCATAGTTGTGTAGTATGTGCTGTTATGTGTGGTCGTTATTGTAGAATTCTATATATTGACATGCCTCTTTGTCTCTATGTCCCTGTCTTTCTGTCTGCCTGTCTGTCTTTCTCTCCACTTTAAAAAAAAATACTGATTGACTTTTATCGTACCTTTTGTCGTGGGTTTTCTAGTGCCTTGTACAGAAAGTTGTTTTTTCTGATGACTTCTGTCTGTCTCCTCCCCCCCCCCTCTCTCTCTCTCTCTTTCTCTCTTTCTCATATGACATATATAGATTAAAAAGATTTTTTTAAGTTGTCCTTTTCATAATTTTCAAAACTTTACATTTACTTGAAACTATTAGCTCTGATCATTAAGGATAGTCCCTTCTCAGAGCAAGAACCGGATGAAAAAAGTACACCAATACTTATCTGTAACCCTTGGGAATAAAGATTACCAATCTCTCTCTCTCTCTCTCTCTCTCTCTCTCTCTCTCTCTCTCTCTCTCTCTCTCTCTCTCTCTCTCCTCCCCTCCCCCCCCCCCCCCCCCCCTCTTTTCTGTCTCTGTCTCTGTCTCTCTCCCTCTCAGTCGTTTGGTTTTATGTTCTGTCAAGGGATCATCCTCCCTTTCAAAGCACATTCTTCTCTTAGCACGTAGCCAAATGATGTGTGTGTGTGTGTGTGTGTGTGTGTGTGTGTGTGTGTGTGTGTGTGTGTGTGTGTGTGTGAGTGTGTGTGTGTGTGTGTGTGTGTGTGTGAGTGTGTGTGTGTGTTGTGTGTGTGCGCGTGCGTGCGTGCGTGTGTGTGTGTGTGTTTCGTCATGACATTATTTCCCCTTAAATATGTGTGCATATTTCCTTTTTCTCCTGACATTTGTGACATGTATTCCTATATAGCATGTTATTGCTACTGCTTTCCCCCCATAATTTGCAATATTGGTTGAAGTTTATTCCTTCCTTAAGCTAACGTTTTATGATTTATATGTTTGTCGATGATTGGTGATGGTGGTAGCGCTTTTGCTGTTGTTTGTTTGTTGGTTGGTTGGTTGGTTTGGTTTGGGTGGTTTTCTGTTAGTTTAAACATTTGATTCGTTTTCAGTGTTCTACTTCAGGACGCTGTGCTATGAGGGAGGCTATAAACACAACACCTGTACAACATCAGCTTAGGGCATTGCATAGCGGGAATCAGTATTGCACGGCTGTGTCAAAGTGTAGTAGAGAAGTATTGTGTGTCCCCACGATGCGTGCTGCTGCAGGCCTGAAGACTTCAGAACAGCTCTGCTTCCCCTGCCACATCCTCTGTGCTGTCACAGTGTAGAGATCTCCCGTGCTGTGTGTGTGCTGTGTGCAGGGCAGAAGACTTCAGCCTGGCCTTCCCCTACCACATCCTGATGGACCGCCTGCTGCTCATCCAGGAGTGCGGCGACAACATCTCCAAGCTCTCGCTGGTGCCCATCGTCCCCGGCACACACTTCAGCAAGGTGGCCACCATCCTGCAGCCCCCCATCTTCCCCTCCACCAAAACCATCTTCAGCTTCATCAACAGCTCCTACCTCATCGCCCTGCGCTGCCACGCCGGCCAGACCCCCATCATCCTCAAAGGTAGGGGGGGGGGGGGTCCTGTGCCTGACACTGTGCACAACACACAGTAATAATAATAATAATAATAAATGGAATTTATATAGCGCTGTATCTTGCAAAAAACAAATCAAAGCACTTTCATTCACCCTACTCATTCACATGCAGTCAGTTACAGTTAATAGGGGTTTTTTACAAATTCAAATGTATACACACACGCTTGCACGCACGCACGCACACACTCGCACACTCACGCACACACATAAAGGTTGTACACTCGGCAGGGTGATGGGGTTTTGGCTGTTGAGGGCAGGACAAAAATGAAATGGAACAAGAGGGGAGAGTCTTAGGTTTGAAATAAATGTGTTTGGGGGATGGATTTAAAAGCGTCATAATAAGGCTTTTGACGAAGGAGGAAAGGGAGGTTATTCCAGATCGATGGACCAGAAACAGAGAAAGAGCGACGGCCAACGGTGGACTGGTTGAATCTAGGTATTCTTAAGCACAAGGTATCTGCAGCAGAGCGAAGGAAACGAGAAGGAGTGTACAGGTGAAGACATTCACAGAGGTAGGAAGGTGCTATTTTATGGAGGCATTTGTGACAGAGAGTACTGATCTTATAGTTTACTCTGTGGCAGAGGCAGCCAGTGGAGAGATCGCAAGAGAGGAGTAATGTGCTAAGGTTTTTTTCTTTCTGAGGACTAGGCGAGCTGCAGAGTTTTGTATACGTTGAAGGGAGTGGATAGATGATGCTGGCAGACCAGCCAGAAGAGAATTGCAATAGTGCAGACGTGAGAGAATGAGAGACGTGTTTAGTTTGGATGTTGCATCAGTGGACAGGTACTTTCGAACTGCACTGATGCGCGCAATTGATAGTAGCATGACTGGCAGGTTAGGGTGATGGATTTTTGCATGGAGAGAGTTATGTCGATAATGACCCCTAGATATTCGACAGCAGTAGATAGAGGGACAGACGTATTGCCGAATTCTATTTTATTTATGTTATTTATTTATTCTTTTATATCGAGGATAATGGAATAAGCACTCATGTGCTTTTTTACATCCAGTACCCGTGTGTATGTGGTTTTGTAAATTTTGTCATCTGTTCCCACCGGCACACAATAGCCTACTCTTTCGAAAAGCGGAACAGGATTTAACGTGTGCGCAAGATGTTCTGCATGCGTTCTCATACGGGGCCTCGGTTTATAGTCTCATCCGAAGGACTTTGACTTTCAATTCGATTTTTTTGTCAAACTGGGAAGAAAGGGCGAGGCTGGGAATCGAACCCAGAACCTCACGGTTTACTTGTTGGCAGGCAAACGTCTTGATCATCCTGCCACCTTCTTTCTATTGAAGCTGTTGTGATGGAAGAGAGTTTGTGTTTGGTCCCTACAAACATGGCTTCGGTTTTATATGCATTTATCTGTAACTTGTTCTGTATCATCCAATTTTGGATATCTTGAAGGCAGTAGGACATATTAATCAAGAGAGAAGGCAGATTTTCAGGAGTATCACTGCTAAGACTTTGAGAGTCATCTGTATAGAAATGATGGTTGAGCTGATGACGATTTATTATGTGTAAAAGAGGAGAAGTGTTGAGAGTGAAAAAAACAAGGCCCAGAACTGATCCCTGTGGGACTCCACATTCCACTTTGGTAGGTGTTGATTGAATCTTGTTTACTGCAACTGTGTGGAATCGATCTGTAAGGTATGAACTGAACCAGGTGAGGGCTGTGTCTTTAATGCCAAAAGTTTTTTGGAGACGGGAGAGAAGAATATAGTGTCGAAGGCTGCAGATAAATCGAGAAGAGTGAGAAGGGAGCTTTTCCTGAGTCAGACGCATGTAGAAGCGTGTTTAAGGTGTGGACTAGGGTGGTTTCGGTGCTGTGGTTGGCGCGATAGGAAGACTGAAAGCGGGAAGGAGACTGTTTGAATGAAGGTGGCTGTTGAGTTGTATCAGAACAACTTTTTCAAGGACTTAAGAGATGAACGGTAGGTTTGATCATCATCATCATCATCAGTCCCGTGACCTTGGCGGTCGTGGAGGAGACACGAAAGACGATGCCGTGGTCAGCCTCCTCCATCCATCTCGGTCCTCGGCTCTGCGCAGTAGTGCCGAGTCATTCATCCTGGTCCATTCTCTGATGTTGTCCATCCATGACTTGTTCTGTCTTCCCCTCTTTCTGCCACCTTCGTGTGTTCCCTGCAGTACTGTTTTTGGCAGAGTGTTGTGGCGGGTGACGTGGCTGAACCATGTCAGCTTTTTCTTCTTGACGATGGTGAGAAGGGGTTCCTGTGGACCTGCCAGCCGTGTTATTTGACTCTTGACAAATTCATTGGTCTTTCGTTCTCTCCAGGATATGCCCAGCAGTTTTCTATATGGCATTTTGTTTCAAATGACTGGATTCGCTTTGCTGTTTCAGCAGTCAATGTCCAGGTTTCACTTCCGTACAGCAGGATAGTCTGAATTAGGGCTTTGTAGAGCTTTAGTTTGATTGGGAAACTGATCTCTTTACTTTTCCATATGGTGGTGAGTTTTGTCATGGAAGATGTTGCCATGGCTAGTCTGACTTTGATTTCAGTCGTCGATCGCCCGTCCTTTGTGAGTGTAGCGCCAAGGTATTTAAAAGCGTCTACCTCCTCCAGGTTTGATACAGGTCTATAATTCTTCAGAGTGTTAGGATGGAGGTCTTGCTTTTTGAGTAGAGGTGTAACTATTGCAGTTTTGAGAGCTGTTGGAAAAATTCCTGAAAGAAGTGATGAGTTGACTGTTTTTGTGATAGCAGTGACTAGCCAGTGGTCAGGAGGCGTGTGCCTGACACTGTGCACAGGGAGGAATGTGCCTTACCCACCACGTCCACACCAAGCAAAGTCGTGCACACTGTATTGGCAACACATCACTGCCACGTCAATGACTCTTTTCAAATATCCACCATGTTGTTCCTAATGATGATGATGATGATGACGATGTCCGGTCAGATGCTGTGGCTGCTCTATGATGATGATGATGATGACGATGTTAGGTCAGGTGCTGTAGCTGCTCTATGATGATGATGACGATGTTAGGTCAGGTGCTGTAGCTGCTCTATGATGATGATGATGATGATGAAGATGTTAGGTCAGATGCTGTGACTGCTCTATGATGATGATAATGATGGTGATGACGATGTTAGGTAAAGTGCTGTGACTGCTCTATGATGATGATGATGATGATGATGACGATGTTAGGTAAGGTGCTGTGACTGCTCTATGATGATGATGATGATGATGATGATGATGATGACGATGTTAGGTAAGGTGCTGTGACTGCTCTATGATGATGATGATGATGATGATGACGATGTTAGGTAAGGTGCTGTGACTGCTCTATGATGATGATGATGATGACGATGTTAGGTAAGGTGCTGTGACTGCTCTATGATGATGATGATGATGACGATGTTAGGTCAGGTCCTGTAGCTGCTCTATGATGATGATGATGATGATGATGATGACGATGTTAGGTAAGGTGCTGTGACTGCTCTATGATGATGATGATGATGATGATGATGACGATGTTAGGTAAGGTGCTGTGACTGCTCTATGATGATGATGATGATGACGATGTTAGGTAAGGTGCTGTGACTGCTCTATGATGATGATGATGATGATGACGATGACGATGTTAGGTAAGGTGCTGTGACTGCTCTATGATGATGATGATGATGATGATGATGATGACGATGTTAGGTCAGATGCTGTGACTGCTCTATGATGATGACGATGTTAGGTCAGGTGCTGTGACTGCTCTATGATGATGATGATGATGATGATGACGACGTAGATATTATGTGAACATTGATTTTGTTACTTTCACTGGTTATAGATAATAATAATAATAACAACAATAATAATAATAATAATGTATGGAATTTATATAGCACTGAATCTTGCAAAGCAACAAATCAAAGCGCTCAGATGACATGATTTTTTTAAATATCGAGGATAATGGAATAAACACTCAGGTGCTTTTTTTTTACATCTAGTCCCCGTGTGTATGCGATTTTGTAAATTTTGTAAGCAAATAGACCAGCAATATCAGAATATATCAGAAAAACAAAGGTTGCAATCCAAGACACTATTTGCTCAGCTATGTCTGTCTGTCTGAGGAAGAAGTCCAAACCCTGTTATGAGGAGCTCATTAGCAACAATCATCACCCACAAGTTGTATCAAGAGGGATGAAAAACTGAATGTTGAAAATGAATGGAAAAATTGTTTTTTGTATGTTCATAATATTTCTGACGTTAAATGAAATGGCTTTAACGTTGTACTGACAGAGGTGGGTGTGACTGACAGTGACTTAGGCAATTTTTGCAATACAGCAGTAGACAGTATTAGACACATGTTTTGGCAGTGCACAGCTGTTCAGAGTTTTTGGCAGGCACTTAATGAAGTAATGAATGAAAAATGCGAGAATGTGTTCAATCTGAATATAACAGAATGTCTGGCTATACTCGGATGTGACAGAAATATAAGTATTGATTATAATGTTTATTTTATTCTGCCACTGCCTAAACAATACATCTGTCATTGTAAATTGAATAGACCTGTACTTCATGTATTCATCAACATATTAAGATACAGATATCTTACTGAGGAATATATTTCTCGTAAGAATTGTACACATAACAAGTTCATTATTAGATGGATTCCATATCAATCTCTGTTTGATAACAATAGTTAAAACAGTCAGCATTTGTGAAAATCATTCTTGTCTACGGTCCTTCCAGTGGAGGCCTTCTGTTGAAAAACAATTGACACTAGTACGAAATGTGTACAAACACAGACAAACCTGATTCTGTTTTAGTGCACAGAATGTATAGCAACCGATCATGTCATGTCTGTATTGAGCTTTGTGCCCATTTGGGACCTCTCGGTCGGTCAGTCTGCCTGTCAGGCTGTCTCTGTGTCTGTCTGCCTACCTGACAGTCTCTCTCTCTCTCTCTCTCTCTCTCTCTCTCTCTCTCTCTCTACTCTCTCTCTCTCTCTCTCTCTCTCTCTCTCTCTTCAGGTTTGGATTTCTTCTTTTCTTTTGTTTCTT
>CM054142.1:1368039-1455539 GCA_028751875.1 Rapana venosa
GGAGATTGACGTTAGCGTGTGTGACTGTTGTTGTTATTGGAGATTGACGTAGCGTGTGTGACTGTTGTTGTTATATGGAGATTGATGTAGCGTGTGTGACTGTTGTTGTTATTGGAGATTGATGTAGCGTGTGTGGACTGTTGTTGTTATTGGAGATTGGCGTAGCGTGTGTGACTGTTGTTGTTATTGGAGATTGACGTAGCGTGTGTGACTGTTGGTGTTATTGGAGATTGACGTAGCGTGTGTGACTGTTGTTGTTATTGGAGATTGATGTAGCGTGTGTGTGACTGTTGGTGTTATTGGAGATTGGCGTAGCGTGTGTGACTGTTGGTGTTATTGGAGATTGCGTAGCGTGTGTGACTGTTGGTGTTATTGGAGATTGGCGTAGCGTGTGTGACTGTTGGTGTTATTGGAGATTGGCGTAGCGTGTGTGACTGTTGTTGTTATTGGAGATTGGCGTAGCGTGTGTGACTGTTGTTGTTATTTGGAGATTGGCGTAGCGTGTGTGACTGTTGTTGTTATTGGAGATTGGCGTAGCGTGTGTGACTGTTGGTGTTATTGGAGATTGGCGTTAGCGTGTGTGACTGTTGGTGTTATTGGAGATTGACGTAGCGTGTGTGACTGTTGGTGTTATTGGAGATTGATGTAGCGTGTGTGACTGTTGGTGTTATTGGAGATTGACGTAGCGTGTGTGACTGTTGGTGTTATTGGAGATTGACGTAGCGTGTGTGACTGTTGGTGTTATTGGAGATTGACGTAGCGTGTGTGACTGTTGTTGTTATTGGAGATTGACGTAGCGTGTGTGACTGTTGTTGTTATTGGAGATTGACGTAGCGTGTGTGACTGTTGTTGTTATTGGAGATTGATGTAGCGTGTGTGACTGTTGGTGTTATTGGAGATTGGCGTAGCGTGTGTGTGACTGTTGGTGTTATTGGAGATTGGCGTAGCGTGTGTGACTGTTGGTGTATTGGAGATTGGCGTAGCGTGTGTGACTGTTGGTGTTATTGGAGATTGCGTAGCGTGTGTGACTGTTGGTGTTATTGGAGATTGACGTAGCGTGTGTGACTGTTGGTGTTATTGGAGATTGACGTAGGTGTGTGACTGTTGGTGTTATTGGAGATTGACGTAGCGTGTGTGACTGTGGTGTTATTGGAGATTGACGTAGCGTGTGTGATGTTGGTGTTATTGGAGATTGACGTAGCGTGTGTGTGACTGTTGGTGTTATTGGAGATTGACGTAGCGTGTGTGACTGTTGGTGTTATTGGAGATTGACGTAGCGTGTGTGACTGTTGGTGTTATTGGAGATTGACGTAGCGTGTGTGACTGTTGGTGTTATTGGAGATTGACGTAGCGTGTGTGACTGTTGGTGTTATTGGAGATTGACGTAGCGTGTGTGACTGTTGGTGTTATTGGAGATTGACGTAGCGTGTGTGACTGTTGGTGTTTTTGGAGATTGACGTAGCGTGTGTGACTGTTGGTGTTTTTGGAGATTGACGTAGCGTGTGTGACTGTTGGTGTTTTTGGAGATTGACGTAGCGTGTGTGACTGTTGGTGTTTTTGGAGATTGACGTAGCGTGTGTGACTGTTGGTGTTATTGGAGATTGACGTAGCGTGTGTGACTGTTGGTGTTATTGGAGATTGATGTAGCGTGTGTGACTGTTGGTGTTATTGGAGATTGACGTAGCGTGTGTGACTGTTGGTGTTATTGGAGATTGACGTAGCGTGTGTGACTGTTGGTGTTATTGGAGATTGACGTAGCGTGTGTGACTGTTGTTGTTATTGGAGATTGACGTAGCGTGTGTGACTGTTGTTGTTATTGGAGATTGACGTAGCGTGTGTGACTGTTGTTGTTATTGGAGATTGATGTAGCGTGAGTGACTGTTGTTGTTATTGGAGATTGACGTAGCGTGTGTGACTGTTGTTGTTATTGGAGATTGATGTAGCGTGTGTGACTGTTGTTGTTATTGGAGATTGACGTAGCGTGTGTGACTGTTGTTGTTATTGGAGATTGATGTAGCGTGAGTGACTGTTGGGATTGACGTGACTTGACTTATGCCTCTTGGTTCCTTGGGAAACATAGGGCTGCAACAACACCCCTCCAACGAACTCGGTTTTGGGAGATCCTCTTCAGCTCGGCCCATGTCATTCCGGCTGCCTTCGTTTCTTCGTCAACACTTCTGCGCCAGGTCTGTTTTGGTCGACCAACTTTCCGCTTCCCTTGTGGATTCCAGTCAAGGGCCTTTCTGGTGACATTTGACGCAGGCTTGCGGAGTGTATGGCCAATCCATCCCCACTTTCTTTGTTTAATAATGGACTCGATTGGGGTTTGTCTGGTCCTGTCCCACAGTTGTTTGTTGGAAATGGCTTCCGGCCATCTGATGTTGAGGATGTACCTAAGGCATTTGTTGGTAAAAGACTGGAGTTTGTGGGTGTTGGTTTTTGTTACCCGCCAGGTTTCTGAGCCATAAAGTAGGACCGATTTGACATTGGTGTTGTAGATCCGAATCTTGTTTTGAAATGAGAGGGCTGTTGACCTCCAAATTGGCCGAAGGGTGTTGAAGGCGTGACGGGCTTTGTTGATTCGGCACTTGATGTCTTCATCATTTGGGGATTGACGTAGTGTGAGTTTTTGTTGTTGTTATTGGAGATTGATGTAGCCTGAGTGACTGTTGTTATTGGAGATTGATGTAGCCTGAGTGACTGTTGGCGTTATTGGAGATTGATGTAGCGTGAGTTTTTGTTGTTATTGGAGATGTAGCGTGAGTTTTTGTTGTTGTTATTGGATATTGATGTGGCGTGAGTTATTGTTGATGTTATTGGATATTGATGTGGCGTGAGTTACTGTTGATGTCCTTGTTATTGGAGATTGATGTGGCGTGAGTTATTGTTGATGTCCTTGTTATTGGCGATTGATGTGGCGTGAGTGACTGTTGGTGTTATTGGGGATTGATGTAGCGTGAGTTATTGTTGCTATTATTAGAGATTGATGTAGCGTGAGTTATTGTTGGTGTTATTGGAGATTGATGTAGCGTGAGTTATTGTTGCTGTTATTGGAAATTTATATAGCGTGAGTTATTGTTGGTGTTATTGGAAATTTATATAGCGTGAGTTATTGTTGATGTCCTTGTTATTAGAGATTGATGTAGCGCAGCGTGAGTTACTGTTGTCGTTATTATTGGAGATTGATGTAGAACAGCGTATTATCCTTTTTGAAAATGTGGTAACAGTGAAAAATCTGTTTTTGCATGTGTTAGTCTACTCTCTTTGACAGTAGCTGCACTTTACAGATGTAGGTAATGATCTTTTCATTTTTAATCAGAAAAGAGGATTCAAAGTGTTCATGAAAGGCTGAACACCTCCCCAGTGGTGCCTCTTGGCTCAGATTTTCCTTCGTCTGACAGTATGAAAAGCTTCTTGACTTTGTAAATACACTGTATAAGGAGGTTTGCATGAAACATAAGTTGGCTAACAAATATGTCTCAAAACAATGCACACAGCATAGTTTGTTATTTAACTATATCAATACTTATCTGTCCAGCCATTAATAATCCAGGGGCCTACTCTTCCCCCAGACTGCATTGCCCCCCCCCCTTTGCATGTGTTTAAATACATATTATATATATATATATATATATACATATGGTGATACAAGATCAAATACAGGTATAACCTGCATTGTTTTGTGAACTACACTCACCCCTAAGACACACTCTTTATGTTCATCTTTCTCCCCCCCCCCCTCCCCGGCCCAACCCCCCTTTTTATTTTTTGTCCAACTCTGTGAAGTATTTAGGAGTAGTTCTTGACAACACACTCTCTATGAAAAAAATCATCACCCAGACCTGCCAGTCTTGCTACTATCAATTACGGCGCATAAGCGCGATTCGCAAGTATCTGTCCACTGATGCAACTTCCAAGCTTGTCACATCTCTCATTCTTTCACGTTTAGACTACTGTAATTCTCTTTTGGCTGGCCTACCAGCATCATCTATCTACTCTCTTCAACGCATACAAAACTCTGCAGCTCGACTGGTCCTAAGAAAGAAAAAATCTGAACACATCACTCCTCTTCTGCGATCTCTTCACTGGCTGCCTGTCTCACAAAGACTGGAGTATAAAATCAATACCCTCTGTTTCAAATGTCTCCACATATCTGCACCCCCTTACCTCTGTAACTGTCTTCATCTGTACACTCCATCCCGTTCCCTTCGTTCAGCCGCAGATACTTTGTGCTTTCGAACACCCAGATTCAAACAAACCACTGTTGGCCGTCGCTCCTTCTCTGTTTCTGGTCCATCCACCTGGAATGACCTCCCTCTTTCACTTCGACAAAAGCCTTCACTTGATATCTTCAAATCCAGCCTCAAAACACACTTATTTCCTACCTGAGACTTTCCCCCCAAATATCTGTCCCTAATTTTCAACAGCATTTTTCACCTTCTAAGTGTTGTTCCGAGTGTGTGTGTGTATGTGTATGTGTGTGTGTGTGTGTGTGTGTGTGTGTGTGTGTGTGTGTGTGTGTGTGTGTGTGTGCGTGTGTGTGCTTGCATGCGTGCATACGTGCGCGCGCATGGTTTTGAAATCTGTTGTTCATTATGTTTAAGGAGAGTTGCATGCCTGTAAATGATTGAGTGCAAGCGCTTTGATTTGTTTGTCTGTTTACAAGAGTCAGCGCTATATAAATTCCATATATTATTATTATTATTATTATTATTATCCCTCCCCATCCCCCCTCCAACCTCACCCCTGCCTGCTGAATTTTGGATCTCCCCCGATTTCTCTTTGCCATAATTGGCAATACTTCTTCATCATTCTGTGCAGAAAGAGCAGGCTGGAGGGGGAGGAATCTTGTTGGTGAAGGAGCAAAACCATCAGCAAAACCACATGAAAACAAAGCAAAATTAAAATTAAAAAAGAAAAGAAATGTAAGCAGTTCATATTACTCAATATAACCTTGAAACATGTCTCTTTCAGGCTTCAGTCATTGTCTCACCATGTTTTTTCCCTGTAGTAATAATGTCTCTACCCCTTACACACACACACACACACACACACACACACACACACACACAAACACACACACACACACACACACAGACAACACACACACATTCACACACACACGCCACAGGGCCTCACTCAAAACCACACACACTTTGGCTCTAACTACATCACCCATATTCCCATTCTCCTCCTCTCACCTCCTAATTTATTGACAATAACACAAAGGCTGAAACTAGCTTCATAATCACCCTCTATGTAGAGAAAAAAAATCTCTGCCATAATGTAAGGGTAAAAAACTTTCTTCAGCCAAATTTTCTTTTACAGTTTCACTTACAGAAGACATATAAAGTAAACACTGTTCTCTCCCCCACCCCCCTCACCCTTTTCCTGCAGTTTTATTCTATTCTTTTTATCTCAGTGAAGCTGTCTGGACTCAAAACTGATAAGAAAGACGAAAATATGCATGCTGATGAGGCACACACACAAGGGAATGTATATCCCGGTGTTGACATCATGCCGACTCAACACACACTAAAATCTGGTTACTCAGTGTACTTTTCAATGCCCAAATGTAACTAAAATATATCCACATGATACAGAAAAAAATTTCCATAACTGTAAAAAATCTTTTCTGAGGTGCCAGGTATGCTGAAGATTGGCTCAAACTTCCCTGGCTCACATTGTTGTTATGGTAAACAGTCCTAGAGAGGTTTTCATTAAAAAGAAAGAAGTAGCTGACAAACAGCATTTTCAATGATTATGATGCTCTACAATACTTACAGCAATGATACTGGCCCCAAAACTAAGCCAGTTGATGTCCAAAATACTGCGCTTGCAAAACAGACCCTGAATATACAGGCTGTACACCTGTATTAAAAATTCACTCTTTTCCTTCTGTTTTCTATGTGACTTTATATTCATACCGCACGTACTAAGTCATCCACAGAAATAAAAACCACTTTTTATGAAAGACTAGCCTCTGACTCAAAACTCATGTGATTTTGAACAAATTTGGTAGGTTTGAATTTTTTTTATTTTTCAGCAAACACTGTACCCCCTCAGTCCTTTGTCGTCTGCTAGCTTCCTTACCGCGATATGCATGCGCAGGGTCAATGCTGTAGGAATACAGGCAATCCTCATTTGATAATTATTTCCAGCTTTCTCATGACTACCTGGTATTGCTCTCTGTCCTCAATCCCCAAAACAAGTGCACAATCCATTTTTTCATGCTTAAAAAAATCTGTGAAAATCACCAACATTTTTGTCCACTCGAACTCTATACAAGATACTACATGACCCCCAAATTAATACCGGTGTGTAGCCGAACTGCACTTGTATGGCTACCGGAAGCACAGGCGATATGGCGATCATGACGACCGCGCATCTCACCGATCACATAGTTAAACAAACTGCAAGAAATGGAATTCCGTTAACACTCTTATGTTACCGTATCATGTTACCCAAGATCTCTACACACATAGCAAAGAATATGGACATCTTGGATTTTTCTAGTGGCGTAGGACCCTTTCAATGTAGACCCAGCTAGTCAAAGTACCCCTCACCAGTACGTTGGATGTTAGGGCTGTATACAAAGTGACCCACTGACAAACACGCGGACCAAAACTGTAATCTGTTCAGTATAAAATCTGAAGTCAGTAATATCCAGTGGTTTCTCAGAGTCCAGCCAGGTGAAGATGATAGTTAGTTTTCAAGGCTTCCCCCTTCGTTTCAAGCAGTACGGCTTCCTGGTGCTGAGGCAACGCCATGCCGAGCCTGTGTGTGTGTGTGTGCAGGAAGAAGCTGGACGAGGTGACCCTGGAGCTGAAGAAGTTGTCCAAGGATCTGGAGGAGGAGAAGCAGAAGACGGAGGACCTGCTGCACCAGATGGTGCCCCCCGTGATCATGGTGAAGCACAACAACAACCAGACTGTCGCCGGTCAGTCAGGCAGGCAGGCAGGCAGGCAGGCAGGCAGGCAGTCCTACACATGTGCTGTCCTGTCTTGTCTTGTCCTGTCTTTCTTCTTCTCTTGTCCTGTCTTGTCTTTCCTTGTCTTGTCTTTTCTCGCCCTGTCTTGTCCTGTCGTGTCGTGTCTTGTCCTGTCCTGGCCTGTCTTGTCTTGTTTTGTCGTGTCCTGTCTTGTCTTTCCTTGCCTTGTCTTTTTTCCCCCTGTCTTTTCGTGTCGTGTTTGTCTTGTCATGTCCTGTCTTGTATTGTCTTGTCATGTCGTGTTCCGTCTTTTCCTGTCTTGTCATGTCTTGTCTTGTCATGTCCTGTCTTGTCCTGTCTTGTCTTGTCTTGTCCTGTCCTGTCTTGTCTTGTCTCGTCTTGAGCATTTGGGGCGCTGGTTTGTGTTAATGGAGAAGCATCTACACCAGACCGTTGCCTCGCATGGCTGCCAGACCACGTCTGCGTTATGTCTTCTTGTTGTGCAGGGGGTTACACATTGCTTATCCCATGGGTTTTCTTTTAGGGGACGGGAGAGCTCAGTGGTCAGACGGCTCGTTTGCCACAAACCAGGGTTAAGGAGCACTGAGCGTGGTTACTTCTTGTATTGGTAACTGTTCGTGCTCCTTTGCTTCAGCACAGTCTCCCATTTCACCCAGCTGTAAATGGGTACCTGCCCTAGAAGCTGAGGTCTCTGACACCTCGCTCCCCAACAACGCATAGGTTATGAAGACGCCTTGACCTTTCCCCCCAAGTTCGGTGAAGAAGCGTGAAGCTGGACACAGGCAGCTGTTGTGTGAAGCACAAGGGGGGCGTCGTTACCGG
Organism: Rapana venosa; assembly: GCA_028751875.1. NCBI lineage: Eukaryota > Metazoa > Mollusca > Gastropoda > Neogastropoda > Muricidae > Rapana > Rapana venosa. The sequence continues at coordinate 1,375,814 of CM054142.1, forward strand.
ACAGTGCTATCATGTCAGTCTGGCGTTCTCTGTGAAGTGGTGTTTCAGTCGTGTCTTAGGACACTTCAATAACTCTGTTCCAAAGTAATCCGTATTCCGTATCGCTTTCTGTCCATCTCTGGAGCTTGTGACAGAAAGACAGGTAGTGTGATGATGACAGTGTGACAGAAAGACAGGTAGTGTGATGATGACAGTGTGACAGAAAGACAGGTAGTGTGATGATGACAGTGTGACAGAAAGACAGGTAGTGTGATGATGACAGTGTGACAGAAAGACAGGTAGTGTGATGATGACAGTGTGACAGAAAGACAGGTAGTGTGATGATGACAGTGTGACAGAAAGGCAGGTAGTGTGGTGATGGTGATGAAAAGTGTGACAGAACAGACAGGTATGTGATGATGACAGTGTGACAGAAAGACAGGTAGTGTGATGATGACAGTGTGACAGAAAGACAGGTAGTGTGATGATGACAGTGTGACAGAAAGGCAGGTAGTGTGGTGATGGTGATGACAGTGTGACAGAAAGACAGGTAGTGTGATGATGACAGTGTGACAGAAAGACAGGTAGTGTGATGATGACAGTGTGACAGAAAGACAGGTAGTGTGATGATGACAGTGTGACAGAAAGACAGGTAGTGTGATGATGACAGTGTGACAGAAAGACAGGTATTTGTGATGATGACATTTGTGACAGAAAGACAGGTAGTGTGATGATGACAGTGTGACAGAAAGACAGGTAGTGTGGTGATGGTGGTGACAGTGTGACAGAAAGACAGGTAGTGTGATGATGACAGTGTGACAGAAAGACAGGTAGTGTGGTGATGACAGTGTGACAGAAAGACAGGTAGTGTGGTGATGGGGATGACAGTGTGACAGAAAGGCAGGTAGTGTGATGATGACAGTGTGACAGAAAGACAGGTAGTGTGATGATGACAGTGTGACAGAAAGACAGGTAGTGTGGTGATGGTGATGACAGTGTGACAGAAAGACAGGTAGTGTGGTGATGGTGATGACAGTGTGACAGAAAGACAGGTAGTGTGGTGATGGTGATGACAGTGTGACAGAAAGACAGGTAGTGTGGTGATGACAGTGTGACAGAAAGACAGGTAGTGTGATGATGACAGTGTGACAGAAAGACAGGTAGTGTGGTGATGGTGATGACAGTGTGACAGAAAGACAGGTAGTGTGGTGATGGTGATGACAGTGTGACAGAAAGACAGGTAGTGTGATGATGACAGTGTGACAGAAAGACAGGTAGTGTGGTGATGACAGTGTGACAGAAAGGCAGGTAGTGTGATGATGACAGTGTGACAGAAAGACAGGTAGTGTGGTGATGACAGTGTGACAGAAAGACAGGTAGTGTGATGATGACAGTGTGACAGAAAGACAGGTAGTGTGGTGATGGTGGTGACAGTGTGACAGAAAGACAGGTAGTGCGGTGACAGTGGTGACCATTACAGCTTCTCTCCCAAGAAAATTATTATACTTGGTGACTTTAACTTCCACTTCGACAACCCGTCATCTCCTGATGTCAAGCGTCTTTCTCTTTCTTTATCAAACCACTCTCTTTCCCAGCTGGTAAACGAATCAACACAAAGATCAGGTCACATTTTAGACTGGCTTATCACCGATGTATCACAAGGTCTAGTCACATCTTAGTCTGTATCTGTCACGGACGAACTGCTCTCCGATCATTCTGCCATTGTTTTCTTCCTCAACATTGCAAAGCCTATCAGAAAGAAGTGCATTACCCGTCGCAACCTCAAGGCCATAGATATTCAAACTTTTCTTTCTCAAGCTGCTGAACGTCTATCACAAATCCCTGACCATACTGACCCTTCTAAACACTACAATACCGTTTTCAGCCAACTTCTTGATGAGCATGCACCTCCTACGGACCATCTCCTGCCTGATAGGCCCTGTGCATCATGGTACACCCATGACATCCTGGTCGCAAAACGCAAACGCCGACAGCTAGAGCACCGACGGCGAAAACCAAAACCTGAGATACACAAACAGCTTCTTCGTAAACAAATCAACAAAGTCAAAACCTTAATCCATGCAGCAAAAACAAAGTATTACTCTTCTCAAGTTCTTGATGCCATGTCTATGACATCTCTCTTTTCCCTCACATCCACTCTTCTTGGATCTGTGAAAGCTAGTCCTCTGCCTTCTATCTACGACCACTCTGAACTTCCTTCTATATTTTCTGCATTCTTTTCTGACAAATCCGCATCATTCGCTCTAGTTTGGGTCAGACTCCTTTTCAGCTTGCAATTTCTGATCCTCAATTTTCTGGCACTCCTCTCCTCCTGTACACTCCTTCTCGTTCCCTCCACTCTGCTGCAGATACCTTGTGCTTAAGAATATCTAGATTCAACCAGTCCACCGTTGGCCGTCGCTCTTTCTCTGTTTCTGGTCCATCGATCTGGAATAACCTCCCTTTCTCCCTTTGCCAAAAACCTAATGATGCTTTTAAATCTGGCCTCAAGACACATTTATTTCAATTCTAAGATTCTCCCCATTTATTCCATTTCATTTTTGTCCCTGCCCTCAACAGCCAAAACCCCATCACCCTGCCGGAGTGTACAACCTTTAAGTGTGTGCGTGAGTGTGCGAGTGTGTGTGTGCGTGCGTGCGAGCGTGTGTGTATACATTTGAATTTGTAAAACAACCCCTGTTAATTGTAACTGGCTACATGTGAATGAGTAGGAAGTATGAAAGCGCTTTGATTTGTGTTCCGCAAGATATAGCGCTATATAAATTCCATGTTTTATTAGTAGTAGTAGTACTGGCAGTGTGAGAGACAGGCAGGGAGTGTGTGGACAGTGTGAGAGACAGGCAGGGAGTGTGGGGACAGTGTGAGAGGCAGGCAGGGAGTGTGTGGACATTGATGACAGACAGGCAGGGAGTGTGGGGACAGTGTGAGAGACAGGCAGGGAGTGTGTGGACAGTGTGACAGACAGGCAGGGGGTGTTTTGGGGGACAGTGTGAGAGACAGGCAGGGGGGTGTGTGGACAGTGTGACAGACAGGCAGGAGTTGGGGGGGGACAGGTTGACAGACAGGCAGGGAGTGTGGGGACAGTGTGCAGGACAGGCAGGGAGTGTTGTGGACAGTGTGAGGACAGGCAGGAAGTGTGTGGACAGTGTGACAGGCAGGCAGGGAGTGTGTGGACATTGATGACAGACAGGCAGGGAGTGTGGGGACAGTGTGACAGGCAGGCAGGGAGTGTGTGGACAGTGTGACAGTGACAGACAGGCAGGGAGTGTGGGGACAGTGTGACAGACAGGCAGGAAGTGTGGGGACAGTGTGACAGACAGGCAGGGAGTGTGTGGACAGTGTGACAGACAGGCAGGGAGTGTGGGGACAGTGTTCAGACAGGCAGGGGTGTGGGGACAGTGTGACAGACAGGCAGGGAGTGTGGGGACAGTGTGACAGGCAGGGAGTGTGGTGACAGTGTGACAGACAGGCAGGGAGTGTGGGGACAGTGTGACAGACAGGGAGTGTGGGGACAGTGTGACAGACAGGCAGGGAGTGTGTGGACAGTGTGACAGACAGGGAGTGTGGGGACAGTGTGACAGACAGGCAGGAAGTGTGGTGACAGTGTGACAGACAGGCAGGGAGTGTGGTGACAGTGTGACAGACAGGCAGGGAGTGTGTGGACAGTGTGACAGACAGGCAGGGAGTGGGGACAGTGTGACAGACGGCAGGGGTGTGGGACAGTGTGACAGACAGGCAGGGAGTGTGGGGACAGTTGTGACAGACAGGCAGGGAGTGGTGGACAGTGTTTACAGACAGGCAGGGAGTGTGTGGACAGTGTGACAGTGTGACAGACAGGCAGGGAGTGTGGGGACAGTGTGACAGACAGGCAGGGAGTGTGGGGACAGTGTGACAGACAGGCAGGGAGTGTGGGGACAGTGTGACAGACAGGCAGGGAGTGTGGGGACAGTGTGACAGACAGGCAGGGAGTGTGGGGACAGTGTGACAGACAGGCAGGGAGTGTGTGGACAGTGTGACAGACAGGCAGGGAGTGTGTGGACAGTGTGACAGTGTGACAGACAGGCAGGGAGTGTGTGGACAGTGTGACAGACAGGGAGTGTGGGGACAGTGTGACAGACAGGCAGGGAGTGTGGTGACAGGGAGGTGAGAGGTGACGGCAGTGTGTCTGTGGCAGAGTGGTACGAGAGCTGCACGGTGCTGTTCTGTGACATCGTCACCTTCACCGAGATTGCCCAGAAAAGCTCTGCCAGCGACATCGTCAACATGCTGAACGACATCTTCGACCGCTTTGATGCCCACACCTACTCCCTCAACGTTTACAAGGTAAGCCCTTCCTTCCGCTTCCTCCTCCTCCTCCTCCTCCTCTTCCTCCTCAGCTTCCGGAACCCTCCCCTTCCCTTCCTCTCCTCATGCCCAGCCCAGCTCCTCCCTTTTCTGCAGGGTTGTTGCTGTGTCACACTTCACCTTCCTTGACCCGGGGCCATCCAAGCTTTCTGGACATGCAGCGTCTTCAAATGCTTGCAGTATGGTCATTGATGGGGGAGGGCCTGTTGTCACTGCATGTTTCCCAGAGTCATCCTATCTGGGGCGTCACCGAAAACAGGCAGGCACTCTGTCTCACTCATCCAACATGGAAATGAATCACTGACAGACCCAAGGTACACACGAGATGAAAAGTTTGCCTGTTTGAATGGTTTCAGCTACATCATCCTAAGGCAGCCATGCTCCAACTTTAGATTTTTTCTCTCCTTTTAAAGGAAAATGTAAGATATTATCCTGAGAGTTTATTTGTCATGGCTGATGACAATCTTTACATTGCCCTTTTAAAGCCTCACCACTAGTGGCTGAAGGGCCTGGCTCTGAGCTTCTACCACTAGTTGACAGTGCTTTTGGCCAGAGGCAAATGAGGTTGATGTCGTGGTGATGTGAGAGAGTTAGCACCTTGGGTTGAAAGGAACAAACAGGGCTGGACACCATGCTTCATCTTCTTCCTTGTCAGTGCCTTCATCAAGCAGGCCACAGAGAGGAGGACAGCTGGTTCTGCAGGGGGTGATCAAGTCATGGAACGGAATGGGAGCAGCGCTGACAACCAGTGTTACGCTATGGCTAGGCAGGACCTGTCGGCAGTCTGGGAGAAAAGCTCTGTCACTGTTCTGTCATGCTTAGGTCTGTGATGGATTCCTTCCTATTCAGAGCCTTCCATCCAGATGTGCAGCCACTGCCTGCCTTGCTGTGGTGGCTGTTTCAACAGGAGAGGCATGACAGGCTTCCATGGGGGTGGATTGACAAGAATATCGTGGCTGGTGATGTTGATGATGGTTGTGATGATGATAATGATGATGATGATAAATATGATGCTGATGAAGATCGTGGTGGTCATGATACTGCTCATTATCAGGTGATGGCAAAAGCGGACCTCTTGATGGGGCTGATGGAGTCTCAAACGGTGCACAGGGATGATATTGATGGGGTAATGAGGACAACGGCGATGATGCGGATGATGACGGTGATGATGGTGATGATCACGACGATGATGATCACGACGATGATGATGATGACGATGATGACGACGACGATGATGACGATGATGATGATGACAATGGTGAGGATGGTGACGGTGATGATGACGATGATGATGACAATGATGAGGATGGTGACGGTGATGATGACGACAAATGATGAGGGGATAGGTGACGTTGGAAAAGATGACGGTGATGATGACGACAATGATGACAATGATGAGGATGGTGACGGTGATGATGACGGTGATGATGACGACAATGACGACGATGATGACGGTGATGAGGATGGTGACGGTGATGACAGGTGGACACGATAGGGGACGCCTACATGGCGGTGACGGGAGTGGCCCAGGCGCCGAAGGACCACGCGGGGAGGATGGCGGACTTTGCCATGGACATGCTGGAGGACGCCTGCTATGTCGTGTCGCCTGCCACCGGAAAACCCATCAAGGTCCTCCACCCCCCAGCCCAGCCCACTTCTCCACCCTTTCAATCTGTCATTCTGTCTGTTTATTTGTTTGCCTCTTTGTCTGATGCAGTTTAGGAGTTGGTGGTGCCTTGAGCTGGTGTGTGTGCGTGTGTGTGTGTGTGTGTTGTGTGTGTAAGTGTGTTGGGTGTGTATGTCTGTGTGTGTGTGTGTGTGTGTGGTCTGTGCACGTGTACCTAAAGCCAAGTCGCGACTAAAAAGACAGCAGAGACAGACAGACAGAAGATGAGAGAGAGAGGGGAGGAGGAGAGAGAGAGAGAGAGGAGAGAGAGAGAGAGAGAGAGAGAGAAAGTAGTGCCTTTTCATGAGTCGAGTCTTCTGCCCACAAGGACATAAAGCAGAGCAGCCATGATGCTTTAACCCAAACGCTGTTGAAACATTATTGCAATGATCATAGCTTGCACAGATACACAGACTAAACCTTTGGAGTAGACACGCCAGTAATCACGATGATTATGTCCGCCATTGTCTGCTAGATCCGAGTGGGCATGCACTCAGGAGGAGTGATTGCGGGGGTGGTGGGGAAGAAGCTTCCTCGCTACGACATTTACGGAGACACCGTGAACATAGCGTCCCGGATGTCGAGTTACAGCTCTGGCGGCCGTATCCACCTCAGCTGCAGCACGTTCGAGTCAGTACCTGCTTCCCCACACCCTGTAGCCTGCAGCAGTGCCTGCCCCTCTGTCTGTCTGTCTCTATCTCTGTCTGTCTGTCTGTATCTCTGTCTGTCTGTCTGTCCACACAGAGCTCCTCCAACTCAGCTTTGCTCCTAGGTTTGAAATCCCCCGTGGGGATGCTGGGGACATCATGTCAGTATCAGTAGCATCCCCATCTCCTGGACAGTCTGTGCCAGGGACTCTTCCTGTTCTGTTCCTCTGTTTGTTTCTACCTTCTTCTTTTTCTTCCTGCATCACCTCCTTGTCTATTTTCGGCCTTCTTGGTCCATTCTGCTTTTTACCCGGAAAGACTTCATAGAAAACAATTCTTACCCACGCAGAAGTTGGATGCGCCAGGGCCTGACTTGTCAGGCGCTTGACGTCAGCGCAGCGCATTTTTTGCCATATGACAGAAAACAAAAGTTGTTGTCCGAGTGTTTGACAAGTATGCTCTTTCATTTTCTGCCTGTCCCTCAAACAGTTCCTGCCTCAAAGCATGCACGCTCTGCTTCTCAGAGGGACTCTGCACTCCAGCTCTTTTCTCTAGAGGTTCTACACTGATCTAGCTTGGTCATCTTTACGAATGTAGCTCAGATTGTTTTTATTTCTTTAGCTCTGTATTTATTGTTTGCAGTTCTTTTCTGATCCTTGCTCTACAGTTCACAGTTGTCAGAGTAGGGAGGATGGAAGCTTAGTGGTTAGAGTGTTGAGTTCTTGATCTGACAGAGCGGGATCGAACCAGGAGAAACATGTTCGAGGGAATTTTCTCTCTGGAGTTGACATCAGTATCAGCTCCACTTCTTCAAAACTCCTTCGGATAACTATGAACTCAGGACACGTGTATGAACGCAAGAAGAACATATCTAGCTCTACATTAACTAATGCCCCTAGCTCTACATTAATGCCTCTAGCTCTACATCAACTAAAGCCTCGAGTTCTACATTAACTAATGCCTCTAGCTCTACATTAACTAATGCCTCTAGCTCTACATTAACTAATGCCCCTAGCTCTACATTAATGCCTCTAGCTCTACATCAACTAAAGCCTCGAGCTCTACATTAACTAATGCCTCTAGCTCTACATTAACTAATGCCTCTAGCTCTACATCAACTAAAGCCTCGAGCTCTACATTAACTAATGCCTCTAGCTCTACATTAACTAATGCCTCTAGCTCTACATTAACTAAAGCCTCTAGCTCTACATTAACTAATACCTCTACCTCTACATTAACTAATGCCTCGAGCTCTACATTAACTAATGCCTCTAGCTCTACATTAACTAAAGCCTCTAGCTCTACATTAACTAATGCCTCTAGTTCTACATTAACTAATGCCTCTACCTCTACATTAACTAATGCCTCTAGCTCTACATTAATGCCTCTAGCTCTACATCAACTAAAGGCTCTAGCTCTACATTAACTAATGCCTCTAGCTCTACATTAATGCCTCTAGCTCTACATTAACTAAAGCCTCTAGCTCTACATTAACTAATACCTCTAGCTCTACATTAACTAATACCTCTACATTAACTAATGCCTATAGCTCTACATTAACTAATGTCTCTAGCTCTACATCAACTAATACCTCTAGCTCTACATTAACTAAAGCCTCTAGCTCTACATTAACTAATGCCTCTAGCTCTACATTAATGCCTCTAGCTTTAAATTAATTAAAGCCTCTAGTTCTACATTAACTAATACCTTTAGCTCTACATTAACTAATGCCTCTAGCTCTACATTAATGCCTCTAGGTCTACATTAACTAATGCCTCTAGCTCTACATTAATGCCTCTAGCTCTACATTAACTAAAGCCTCTAGCTCTACATTAACTAATGCCTCTAGCTCTACATTAATGCCTCTAGCTTTAAATTAATTAAAGCCTCTAGCTCTACATTAACTAATGCCTCTAGCTCTACATTAACTAAAGCCTCTAGCTCTACATTAACTAATACCTCTAGCTTTACATTAACTAATGCATCTAAATCTACATTAACTAATGGCTCTATCTCTAAATTAACTAATGCCTTTAGCTCTACATTAACTATTTTCTCTAGCTCTACATTAACTAATGCCTCTAGCTCTACATTAACTAATGCCTCTAGCTTTACATTAACTAATGCATCTAAATCTACATTAACTATTTGCTCTATCTCTACATTAACTAATGCCTCTAGCTCTACATTAACTAATGCATCTAAATCTACATTAACTAATGGCTCTATCTCTACATTAACTAATGCCTCTAGCTCTACATTAACTAATGCATCTAAATCTACATTAACTAATGGCTCTATCTCTACATTAACTAATGCCTCTAGCTCTACATTAACTAATTCCTCTAGCTCTACATTAACTAATGCCTCTAGCTCTACATTAACTAATGCCTCTAGCTTTACATTAACTAATGCATCTAAATCTACATTAACTAATGCCTCTAGCTCTACATTAACTAATGCCTCTAGCTCTACATTAACTAATGCCTCTAGCTCTACATTATTTAATGCCTGTAGCTCTACATTAATGCCTCTAGGTCAACATTAACTAATGCCTCTAGCTCTACATTAACTAAAGCCTCTAGCTCTACATTAACTAATACCTCTAGCTCTACATTAACTAATGCCTCTAGCTCTACATTAATACCTCTACCTCTACATTAACTAATACCTCTACCTCTACATTAACTAATGCCTCTAGCTCTACATTAACTAAAGCCTCTAGCTCTACATTAACTAATGCCTCTAGCTCTACATTAACTAATGCCTCTAGCTCTACATTAACTAATGCCTCTAGCTCTACATTATTTAATGCCTGTAGCTCTACATTAATGCCTCTAGGTCAACATTAACTAATGCCTCTAGCTCTACATTAACTAAAGCCTCTAGCTCTACATTAACTAATACCTCTAGCTCTACATTAACTAATGCCTCTAGCTCTACATTAATACCTCTACCTCTACATTAACTAATACCTCTACCTCTACATTAACTAATGCCTCTAGCTCTACATTAACTAAAGCCTCTAGCTCTACATTAACTAATGCCTCTAGCTCTACATTAACTAATGCCTCTAGCTTACATTAACTAAAGCCTTACTTACATTAACTAATGCCTCTACTCCTACATTAACTAAAGCCTCTAGCTCTACATTAACTAATGCCTCTAGCTCTACATTAACTAAAGCCTCTAGCTCTACATTAACTAATACCTCTAGCTCTACATTAACTAAAGCCTCTACCTCTACATTAACTAATGCCTCTACCTCTACATTAACTAAAGCCTCTAGCTCTACATTAACTAATGCCTCTAGCTCTACATTAACTAATGCCTCTAGCTCTACATTAATGCCTCTAGCTTTAAATTAACTAATGCCTCTAGCGTTACATTAACTAATACCTCTACATTAACTAATGCCTCTAGTTCCACATTAACTAATACCTCTAGCTTTACATTAACTAATGCATCTAAATCTACATTAACTAATGGCTCTATCTCTACATTAACTAATGCCTCTAGCTCTACATTAATGCCTCTAGGTCTACATTAACTAAAGCCTCTAGCTCTACATTAACTAATACCTCTAGCTTTACATTAACTAATGCATCTAAATCTACATTAACTAATGGCTTTATCTCTACATTAACTAATGCCTTTAGCTCTACATTAACTAATTCCTCTAGCTTTACATTAACTAATCCTCTAGCTCTACATTAACTAATGCCTCTAGCTTTACATACTAATCATCTAAATCTCATACTATGCTCAATCTTACATTAACTAAAGCCTCTAGCTCTACATTAACAATGCCTCTAGCTACATTATCTAATCTGTAGCTACTTAATGCCTTTAGTCTACATTAACTAATGCCTCTAGCTCTACAATAACTAAATGCCTCTAGCTCTACATAACTAATACCTCTACCTCTACATTAACTAATACCTCTACCTCTACATTAACTAATGCCTCTAGCTCTACATTAACTAAAGCCTCTAGCTCTACATTAAGTAAAGCCTCTAGCTCTACATTAACGAAAGCCTCTAGCTCTACGTTAACTAATACCTCTAGCTCTACATTAACTAATACCTCTACCTCTACATTAACTAATGCCTCTAGCTCTACATTAACTAGTACCTCTAGCTCTACATTAACTAATGCCTCTAGCTCTACATTAATGCCTCTAGGTCTACATTAACTAAAGCCTCTAGCTCTACATTAGCTAATACCTCTAGCTTTACATTAACTAATGCATCTTAATCTACATAAACTAATTGCTCTACCTCTACATTAACTAATGCCTCTAGCTTTACATTAACTAATGCCTCTAGCTCTACATTATCTAATGCCTCTAGCTCTACTTAATGCGTCGTGAGGATCACAAAAAATAATGCCCTAGCTTACTCTAGTAAAGCCTCAGCTCACATTAACAATGCTCTAGCAATCGTTAATGCCTCTAGCTCTACATTAACTAAGTGCTCCGCTCATTATCTTACTCCATCTTCTCATCAGTCCGTGACCTTGGCGGTCCTGGAGAGACACAAAGACTATGTTCGTGGTAAGCTCCTCCTCCATCTCGGTCTCGCCCTTGCGCAGTAGTGACGCAGTCATGATCTTGGTCCAATCTCTGATGTTGGTCCATCCATACTTGTCTTATTCCTCTTCTGCCAAACTTCGAGATGTTCCCTGCAGTACTGTTTTGGGCAGAGTGTTGTGACGGGTGAATGCCTCTAGCTCTACATAAATTCCTCTAGCTCTACATTAACTAATGCATCAAGCTATACATTAAATAATGCCTCTAGCTCTACATTAAGTAATGCATCAAGCTATACATTAAATAATGCCTCTAGCTCTACATTAAGTAATGCCTCAAGCTATACATTAAATAATGCCTCTAACTCTACATTAATGCCTTTAGCTCTACATTACCTAATGCATCTAGATCTACATTAATACCTCTAGCTCTACAGGAACTAATGCCTCTAGCTCTACATTAATGCCTCGAGCTCTCTCTCCCAGCGTAATATCTCTATCCTGGGTATCACTGACACTAGACTGAAAAGAACAGGTACAAAGGAAATACACTCAAACTTCGTTCTTGTTTGGAGCGGAGTGAGCAAAGAGCAGAGAGCAACACATGGTGTAGGTTTCATCATACACCCAGATATGGCAAAGAGCCTAGTGAGTAGGAGCATGTTTCAAAAAGAATCACTAAAATCAGCATTAGAGAGGGTGACAGAATTATTAACTACATACAGGTTTATGCACCTTGCAATGACTCCTACTCAGATGCGGTTAAGGACTCGTTCTTCGAAAAGCTCTCTTATGTTATCAACGGTATCCATGACAAAGAAGATCTATATGTCATAGGAGACTTCAACGGCCGGATTGAGGAGAGAAGAGCCCCATGGACTAAACATCTTGGTCCACACAGTGACCGCAGAACACCATGCAACTACAACAGCAATCTGGTACTGGAACTATGCGCGGAGCATGTCCTGATAATCACCAACACCTTCTTCCAACATCGAGCTACTCAGATTTACACCTGGTACAAATGGAATGACATAAACGTCTCGTCCCAAATCGACTTTGTGTTAACAAGATCCAGCATACGGAACAAACGTTGCAGATTCGAGAGCTATCCCAAACGCTGGCCTGGACACAGACCACAGGCCAGTCATCACAACGCTAACCACCAAGAAAAAGAGGAGGACCACCAACAGAAAAAAGCAGCCTGAAAGACTTAATATGCACAAGCTGCAGAACGAGGAGGTCAAGTTTCAGATAGAGCACACTGTGAGAGAGAAGTTGGACTCTGTTGACACCACATCACTGGATGCAGAGCAAACCTGGCACACTTTTAAAACCGCTGTGCGGGAATCTTTGAAAGAAGCATGTGGTGTGAAGAAGACTAGAGGAAAATACCGAAAGGCAACAGCTTGGTGGAACAAAGAAGTGAAAGAAGCAATCAGAGAGAAGAAGAGTCTTTACAAGACCTGGATTAAATCAAAGAAAGAAGAGGACTACATCAGGTACAGAATTGCACGAAGACACACCAAGAAAGTTGTCAGAACAGCAAAGGAAAAGTTGTGGAGAAAATATGGAGAAGAGCTAAGTGAAAAGTGCAAAACCTACACGAGAGAGTTCTACAAGAGTGTGAAAGCAATGAGAATGCGAGACGAACCCTTTGACCCCACCACTGTAATCAACGATGCAAAAGGACAAGGCCTGAACGAGGAAGAAGAGATAGTGAAAAGATGGAAAGAGTACTTCAAGAAACTGCTCAACCCTGCAGGACAACAGGCACAGAACACCCAGTTCCAGTTCACCCCCAACTACCCAGACCACTCAGAACCTACCATCTTGGAGAGTGAAGTCAGAAGAGCAGTGAAGACCAGCCCTACAAGGGAAAGCAGCAGGTGACGATGGCATAACAACTGAAGCCATCCATGCATGTGGGGAAACCGGTATAATGTGGCTCACCACCATCTTCAAAAAAGTTTGGAAGGAGAGGAAAGTACCAGAGGACTGGCAGAATGCAATAGTAGTGCCAATTTGGAAGAAGAAGGGCAGCAAGAAAGGCTGCAGTAACTACAGAGGCATATCACTCCTCAGCCATGTAGGGAAAATGTATGCAAAGATCTTAGACCAGCGCACTAGAACAAAAACAGAACATCTCAGTGATGATCAGTTTGGATTCAGGAAAGGAAGAGGGTGCACAGATGCGATCTTTGCTCTCAGACAGCTGTGTGAGAAGGCGATCGAATACAACCGAGATCTCCACCTTATCTTTGTAGATCAAGAGAAGGCTTTTGACCAAGTAAACAGAGACAAGTTGTGGAAGGTCCTAGAGCAGTGTGGCGTGAAGGGGCAGCTGCTGGACAACATCCGAACTATCTATGCCAACAGCAAGAGCACAGTCCGAACTACCAGTGGAACATCTGACTGGTTCCCAGTTACATCCGGGGTGAGACAGGGCTGTTACCTCTCCCCTCTGCTCTTTGTCATTTACATGGACCAGATTGCAAAGGAGGCCAACCCAGATCCTGAGGCACTCAACGAACTCATGTTTGCTGATGACCAGGCAATAATACATAGCAAGAAGGCACAGCTCCAGGAGCACACAGATCAACTCAACAGCACCTGCCAGGCCTATGACATGAAAATCAGTGTCAGTAAGACCGAGGTCATGACAGTCAGCAGGAGACCGCACACTCTGGACATCAATATCAATGGATCCCAGTTAAATCAAGTCAGAGAATTTAATTATCTGGGCAGTGTATTTGCAGAGAACGGAAGATTAGACCGTGAAATTGAAACAAGATGTCAGAAGGCTAATGCGGTCAGCTACCCGCTCGCCCCTCTCCTGAAATATCCCAGCATCCCCATGGACACAAAGGCAAAACTGATTAACACCATCTTCCTGCCAACTCTCACGTACCGGTGTCAGACATGGCCCCTCACAAAGGCCCTCAGACGTAAACTAGTCACATGTGAAATGAAATGCCTAAGAAGAGCAGTCAACAAGACCGAAGAGACAAAATCAGAAACGAAGTCATCAGAGATATGGTAGGTGCAACACCAGTCCTACAACACATCGACCAGCAGAGGATCAAGTGGTTCTGACACCTGACAGGGATGCCTCACAACCAGCCAGCTCTTCCGGCCTACAACACCCTGCACTCAGAATGGAAAGCCAAAGGACAAACAAGAAGAAGATGGAATGAATCCGTGGCCGACACCCTAAAAGCCCACGGCATGTCCCTCCTCCAGGCTACACGCCTCGCTGCCGACAGACAGCTATATCTCCCCGCCACGCCTCCGAGTATAAACGGAAGACAAAAGTAAAGTAAAGTAAGCTCTACATTAATGCTTCTTGCTGTACATTAACTACTGCCTCTAGCTCGACATTAACTAATGCCTCTAGCTCTACATTAATGCCTCTAGCTCTACATTAAAGCCTCTAGCTCTACATTAAAGCCTCTAGCTCTACTTTAACTAATTCCTCTAGCTCTACATTAACTAATACCTCTAGTTCTACATTAACTAATACCTCTAGCTTTACATTAACTGAAGCCTCTACCTCTACATTAAGTAATGCCTCTAGCTCTACATTAATACCTATAGCTCTATAGTAAGTAAAGCCTCTAGCTCTACATTAATGCCTCTAGCTCTACATCAAAATCCTCTAGCTCTACATTAATGGCTCTAGCTATACATTAACTAATACCTCTATCTCTGTATTAAAGCCTGTAGCTCTGCATTAACTACTGCTCCTAGCTCTACGTTAACTTATGCCTGTAGCTCTACATTAATGCCTTTAGCTCTACATTAACTAATGCCTCTAGCTCTACATTAATGCCTTTAGCTCTACATTAATTCCTCTAGCCCTACATTAACCAATGCCTCTAGCTGTACAGTAATTAAAGTCTCTATCTCTACATTAACGAATGACTCTACCTCTCCATTAACTAATGCCTCTAGCTCTACATTAATGCATCTAGCCCTACATTAACTGATGCCCATATCTCTACATTAACTAAGGCCTCTATGTCTACATTAACTAAAGCCTCTGGCTCTACATTAATGCCTCTAGCTCTACATTAATGCCTCTAGCTCTACATTAACTAATGCCTCAAGCTATACATTAAATAATGCCTCTCATCATCACCATCAGTCCCGTGACCTTGGCAGTCGTGGAGGAGACACGAAAGATGATGCTGTGGTAAGCCTCCTCCATCCATCTCGGTCCTCGGCTCTGCGCAGTAGTGCCGAATCATTCATCCTGGTCCATTCTCTGATGTTGTCCATCCATGACTTGTTCTGTCTTCCCCTCTTTCTGCCACCTTCGAGTGTTCCCTGCAGTACTGTTTTTGGCAGAGTGTTGTGGCGGGTGACGTGGCCGAACCATGTCAGCTTTTTCTTCTTGACGATGGTGAGAAGGGGTTCCTGTGGACCTGCCAGCCGTGTTATTTGACTCTTGACAAATTCATTGGTCTTTTGTTCTCTCCAGGATATGCCCAGCTGGATTCGCTTTGCTGTTTCAGCAGTCAATGTCCAGGTTTCACTTCCATACAGCAGGATAGTCTGAATTAGGGCTTTGTAGAGCTTTAGTTTGATTGGGAAACTGATCTCTTCACTTTTCCATATGGTGGTGAGTTTTGTCATGGAAGATATTGCAATGGCTAGTCTGACTTTGATTTCTGTCGTCGATCGCCCGTCCTTTGTGAGTGTAGCGCCAAGGTATTTAAAAGCGTTTACCTCCTCCAGTTGCTGGCCGTTCATGTAAATTTTACCAGTGGCGTTGCTCGTGCTGTTCACAAGTACTTTACTTTTCTCCGAGCTCACCTCCATCCCATATGCTCTAGCTCTGTTCTCAAGTCTGGTCGTAAGATCTTGCAGCTCTGTGTTACTTCCGCCCATGAGGTCAATGTCATCGGCAAACCGCAAGTTGTTGAGGGGTCTGCCGCCAATGGAGATGGTAGAGTGGAAGTCATGGAGGGTCTCTCTCATAATGTTTTCCAAGAACAGATTAAAGAGGACTGGAGATAACAGGCATCCTTGTCGGACCCCAACTGTGGTTTTGAAGTAGTCTCCGACCTGATTGTTCAGAAGGACTGCACTGCTTGCGGTGTTGTATAGTGCTTGAATGGTTTGCACTAGTCCTTCTTCAATGCCAAACATTCTGAGGACCTGCCACAGGCCTTCATGCCATACTCTGTCGAAAGCCTTCTTGAAGTCGATGAAGTTGTGGAACAGGTCTCTCTGATGTTGAAGATGTTTTTGCATCAGGATGTGGCAGTTAAAAATCTGTTCGATTGTGCTCCTGCCTGCCCTGAACCCAGCTTGTTCCTCTGCAAGGTGTTCTTCTGCCTCCTTCTTGAGTCGATTCAGAATAACTTTGAGCATGATCTTGCTGGCATGGCTGATGAGGCTGAGTGTTTTATAGTTTTGGCATTGGCGTAAATTCCCCTTCTTGGGCAGAGGTATGATGAGTGATTGTGTCCATTCTGTTGGCCACTGTTTTGTCTCCCAAATCTTCTGACAGATAGCTGTAACATGTGTGATAACTGTTTCGCCACCATCCTTGAGCAGCTCTGCTGGTATGTTGTCTGCTCCTGGGGACTTTCCTACTGGTAAACTGCGGATGGCTTCTTCCACTTCTTCCCTCAGTATAGGTAATGGCGAGGGTACTCTTGATTTTGCTGCTTCCTCTTCTATTATGCTCTTGTCAGGTTGGATTGGGTAGTTGTATAGTTCTTGACAATACTCAGACCACCTGTTCAATGCAGCTGAGCTTTCTGTGAGGAGGTTTCCGGAGCTGTCTTCAATGACTGATGATTTGGTTTGAAGTGGTTTTGTGAGTTTCTTCAGGGTGTCGTATGCCTTTTTACTGTTGCCCACTTTCATGCTTTTTTCGATCTCATCACATTGATCACTGATCCACTTCTCTCTGGCCTTTAACATTGACTTCTTCACAAGATTGTTGGCCTCCAGGTATTCTTTAGGGTTGGAAGACCTGATTGGTTTCAGTGTTCTTCTTGTATCGCAGAGGTCCAAGATGTCATTAGTAGTCCATGGCTGGTGTTTATTCCTCTGACGACCGAATACCTCCTCTGCTGTTTCTCGGACTGCCTCGTTAAAGTTGTTGGTGAGGTCATTGATGTCATTGTCCAGGAGGGTTAATGCCGCAAAACGTCCGCCAAACTTAGCTTGGAAGATCTCCTCGACATCTGGATCTTTCAGTTTGTCGACGGCAAATTTGATACGTGGGTTTGCAGGCTGTTTATTTTTCTTCAACTTCATTTTGAATACCAGCAGCACAAGGTCGTGGTCGCTGCCTATGTCAGCTCCAGGCTCTAGCTCTACATTAAGTAATGCCTCAAGCTATACATTAAATAATGCCTCTAACTCTACATGAATGCCTCTAGCTCTACATTATCTAATGCATCTAGATCTACATTAATACCTCTCGCTCTACATTAACTACTGCCTTTAGCTCTACATTAACTAATGCATCTAGCTCTGCATTAATGCCTCTAGCTCTACATTAACTAAAGCCTCTAGCTGTACATTAACTAATGTCTATACCTCTACATTAACTAACGCCTATAGCTCTACATTAACTTCTGCCTCTAGCTCTACATATTCCCTCTTGCTCTACATTAAGCTCTAGCCTACTATGCTCTATCACATTAGATAGCTCTCCATACTTGCTTACTTCACAATTTCCTCTTGCTCTACATTAATGCCTCTAGCCTATAACTAATGTCTCTAGTTCTACATTAACTAACGCCTATAGCTCTACATTCATTAATGCCTCTAGCTCTACATTAACTAATGCCTATAGCTCTACATTATTTCCTCTTGCTCTACATTAATGCCTCTAGCCTATAACTAATGTCTCTAGTTCTACATTAACTAACGCCTATAGCTCTACATTCATTAATGCCTCTAGCTCTACATTAACTAAAGCCTCTAGCTCTACATTAATGCCTATAGCTCTACAATATTTTCTCTAGCTCTACATTAACTAACGCCTCTAGCTCTACATTAACTAATGCCTCTAGCTCTACATTAACTAATGCCTCTGGCTCTACATTAACTAAAGACTATAGCTCTACATTAACTAATGCCTCTAGGTCTACATTAACTTATGTCTCTAGCTCTACATTAACTAACGCCTATAGCTCTACATTAACTAATGCCTCTAGCTCTACTTAACTATGCTCTAGTACATTCAATCTAATGCCTTTACTATGCTCTATCTATTAACTAATGTCTCTAGCTCTACATTAACTAATGCCTCTAGCTCTACATTAACTTATGTCTCTAGCTCTACATTAACTAACGCCTATAGCTCTACATTAACTAATGCCTCTAGCTCTACGTTAACTAATGCCTCTAGCTCTACATTAACTAATGCCTCTAGCCCTACATTAATGCCTCTAGCTCTATATTAATGCCTGTAGCTCTACATTAACTAATGCCTCTAGCTCTATATGAATGCCTCTAGCTCTACGTTAACTAATGCTTCTAGCTCTACATTAACTAATTCCTCTAACTCTTCATTAACTAATGCCTCTAGCTTTACATTAATGCCTTTAGCTCTACATTAACCAATGCCTCTAGCTCTATATTAACTAATGCCTCTAGCTGCTACATTAAACTAATCAGCCCTCTAGCGTTTCACATTATTACTTGCATTACATTAACTACTGCCTATCAGAGCTCTACATGTAAGAGCATCTAGCTTTGAATTAATGAATAGTCCATGACATTAACTTATGCTTCAAGTGTCTACATTAATGTCTAGTCGTAACATTATACTAATAGCCTTTAAAGCTCTCATTAAATCCCTTGTTTTTCATATTGTTCATATTCATCTTTGAACAGCTGCAATGCACAATGCTGTCTCTGTCATCTGAGACCAGTGACAAGTCAGTCACGGATGTTGTTTAACTATATATCCATGCCCATTAGTGTCTCTTTAGGAATGAATGTTAGGAGGAGTTCACGTGGAACTGTTAGATCATGTCTGCAGTTACAGAGTGAACGATGAAGACGATTGATGTTGATAACGTTGAATGTTCTAGTGGGAACTGATAATTATGATTGGCACAGTTCACTGGAAATGTTACGTGGTGAAAGACCAGACATGGTCTAGCAAGTCAGTTAGGATGTAAAAGATAATACAAAAATCACCGTCATCATGTTCACATTTACCAATATCATCATCATCACCACCACCACCAACATCATCGTCATCATCATCACCACCACCACCGTCGTCATCATCATCACCGTCGTCGTCATTATCATCGTCATTATCATCATCATCATCATCATCATCATCATCATAATGACCCATGTAAGGAGACATGAGCTTCACAGTGTACAGAAAATAGTTATGAAAATAAGAATCCCAGTGTAGAGGCACTAGCCGTGTTGATGTGTATTTACTCCTGTGGTCTCCATCAGCACATTGTGTGGGTTTGCATTCAGGTGATCTTCAGTGACAAAGATGCAGCTGCTTGTCTGTGATCTTTTCCATCAGCCCTGCTTCTTGCCTGCTGTATTGCATGTGACCATGTCAGTCATGTGATGTATTGCATGTGACCATGTCAGTCATGTGATGTATTGCATGTGACCATGTCAGTCATGTGATGTATTGCATGTGACCATGTCAGTCATAGTATCTGTTGTTTTTGCCTGTGTAAGGTTGCACTGTGTCCTGCCTGCTGTATCTGTCAGTAAAGACAAGAGATGACCTGATGGCATTCCTGGAGCTGGTTTGTTCGTCACATCCCTGTCTCTCAGCTCTGTGTGTCTGTTGGCAGCCTGCTGTATCCTTGCGGCTACAAGTTCCGTGTTCGTGGGGAGATCGTGGTGAAAGGCAAAGGCCTGCTGAAGACCTACTTTCTGACTGGCCACAGCCTGCGACCCATGTCCGAACCTGTCGACCCCTTCTCCGACCTGCCGATGGTGATGAACACCAGCCCCTTCGGCAGGATGAGTAAGCGGAAAGCCAGGTTCAGCTCCCAGCTGGAAACCAGCAGCTACATCAACCATTTTCCTTCCGCCATGCGCATCGATTCTGAGCTGTCTCAGCAGCGGAGTGTTCCCGCCGTCGTCAGGAGCATTGACAACAACATGTCGGCCTTCCCCTGCCCGCCCCCTTCCTCCCTCCACCTCTCCCTGCCTCCCTCCCCTGCCCCGCTGCCCGGCTACAGCGTGCCCAGTGCAGAGCCAGTGGCTGAGGACTGTCTGTGGGCAACAGCTGAGGGAAGACAGCAGGTGCCCAGTGCAGAGCCAGTGGCTGAGGACTGTCTGTGGGCAACAGCTGAGGGAAGACAGCAGGCCTGTGGCTCCACACAGCACGGCTTCAGCCACAGCGCCAGCAGGAGAGGCGCCCTTCACCGGACAAGGAGTGCCGGTGCATACCCCCTGCCAGCATGGAGCCGTGCGGCCACTGCGGTCCCTGAGGGGGCCGGCCCTCATGGGCACAGAGAGAGGCAGGGTGGGGAAGGCAGGGCTGACACAGGCCAGTCACCTGCCACCTGGAGAACCTCCCTGCCCACCACCCCTTCTTCTTCACGCTGTAAGGTTGCACCAGCCTCTGTCACGGGCGCCGCTGTCGTTGAGGCCAAACCTGAGAGGAGTGTGAGCACAGCAGGAGTCAGGCAGGTGGACAGGGGACTGGATGGGGTTGTCAACAGCGCAGGGGACCGAGGACTCGGACGCCAGCTGGACAGAAGCGCAACCCAGCCCCAGGATGCAGCAGTGAGCTGGCCGCCAGTGCAGTGGCCGCTGTGTGCGGTCTGCTCATCGGTAGATGTCGCCCAGCAAACATCCTCCTGCTCCTCCTGCCACTTGCCGCCACCACACCTCCCTGCCAGACACACAGGGGACAAGGAGCAGGGCCTGTTCCCTGGAATGCCTCAGCCTCCAGAAAGACCCACCCGTGTTTTTTCACAACAGCCAGCGTGGACTGACCAAGGCAGGAAGCAAGTCCCTGATACCGGCAACACAGGGGGTGCAGACCACTGTGACACAGGTGGTGGAGGAACAGGAGGCGGGCTGGCAACAGCAAACTCTGGAGGAGGTGACAGAGACGTGGGAAAAATGGCCGTGAAAGTAGATGATGCGAGAGGCAGAGCGAGTGTTGGTGACCATTGTTATTCTTTGAGACAGACTAGCGCACAGCTCACACCTCAGACCACATCACTCCTTTCTCGGCCCTGTCTGCAGCATTCTGCACTGTGCCCCCCTTCCTTCAGCCCCTGTGCTGACGCCAGACACACTCTGTGCCGTGAGCAGGTCAGTGTGGTCAGACCCCCTTCAGGCCCTGGCCAGTGCCTGCAGTCATGCCCCTGCAGCGTGCAGTGAGGGATGAACAACCCGCCTCCTCTGTGGCCGGAAGGACGTCAGGTAGACATGGCGGCAGGGCCATGTTTGGCTCCATCAGAAAGTGGGGAGTGGAGAGGAACGCTTTGGGAGGTGTGGGGGAGTCATCCCTATCCCATAGTGTTGTCGCCTCCTGCCCCTGACCTCCAGGTGCTGAGCTGTGGGCACTGACGACCAGGTATGACGACCAGGTACTCACGACCAGGTACTCACGACCAGGTACTCACGACCAGGTATGACGACCAGGTACGACGACCAGGTACTGTCGACCAGGTATGACGACCAGGTATGACAACCAGGTATGACAACCAGGTATGACAACCAGGTACTGACGATCAGGCACTTTTGACCAGGTATGACAACCAGGTACTGACGACCAGGTATGATGACCAGGCATCACGACCAGGTACTGTCGACCAGGTATGATGACCAGGCTCGACCAGGTACTGTCGACCAGGTACTGACGACCAGGTACTGACGACCAGGTATGATGACCAGGTACTGACGACCAGGTATGACGACCAGGTATGATGACCAGGCACTGACGGCCAGGTATGATGACCAGGCACTGACGGCCAGGTATGACGACCAGGTATGACGACCAGGCACTGACGACCAGGTATGACGACCAGGCACTGACGGCCAGGTATGACGACCTGGTGTGACGACCAGGTACGACCAGGTGTGACGACCAGGTGTGACGACCAGGTACTGTCGACCAGGTACTAAGGTCCCGGTGTTCAGTCTCTGACATCTGATACTTACCTCAGTCCCTGACCTTCGGTTTTGACCTACATGAACTGACCTCAGTCTCTGACTTCCAGGCACAGTAATCACATGTCAGATTTATGTTCCAACCTGCAGGCACTGACATCATCCTTGACCTTCAGGTTGTGACCTCCAGTTATTGACCACAGTCCTTGACTTTTGTGCTCTGACCTTCACCAGTCTCTGACCTCCATTCTTGAGGCTCTTTGTTACTGACCCCAGAGTCTGACGTCAAGGCTGCATCTTCAGGTTCTGGCTCTCAGTTACTGACCTAATTCCATGACTTTCATGATCTGGCCCTCAGTTACTGACCTAATTCCATGACCTTCATGATCTGGCCCTCAGTTACTGACCTCATTCAGTGACCTAAAGGTACCAACCTACTGTTACTGACTTCGGCCTCTGACTTCACATACTGACCCAAGGCTTTAACCGGAGTCCCTGACCTTCAGTTACTGACTCGAGGGGTCTGACCTCCAGATATTGACCTAGCTCAGTCCCTGACCTTCAGTTACTGATCGAGGGGTCTGACCTCTAGATATTGACCTAGCTCAGTCCCTGACCTTCAGTTACTGATCGAGGGGTCTGACCTCCAGATATTGACCTAGCTCAGTCCCTGACCTTCAGGTTTTGACCTCAGTCCTTGACCTACAGGAACTGGCCTCTTGTTGAGAGTACGTTTTTGTCTGCTATCCTCCCTTTGTGTAAAGACTTATCTTGGCATTGGCTCTGCCTGTGTGGATTTAATGTCACCTTCTCTGCGTGAAGTTTTGACATAGCATTGACCCTGTGCAGTTGGATGTACCACTGACTTTGCAAAGATTTCACTTGGTGTTGACTATGGGAAGATTTGGCTTGGCATTGATTGTGTGACGTTTTCTGCCTGATGTTGGGGTACATTTGTGAGAAAAGTTGATCAGGTGACCGTGTGAACAATTGCTTGAGATAAATTATGTTTAATTCGAAAAGCACCACAAAGAACTGGCTTTGTGTGGACTGTGGGAAGAGTGTCATGTTGTGAAAGGTGAGAAGAGTGGCATGGTGTAAACGACGTATATGTTGGCATGGTTTAAGCTGTGTGAAGAGTGGCATGTTGTAAACTGTGTGAAGTGTTGGCATGGTGTAAACTGTGTGAATGGCAGTGGTGCTGTGTGAAACTGTGTGTAACTGTGGATTGGCATGGTGTAACTGTGTGAATGAGTTGGCATGGTGTGAACTGTGTGTGAAGTCTGGCATGGTGGAAACTGTGTGAAGACTTGGCATGTAAACTGTGTGAACTGGCATGTGTAAATTGTAGTTGGCATGAACTGTGTGAGATTGCATGTTTGTAAACGTGTGAAGGGGCGTGCATTTGTGTATACTGGTGACATGTGGTGGAAGCTTGTGGTGTGTGACATGGTGTGATGGTGTGGAACTTGTGTGAGATTGTGCATTGGTGTAACTGTGTGAATTTGACATGTTGAACTGTGTGAGAGTTGGCTGGTGTAAACTGGTGAGATTGGCATGGTGTGAACTGTGTGAATTGAGTGTGATGTGTGACATGGTGTGAACTGTGTGATAAGTTTGGCATGTGTGACTGTTGGTGTGATGGCATGTTGTGACTGTGTGATGTTTGGTACTGTGTGACAGTTTGGTGTGGACTGTGTGGCATGTGGATGTGTCTGTGTGAATTGACAGTTGTATGTGTGAAGTGTTGACAGTTGGGTGAGCTGTGTGAACAGTTGGTGTGGAACTGTGTGAGTTGGTGAGCTGTGTGACAGTGTGGTGATTGGCTGTGTGACAGCGTGTGGTGATGGCATGTGTGAACGTTGGTGTGGCATGTGTGACAGTTGGTGTGGCTGTGTGAAGTGTGAACAGGCTGTGTGAAGTGTGTAAAGCTTGCTGTGACAGTTGGTGTTTGGAAACTGTGTGACAGTTGGTGTGGACTGTGTGTGACAGTTGGTGTAAGGGCTTTGGTGGCGTGACAGTTGGTGTGGCTGTGTGACAGTTGGTGTGAGCTTGTGTTGACAGTTGGTGTGAGGCTGTGTGACAGTTGGTGTGGCTGTGTGACAGTTGGTGTGGAGCTGTGTGACAGTTGGTGTGGACTGTGTGACAGTTGGTGTAGTGTGTGACTGGTTGGCTGTGTGACAGTTGGTGTGGGTGAGCTGCTGTGACTGTTGGTGTGGAGCTGTGTGACAGTTGGTGTGGGCTGTGTGACAGTTGTGTGGTGGGCTGTGTGACAGTTGGTGGCTGTGTGACAGTGTGTGCTGTGTGACAGTTTGGTGTGACGGCTGTGCTGATACGTTGGTGTGTGGCTGTGTGACAGTTGGTGTGGGCTGTGTGACAGTTGGTGTGGGCTGTGTGACAGTTGGTGTGGGTGTGTGACAGTTTGGTTGTAAGGGCTGTGTGGACAGTTGGTGTGGGCTGTGTGACAGTTGGTGTGAGCTGTGTGACAGTTGGTGTGGGCTGTGTGACAGACAGTTGGTGTGGGCTGTGTGACAGTTGGTGTGGGCTGTGTGACAGTTGGTGTGGGCTGTGTGACAGTTGGTGTGGGCTGTGTGACAGTTGGTGTGGGCTGTGTGACAGTTGGTGTGCTGTGTGACAGTTGGTGGGGCTGTGTGACAGTTGGTGTGGGCTGTGTGACAGTGTGGTGTGGACAGTTGTGGGCTTGTGACAGTTGGTGGCTGTGTGACATGTGTGGCTGTGGCTGTGTGAAGTTGTGTGGCTGTGTGACAGTTGGTGTGGGCTGTGTGACAGTTGGTGTGGCTGTGTGACAGTTGGTGTGGGCTGTGTGACAGTTGGTGTGGACTGTGTGACAGTTGGTGTGGACTGTGTGACAGTTGGTGTGGACTGTGTGACAGTTGGTGTGGGCTGTGTGACAGTTGGTGTGGGCTGTGTGACAGTTGGTGTGGGCTGTGTGACAGTTGGTGTGGGCTGTGTGACAGTTGGTGTGGGCTGTGTGACAGTTGGTGTGGGCTGTGTGACAGTTGGTGTGGCGGCTTCATAAGATTGTGTGGTGTGGGCTGTGTGACAGTTGTGTGCTGGTGACAGTTGGTGTGGCGGCTTCATAAGAGTGTGTGGTGTGGGCTGTGTGACAGTTGGTGTGGGCTTGTACATTGTGTGGCGGCTTCATAAGAGTGTGTGGTGTGGGCTGTGTGACAGACAGTTGGTGTGGGCTGTGTGACAGATAGTTGGTGTGGCGGCGGCTTCTGTGTGACAGTTTACTTGATGTGAACAGTGTGATCGTGTGCATGGTGTGAACAGTGAGGCAGTCATGACGTGCCAATGTCTTTGTTGCTGCTGTGGCCACAATGAAAGGCGCTACAGTCAATGACTAGACAGAAAGACACACAGAAGGCAAGTCACTGATCTGTGACGTCACGTGGTCATCATGGCAGAGATATGGAACAGGAGCTAGGAAGAAGGAACCACTGTCACCATGGTACATCTCTGGTTGTAGAACCATTTTTCGCAAATCAGAGTTCTCACGTATTGAGTTCATATTGTATGAAACAGATTTAAAGGGAATTACACAAGTAAAATTTTCAAAAGAAAGCCCTGCTGTATGGTACTGCAACAGAGGACTCTTACTGATAAAAACAACGTTTGAGAAGTCGAGCAGCTTTCTGCTGAATCTTTGCCTTTTTCTCAGACAGAAACTACCTCTGCGTCAATTACGGCGTAATAGTGCAATTCGAAGTACCTGTCCACTGATGTAATATCCTGACTTTTCCCGTATCTCATTCTTTCATGCCTGGACTATTGAAATTCTCTTTTGGCTCGTCTTCCAGCATTATTCATTATCCCTTCAGCGTATACAAAATTCTGCAGTTAGAGTAGTCCTAAGAAAGAAACATCGACACCATGTACATCTCTGTTTGTAGACCATTTCCATCAAAAGTTCAATAATTGTTCCTATGTATGACAGATTTCAAAGGGAATTACACAAGTAAATTTCAAATGAATGCCCCTGAGGTACTACAAAATATACTTATGATAAAAATCAACGGTTTGAGAAGTCAGCAGCTATCATCTGAATCTCGTTTTTTCTCAACCAAGTCAGAAACTCCAATCTGCGTCATTACGACGGTAATAGCTGAAATTCGAGCACTTTGTCCCGACCTTTAAATCCCTGATCTTTTTTCCTATTCATTCTCTTCATCTGGACTATTGAAATTCTCTTTTGGCTCGTCTTCCAGATTATTATTCCGCACTCTCGTTGCTGTGAATTCTAGTCAGCTAATAATCCTGAAAGAAGAATCGATACATCACTCCTATCTGCGCTCTCTCACCACTGCATGCGTCCTAAAAGATTAAAATTATCGTCAACGTGTCATACCCGTCACTTTCAACCGTACTCCATTCTAACCCGTCATGTCCTTAACTGTCTCACCAATCACCATCTCGCTCCCTCCGTTCTACTGCAGATACCCTATGCTTCCAACACCCAGATTCAAACAATCTACTGTTGGCCGTCGCTCTTTCTCTGTTTATGGTCCATCCATCTGAAATGGCCTTCCACTCTTACTTCGCCAAAAGCGTACATTTGATACTTTCAAATCCGGACTCAAGATACTTATTCCCCACCTAGGATCCCCCCTATAGCTACACCTCTTATCTGTTCTTACTGTCAACAGACATTTCCATCTCCATCACCCTGCTTAAGCACTGTGCAAGTGTGTGTGTGTGTGTGTGTGTGTGTGTGTGTGTGTGTGTGTGTGTGTGTGTGTGTGTGTGTGTGTGTGAATTTAAAATCTGTTAATCTTTTGGGAACGGGATAGCTCAGTGATTAGAACACTTGCTTTCCACCAGCTAATGTTAAGCAGTATCGAACGTAATTACCACTTGGATGGATGACCGTTTGCGCGTCTTGGCTTCAGTACAGTCCCCAGTTCACCCAGCTGTAAATGGGTACCTGCCTTCTTTAGGGTCAGGGAAGGCAAAGCAGCGAGGGAGAGGAGATGGGCGCCGCCCTCAATATGCTGACCCCTGGAGAAGCTGAGGTCTCTGACATCTCGCTCCCCTACGACCACATAGGTTATGGGGACACCTTTACCGTTACATTTTTAATCTGGTGTGAACAGTTGCATGCGTGTGACTGTTTTAAATGTAAATGCTTTGATTTGTTTGCTCTAACTACAAGATTCATCGCTGTACAACTTCCCTATATTATTGTTATCCCGACTGCTGTCTGTGTTAGGGATTGTGATCTCGTTGTGTGTCCCACGTCCACTGCTGTCTCTGTGTGTTAGGGATTGTGATCTCGTTGTGTGTCCACTGCTGTCTCTCTGTGTTAGGGATTGTGATCTCGTTGTGTGTCCACTGCTGTCTGTGTTAGGGATTGTGATCTCGTTGTTTGTCCACTGCTGTCTCTCTGTGTTAGGGATTCTGATCTCGTTGTGTGTCCACTGCTGTCTGTGTTAGGGATTCTGATCTCAGTTTACACTTAGTTGGCTATGGTAGGGATCCATATTTCATTCCCAGTATTTGTCTACAGCTGCTTTTGTCAGGAACTGATCTCATCTCTGCAGTAGCCGTCTCTAATCGGGATCCTGATTCCATTCCCGTTATGTATCAATGACTGTCTCCATGACATCCTGATGACATTATCTTCATACAACTGTCTCCATGATAGATCCTGATGACAATTCCATACAGCTGTCTCCATTAGGGATCCTGATGACATCATCTCCATACAGCTGTCCACATGACAGATCCTGATGACATCATCTCCATACAGCTGTCTCCGTGACAGATCCTGATAACATCATCTTCATACAGCTGTCTCCATTAGGGATCCTCATACTATCATCTCCATACAGCTGTCTCTATTAAGGATCCTCATACTATCATCTCCATACAGCTGTCTCTATTAGGGATCCTCATACAATCATCTCCATACAGCTGTCTCTATTAGGGATCCTCATACTATCATCTCCATACAGCTGTCTCCATTAGGGATCCTCATACTATCATCTCCATACAGCTGTCTCTATTAGGGATCCTCATACTATCATCTCCATACAGCTGTCTCTATTAGAGATCCTCATACTATCATCTCCGTACAGCTGTCTCCATGGCAGATCCTCATACAATCATCTCCATACAGCTGTCTCTATTAGGGATCCTCATACTATCATCTCCAGACAGCTGTCTCCATTAGGGATCCTCATACAATCATCTCCATACAGCTGTCTCTATTAGAGATCCTCATACTATCATCTCCATACAGCTGTCTCTATTAGAGATCCTCATACTATCAATCATCTGTCAACCTCTACATCTGACTGTGAACTCTCTCAGATCCCCCATCCCCTACACCTCCTCCCCCCCCCCAGTCCTCAGCCAATCACCTGTACTATCAAAAAGCAGCCAACACTAAAACTCACTAACTGTTCTGCTGCTGCTGCAGTCTTCACTGCCTGCCCCTCTACAGCTGCTGCTGCTACTGCTATCAATAATGGTTCACTTTGGCATACAAGCAATAATGGTTCACTTTGACATACAACCAATAATGGTTCACTTTGGCATACAACCAATAATGGTTCACTTTGGCATACAACCAATAATGGTTCACTTTGACATACAACCATTAATGGTTCACTTTGACATACAACCAATAATGGTTCACTTTGGCATACAATCAATAATGGTTCACTTTCACATACTAGCAATAATGGTTCACTTTGACATACAACCAATAATGGTTCACTTTGACATACAACCAATAATGGTTCACTTTGACATACAACCAATAATGGTTCACTTTGACATACAACCATTAATGGTTCACTTTGGCATACAACCAATAATGGTTCACTTTGACATACTAGCAATAATGGTTCACTTTGAAATACAACCAATAATGGTTCACTTTGACATACTAGCAATAATGGTTCACTTTGACATACAACCAATAATGGTTCACTTTGGCATACAATCAATAGTGGTTCACTTTCACATACTAGCAATAATGGTTCACTTTGACATACAACCAATAATGGTTCACTTTGACATACAACCAATAATGGTTCACTTTGACATACAACCAATAATGGTTCACTTTGACATACAACCATTAATGGTTCACTTTGGCATACAACCAATAATGGTTCACTTTGACATACTAGCAATAATGGTTCACTTTGAAATACAACCAATAATGGTTCACTTTGACATACTAGCAATAATGGTTCACTTTGACATACAACGAATAATGGTTCCCTTTGACATACTAGCAATAATGGTTCACTTTGACATACAACCATTAATGGTTCACTATGGCATACAACCAATAATGGTTCACTTTGACATACTAGCGATAATGGTTCACTTTGACATACAACCAATAATGGTTCACTTTGACATACAACCAATAATGGTTCACTTTGACATACAATCAATACTGGTTCACTTTGACATACAACCAATAATGGTTCACTTTGACATACAACCAATAATGGTTCACTTTGACATACAATCAATACTGGTTCACTTTGACATACAACCAATAATGGTTCACTTTGACATACAACCAATAATGGTTCACTTTGACATACAACCAATAATGGTTCACTTTGACATACAACCATTAATGGTTCACTATGGCATACAACCAATAATGGTTCACTTTGACATACAACCAATAATGGTTCACTTTGACATACTAGCAATAATGGTTCACTATGGCATACAACCAATAATGGTTCACTTTGACATACTAGCGATAATGTTTCACTTTGACATACAACCAATAATGGTTCACTTTGACATACAACCAATAATGGTTCACTTTGACATACAATCAATACTGGCTCACTTTGACAAACAACCAATAATGGTTCACTTTGACATACAACCAATACTGGTTCATTTTGACATACAATTAATACTGGTTCACTTTGACATACAACCAATAATGGTTCACTTTGACATACAACCAATAATGGTTCACTTTGACATACAACCAATAATGGTTCACTTTGACATACAACCAATAATGGTTCACTATGGCATACAACCAATAATGGTTCACTTTGACATACTAGCAATAATGGTTCACTTTGGCATACAACCAATAATGGTTCACTTTGACATAAAACCAATAATGGTTCACTTTGACATACAACCAATAATGGTTCACTTTGGCATACAATCAATAGTGGTTCCCTTTCACATACTAGCAATAATGGTTCACTTTGACATACAACCAATAATGGTTCACTTTGACATACAACCAATAATGGTTCACTTTGACATACAACCAATAATGGTTCACTTTGACATACAACCATTAATGGTTCACTTTGGCATACAACCAATAATGGTTCACTTTGACATACTAGCAATAATGGTTCACTTTGAAATACAACCAATAATGGTTCACTTTGACATACTAGCAATAATGGTTCACTTTGACATACAACCAATAATGGTTCACTTTGGCATACAATCAATAGTGGTTCACTTTCACATACTAGCAATAATGGTTCACTTTTACAGACAACCAATAATGGTTGACTTTGACATACAACCAATAATGGTTCACTTTGACATACAACCAATAATGGTTCACTTTGACATACAACCATTAATGGTTCACTTTGGCATACAACCAATAATGGTTCACTTTGACATACTAGCAATAATGGTTCACTTTGAAATACAACCAATAATGGTTCACTTTGACATACTAGCAATAATGGTTCACTTTGACATACAACCAATAATGGTTCCCTTTGACATACTAGCAATAATGGTTCACTTTGACATACAACCATTAATGGTTCACTATGGCATACAACCAATAATGGTTCACTTTGACATACTAGCGATAATGGTTCACTTTGACATACAACCAATAATGGTTCACTTTGACATACAACCAATAATGGTTCACTTTGACATACAATCAATACTGGTTCACTTTGACATACAACCAATAATGGTTCACTTTGACATACAACCAATAATGGTTCACTTTGACATACAATCAATACTGGTTCACTTTGACATACAACCAATAATGGTTCACTTTGACATACAACCAATAATGGTTCACTTTGACATACAACCAATAATGGTTCACTTTGACATACAACCATTAATGGTTCACTATGGCATACAACCAATAATGGTTCACTTTGACATACAACCAATAATGGTTCACTTTGACATACTAGCAATAATGGTTCACTATGGCATACAACCAATAATGGTTCACTTTGACATACTAGCGATAATGTTTCACTTTGACATACAACCAATAATGGTTCACTTTGACATACAACCAATAATGGTTCACTTTGACATACAATCAATACTGGTTCACTTTGACAAACAACCAATAATGGTTCACTTTGACATACAAGCAATAATGGTTCATTTTGACATACAATTAATACTGGTTCACTTTGACATACAACCAATAATGGTTCACTTTGACATACAACCAATAATGGTTCACTTTGACATACAACCAATAATGGTTCACTTTGACATACAACCATTAATGGTTCACTTTGGCATACAACCAATAATGGTTCACTTTGACATAAAACCAATAATGGTTCACTTTGGCATACAACCAATAATGGTTCACTTTGACATAAAACCAATAATGGTTCACTTTGACATACAACCAATAATGGTTCACTTTGACATACAATCAATAATGGTTCACTTTGACATACAACCAATAATGGTTCACTTTGACATACAACCAATAATGGTTCACTTTGACATACAACCAATAATGGTTCACTTTGACATACTAGCAATAATGGTTCACCTTGACATACAAGCAATAATGGTTCACTTTGACATACTAGCAATAATGGTTCACTTTGACATACAACCATTAATGGTTCACTTTGGCATACAACCAATAATGGTTCACTTTGACATACTAGCAATAATGGTTCACTTTGACATACAACCATTAATGGCTCACTATGGCATACAACCAATAATGGTTCACTTTGACATACAAGCAATAATGGTTTACTTTGACATACAACCATTAATGGTTCATTTTGGCATACAACCAATAATGGTTCACTTTGACATAGTAGCAATAATGGTTCACTTTGACATAGTAGCAATAATGGTTCACTTTGACATACAACCAATAATAGTTCACTTTGACATACAATCAATACTGGTTCACTTTGACATACAACCAATAATGGTTCACTTTGACATACAACCAATAATGGTTCACTTTGACATACAACCAATAATGGTTCACTTTGACATACAACCATTAATGGTTCACTATGGCATACAACCAATAATGGTTCACTTTGACATACAACCAATAATGGTTCACTTTGACATACAACCAATAATGGTTCACTTTGACATACAACCAATAATGGTTCACTTTGACATACAACCAATAATGGTTCACTTTGACATACAACCAATAATGGTTCACTTTGACATACAATCAATAATGGTTCACTTTGACATACAACCAATAATGGTTCACTTTGACATACAACCAATAATGGTTCACTTTGACATACAACCAATAATGGTTCACTTTGACATACTAGCGATAATGGTTCACTTTGACATACAACCAATAATGGTTCACTTTGAAATACAACTAATAATGGTTCACTTTGACATACAACCAATAATGGTTGACTATGGCATACAACCAATAATGGTTCACTATGGCATACAACCAATAATTGTTCACTTTGACATACTAGCAATAATGGTTCACTTTGACATACAACCAATAATGGTTCACTTTCACATACAACCAATAATGATTCTTGACATACTAGCAATAATGGTTCACTTTGACATACAACCAATAATGGTTCATTTTGGCATACAACCAATAGTGGTTCACTATGGCATACAACCAATAATGGTTCACTATGGCATACAACCAATAGTGGTTCACTATGGCATACAACCAATAGTGGTTCACTATGGCATACAACCAATAATGGTTCACTATGGCATACAACCAATAATGGTTCACTATGGCATACAACCAATAATGGTTCACTATGGCATACAACCAATAATGGTTCACTTTGACATACTAGCAATAATGGTTCACTTTGACATACAAGCAATAATGGTTCACTTTGGCATACAACCAATAATGGTTCACTTTGACATACAAGCAATAATGGTTCACTTTCACATACAACCAATAATGGTTCACTTTGACATACTAGCAATAATGGTTCACTTTCACATACAACCAATAATGGTTCACTTTCCTATACAACCAATAATGATTCACTTTGACATACTAGCAATAATGGTTCACTTTGATATACAACCAATATTGGTTCACTTTGATATACAACCAATAATGGTTCACTTTGGCATACAACCAATAATGGTTCACTTTGACATACAACCAATAATGGTTCACTTTGACATAAAACCAATAATGGTTCACTTTGACATACAACCAATAATGGTTCACTTTGACATACAACCAATAATGGTTCACTTGGCATACAACCAATAATGGTTCACTATGGCATACAACCAATAGTGGTTCTCTTTTACAGACAGTTCACTAGCCAATACACAGAACGATAGCTGAGGCTTTCTTGACCCAGCTCCCCCTTGTGTAGTCACAAGAAGCGCGGGCTGTTGTTGTGGGCGCACAATGCTGTCTGATGATGCAAACAGCAGAATGCTCTTGATGTTATCATTGCCGTCATGGCGACTGCTGATCCAAACCAGCGGTGTGGGTTGAGCGAGGATGGTGCTGTCCTCCCCTCCCCTCCTCTCTCCTCCCCGCCCTGTCCCGCTCTTTCCTGTCCCGCTCTGTCCTGTCCTGCTCTGTCCTGTCCCGCTCTGTCTTGTCCCGCTCTGTCCTGTCCTGTCCTGTGCTGTCCTGCCATGTCCTGTGCTGTCCTGCCCTGTCCTGTGCTGTCCTGCCCTGTCCTGTGCTGTCCTGTCCTGTGCTGTCCTGCCCTGTGCTGTCCTCTCTTGCCCAGCACTAACCTGTGCTGTCCTGTCCTGTCCTGTGCTGTCCTGTCCTGTGCTGTCCTGTCCTGTGCTGCCCTGTGCTGTCCTGTGCTGTCCTGTGCTGTGCTGTCCTGTGCTGTTCTGTTCTGTCCTGTGCTGTCCTGTGCTGTGCTGTCCTGTGCTGTCCTGCCCTGACCTGTGCTGTGCTGTCCTGTTCTGTGCTGTCCTGTCCTGTGCTGTCCTGTTCTGTGCTGTCCTGTGCTGTCCTGTCCTGTCCTGTCCTGTGCTGTCCTGTGCTGTCCTGTGCTGTCCTCTCTTGCCCAGCACTGTCCTGTGCTGTCCTGTGCTGTCCTGTCCTGTGCTGTCCTGTCCTGTGCTGTCCTGTCCTGTCCTGTGCTGTTCTGTGCTGTCCTGTCCTGTGCTGTCCTGTGCTGTTCTGCTCTGTCCTGTCCTGTGCTGTCCTGTCCTGTGCTGTGCTGTGCTGTCCTGTGCTCTCCTGTCCTGTGCTGTCCTGTCCTGTGCTGTCCTGTCCTGTGCTGTCCTGCTCTGTCCTGTCCCGTCCTGTCCTGTCCCACTCTGTCCTGTCCTGTCCCGCTCTGTCCTGTCCTGTCCTGTCCCGCTCTGTCCTGTCCCGCTCTGTCCTGTCCTGTCCTGTCCCGCTCTGTCCTGTCCCACCCTGTCCTGTCCTGTCCCGTCCCGCTCTTTCCTGTCCTGTCCTGTCCCGCTCTGTCCTGTCCCGCTCTGTCCTGTCCTGTCCCGCTCTGTCCTGTCCCACCCTGTCCTGTCCCGCTCTGTCCTGTCCTGTCCTTTCCCGCTCTGTCCTGTCCCGCTCTGTCCTGTCCTGTCCCGCTCTGTCCTGTCCCACCCTGTCCTGTCCTGTCCTTTCCCGCTCTGTTCTGTCCCGCTCTGTACTGTCCTGTCCTTTCCCGCTCTGTTCTGTCCCGCTCTGTCCTGTCCTGTCCCGCCCTGTCCTGTCCTGTGCTGCCCTCTTTGCTGAGGAGAGGGATCGAAGTTATGGCCTCCATCCATCCCTGCTTCATCAGGAGTCAACAAGCCTCTGACAATGACGGTCATTTACTGTCACAGCTATATCTCTGTCTGTGTCTGCTATCTGTCTGTATGTCGGCTGTCTGTCTGTCTGTCTGTCTCTCCATCCCTCCCCCCCCTCTCTCTCTCTCCTCTCTGTATGTGTGTGTGTGTGTGTGTTTTTCCTCGTTCTCTCTGTCTCATTCTATCTGTTTGTCTGTCTGTCTCTCTGTCTCTGTATGTCTCTCTCTTCTTCCCCCCCCCCCCCCCCCCCCCCACCTCCCCCTCTGACAAACTGAAAAAGGCATCTCTCACCTTCAGAAATGGGACATTTCTTTTTTTTTTCTTTATCTTCCATTCATCTCCTCTCCTCTCCTCTCCTCTCAATCCTTTTCGTCCCCATCTCCCTTACTGTTCCAGTTCATCTTTCAGAAAGAAAAAATCCGACAAAACCTTTCTCTTCTGACTGAGCAACCTTTGGCATTGAGTGGTGTGCATGTTTGACAACTGTGCCGGTTGTTAGTGTATGCATATAGTGAGTGATGGTAGTGGAGACTTTGGCCATGGGCAATATTGGTACTGCTGGGATTGTTGCATTGCCAGCAAGCAGGTCCTGTTAGAAAATCAGTTCGTGACATGCCGCTGTCTCCTCACTGGCTTTACTCTTCCTTACTGACTTTGCTCTGCTTGTCATCTCTGTCTGAATCCCTGTCTGTCTTCTCTCACCCTCTGGCTCTATCTGTATCACTCCCTGTCTCTCACTGTGCACACACAGTGTGTGTGAGTATAGGTTGCTTCAGCGCTGCATTGATCTGCTTTACACTCCATTTCAGCCATGGTTGTATGCGTTGGCTTAACCACCCTGGATTCTTGTTCAGATTTAAAGGAGAAAGCCAATATTTGGGAGCTTCACTTCTTTTCGTTCGGTTCTCCTGTCAAAAAAATTTTTTATTTCTAAAACTTTTTTTTAGAATTGTGTGTGTGGTTTTGTTGGTAGTTGTGATGGTGAGGGTAGGTGGATCCTTTTTTCTCAATTGGTTGCTTTTCTAGATGAACTAATCCATTTTGAAGCATGTCTGAGGCTGACAATCTGTGATAGGACAATGATGATCTTCTTTCTGTCCATTGTACAGCGGTCATGAGCAAGGACTGTGATGACTGTCATGTCCTATCCCCGCCATGTGGGTGTTGACATGTGAGGCAGCGTTGGTCACATGGCTGCTGACCATCACAGCCAGGTGCATGCAAGTGCCGCAGTTACGACACTCACTCCACACCCCTAGCCTGCACACCCACACCCTGTCTGTCCCTTCTACTTCTGGTGCTGCACTGCTGACACTGCCGGAATGGATGAAATACGATATAGTTCCTGAATAGATAAAATATGATATAGTGCCGGAATAGATGAAATATAATATAGTTCCGGAATAGATGAAATATATAGTGCCTGAAGAGATGAAATATAATATAGTGCCTGAATAGATGAAATATGATATAGTGCTGAGGAACAAGCAGGTTTCAGAGCAGGGCGCAGCACAACAGAACAGATATTCAACCTCAGAATACTATGTGAGCGGTACCTTCAACATCAACAAGACCTATACCACGTATTTATCGATTTTAAGAAGGCATTTGACAGGGTGTGGCATGCAGCTTTGTGGGCAACCATGAACTTGTACAGCATCAATGCAAACCTGATCAGAGTCATCAAACAGCTGTACAGCGAGGCCACCAGTGCAGTGTACTACAACAACAACATTGGAGAATGGTTCCGAACAACAGTTGGTGTAAGGCAGGGCTGTCTACTCTCACCCACTCTTTTCAACATCTTCCTTGAGAGAATCATGGCTGATGCACTGGAACATCATGAAGGATCAGTCAGCATTGGTGGCAGAACGATCACAAACCTCCGCTTCGCAGATGACATTGATGGAATAGCAGGATCAGAAAAAGAGCTTGCCAGCCTAACAGAACACTTGGATAAGGCCTCCAAAACATACGGCATGGAAATCAGTGCAGAGAAGACCAAACTGATGACTAATAACACCAACGGCATTAGCACTGATATCAGGGTTAATGACCAGAAGCTGGAAACAGTTCAAAGCTTCAAGTACCTGGGAGCCATTGTATCCGACCAGGGATCCAAGCCAGAAGTAGTATGCAGGACTGCACAGACAATAACAGCTTTGTCAAAACTAAACACCATCTGGAGAGATAAGAATATCTCACTTATCTCCAAGATCAGACTAATGCGCTCCCTTGTCATATCCATATTTCTGTATGCCTGTGAATCATGGACCCTGACTGCAGATTTGGAGAGAAGAGTACAGGCAGTGGAGATGAGATGCTTTCGGAGACTCCTTGGCATCTCCTACAAAGACCACATAAGCAACGAAAGCGTGCATAACAGAATCCAGCAAACCATTGGACCCTATGAGAACCTTCTAACGATCGTGAAAAAGCGTAAACTTAAGTGGTATGGGCATGTCACAAGATCCCAAGGAATTACAAAGACAGTTTTGCAAGGCACTGTCCAAGGAGGAAGAAGAAGAGGCAGACCAAGGAAGAGCTGGGAGGATAACATCAGTGAATGGACAGGCCTAGAACTCAACAAAACCCTGAGAAAGGCAGAACAGAGAGAAGAATGGAGGGAACTGGTTGCTGAGTCTTTGAGGGTGCCCCCACGGTCGTCAGACTACCAGATAGATAGATATAGTGCCTGAATAGATGAAATATGATATAGTGCCTGAATAGATGAAATGTAATATAGTGCCTGAAGAGATTGAATACAATATAGTGCCTGAATAGATGAAATATAATATAGTGCCTGAATAGGTAAAATATAATATAGTGCCTGAAGAGATTGAATACAATATAGTGCCTGAATAGATGAAATAGAATATAGTGGCCTGAATAGATGAAATATGATATGTTCCTGAATAGATGAAATATAATATAGTGCCTGATAGATGAAATATGATATAGTGCCTGAATAGATGAAAAATGATATAGTGCCTGAATAGATGAAATATAATATAGTGCCTGAATAGATGAAATACAATATAGTGCCTTATTAGATGAAATATAATATAGTGCCTGAATAGATGAAATATAATATAGTGCCTGAATAGATGAAATATAATATAGTGCCTGAATAGATGAAATACAATATAGTGCCTAAATAGATGAAATACAATATAGTGCCTTATTAGATGAAATATAATATAGTGCCTGAATAGATGAAATATGATATAGTGCCTTAATAGATGAAATAGAATATAGTGCCTTATTAGATGAAATATGATATAGTGCCTGAATAGATGAAATACAATATAGTGCCTGAATAGATGAAATACAATATAGTGCCTGAATAGATGAAATATATAGTGCCTTATTAGATGAAATATATAGTGCCTTATTAGATGAAATATATAGTGCCTTATTAGATGAAATATAATATAGCAGTGTAATAAAAATGATGCACATAAAACCTTGGTATAATTTCTAATGAAAGTTCTTATGAGGTAAACACGGTTTGGATCTACAAACGTATGTCGTTGACTGGTCTCATTCAGAACCTTCCCCCCCCCCCCCTCCACTTCTGGGACATATTCAGCATACAACAATTATTTCTTAGCTTTGGTCTCATTACATGAAGTCCTGATCCCGAAAATGTGCATTGCTTCTGTTCAATAAATAACATGATTATCTTTTCCTTCTTCTATCTGTTAGGAACAGTAATCAACGCACAGTTCGGGTCTCGTGAGAGGAATCCACACAATCATAGTATATAGATATAGTTTTCATCTCGCTTTCCATGGCCACAAGGCTGTACTGCACGTGATCGACTTTTATCAGTATGTCTATTCTGCAATGCTGTGTCTGTCCCCGCCCTAAATTCACCAAACGCTGTTGCCGTGATTCAAACCCACAACTTGAATCTCACAGGACTGAAGTCACACCAGCTAACCACTATGCCAGAGCGCCTGTCATGTCTTGCAGTTGAAAGCAGCAGTCCAGTTTGCTTCCTGTAACGATGTACGTGATCGATTTTTCTTGCTGGTGTATTTGCTGCACATAGCTTAGCCGTAATGTTTCTTAATACCGGTATTCATCGTCCTGGTTGAATGCTCGTCAGCCTGTTGTGCAGCCTGTGTGTCATTTGCCAGTGCCGGGCCAGTCAGTCAGCACTGTCTGTGGGCTTCCTTGTCCTCCATGTTGCCCCGGGCCACAGTCCTCCCCACAGGGCCGGCAGCTCTGATGTCTCCTAGCATGTCTACAATCATGCCTTTCCCTTTTGATAACCAGGCCTGACAGTTCAGGTTGTTTGTACAGTTCTTTCGTTATGGTTCAGTTTGAACCCAAATATATGCCTATGTTGCGGATATAGACATTTTGAATAAGAAACACGTTTGGCAGTGGTGCACAACTCCATTATTTTATTTCAGATTTTTAAGTATTATGTGCCACGCGCTATTAAAAGCTTTTTGTTTGTGAAAAAGCTGCTTACTTTTTTTTCTAATGGAAAACTGATTTTCACGACGGGAGTCCAAGCTTGGCAGGGTGATCTGCTAAGCATCTGCCCTGCCTAGGACTAGCTTGGAGTACTAGGATTACATTTTTTGTCACAAATGCTAGAGGCATTGTAGACAAGCTTTTGTAACGCTTTGCCATCATGAGAGGCCAGTACAACTGGCCAATAACGACCTCTGACAGACCAAGGGATCCTTACTTTACAACCACAACTGCTGCCGACTTCTTCTTTTATACATAAGGGAGATTTCCATTTCACCGAAAGTTTGGGAGAAAGAATTTGGTTCCAAGTCAAAGACGGGTGAACATGGCTGAGGTTTTCCTTCCTCAGCTAGGGCTCAGAGGTTCACGATGGGGAGTTTTTGCGTATGCCACAGCTCCCCCCCCCCCCCCCCTCCCCCATCCCCCCATCCCCCCCACCATCACGGTAACCGCATTCAAACTTGGGGAAGGTGTTTAAAATCAACACTTGTGTGCATGCGCTTTTTTCTTTTGTTTAAAATCAACACTTGTGTGCATGC
Source organism: Rapana venosa (assembly GCA_028751875.1). Lineage (NCBI taxonomy): Eukaryota > Metazoa > Mollusca > Gastropoda > Neogastropoda > Muricidae > Rapana > Rapana venosa. The sequence continues at coordinate 1,416,160 of CM054142.1, forward strand.
GCTTTTTTCTTTTGTTTAATATCAACACATGTGTGCATGCGCTTTTTTCTTTTATTTAAAATCAACACTTGTGCGCATGCGCTTTTTTCTTTTGTTTAAAATCAGCACTTGTGCGCATGCGCTTTTTTCTTTTGTTTAAAATCAACTCTTGTGCGCATGCGCTTTTTTCTTTTGTTTAAAATCAACACTTGTGCGCATGTGCTTTTTTCTTTTGTTTAAAATCAGCACTTGTGCGCATGCGCTTTTTTCTTTTGTTCACATTTGTCATCAGTTCCTACGGGCAGAATGGCCTATTTTTCAAGGCGAAGTTTTATTAAGTGATCAACACTGGAAGAGGGCATGCGCGAATAACCCCATTTTGTTTAGAATAACTTACCTGTCCTGCCCTTTCTTTGCTGCATTGAAAAATCAACCACATCGTGACCAAAGCATAGCCTTGTCATTGTCATCTGTAAAGAGATAAACATGACAAGACACATACCCGTGCTCAGTTTGTCATCTGTTAACATGAGTCAATCTGACAGACACATACCCAGTGAAATGGCCTATCTGTCAAAGGAGGTAAATCATGAAAGACTAACAGTGTTGCAATGTCACTGTAAGGAAGGGTCAAATCATGGACAAAGACACCCCCAGCCTGTGTATTTATCTGTAAAGGAGGAGGTCTAATCATACAAGACCATCCCCCAGCCTTTCATTGTCCATCTGAAAGGAGAGGTCAAATCAGACAAGACACACTCAGCTGTGTCAGTTGTCCATCTGTAAAGGAGGAGGTCATATCATGACAAAGACACACCCCAGCCTGTGTCAGTTATCCATCTGTAAAGGAGGAGGTCAAATCATGACAAAGACACATCCTCCAGCCTGTGTCAGTATCCATCTGTAAAGGAGGAGGTCAAATCATGACAAAGACACATCCCCCAGCCTGTGTCAGTCATCCATCTGTAAAGGAGGAAGTCAAACCCAGTTTTTGATCAGGTAATGGGTCCTGATAGTTATTTCCCCTTTCTTCCTTCTTCTTTTCTTAGCTGTCGGACCTGTGGACGGAGGCTGGTCAATACATCTTGTTCACAGCATGTTTTGACAAAAGCTTACGCCTCATCCATTGAGGTTGATCATGACCCCAGCTACAACCACCACACTGAATCGGTTTGTCCACCCGTGTCGCTACTTCATTGAGGTAGGGCCTGTCTATCTCCACCACCCCAGCTGCTGCTTCATCTACCTGTCATGCTTATACAGCTACTTTTGCCCTTTTCTTTTTTCAGAGCAAATTGTTAGTTGTTACATTAGTCGTCCATCGTGGCATAAAATGCGTGAAATACTTGTGTAGATCGAGGAAGCTTCCAGTGTCAGCAACGTGATACAAAAAACCTATAAAATGCTACCTACAGAGGAGCAGACAGGTAATGGCAGGTTGGCCTGTCTTTTTTCATGGATTCCACGTGCCGTCAGCGCCTGGGCTTTACCACAGTTCTTGATTAAACCATTGACGCTGGGGGCAACAACAGCAAAGTGAGAGGCTGTATGACCAGTGGCTTTCCCACTCATGGAATTCCACTTTACCGCTTAGTCTTTAGTGATCGACTATGACTCTGACTAGGAGGCTTGACTTGCTCAGTCCTTATGTGCTGCAGCCATGGGGGCTGGTTGGCCTTTGGAGAACATCTCCAACGCTGACTGTCCTTATGCCCACTTGGCCGAGAGAGTGGGAATGTACTGTGGGCAAGGCATCTCCACTATAATCAAATTTCTGCCCAGTTTCAGAAACAGCAGCTGCCTCCTCTGCTGTTTTGGAGTTCATCGACGGACAAACATACCACACTGTGTGGGTAGGTTATGGTTTGGGGTATAAGCAGAGTTGTCTCTTTTGTTTTTACTGATTTAACTATGCATTGCTTGAGAGAGCTACACAAAACCGCATGTTCACAGAGAGGAGTGAATGTAGCTACTTTTGATTTCTAAAAATATCGCCGAAGTCGGAATGCTGTTACCTTCATGGTGGGCAAAAATGGTTTCATACACAAAATCTCACCACCGGTGAACCTTGAAGCTCTTGCTGAGGATCAATTTTCCCCACACACAAGTTGAGGAGAGAGAGATGTGGCACAAAATCAGACTTCTTTCTTTGTTTGAGACGAAGAGCTGTGGGGCTGAATGGACCGAGGAACTAACATTTTCTAATCCATTCCTAATCCATTTATTGTTGCATTGTTTGTCAGTTTGTTCTTCTTACTTTCATTCCTATTGTTGTGCATTCTTGTGCTTCCTAAGTTGATTGCTGGAGAAACCTTTTGCGCAATTCCTCAGTGAAGGCTTCGTCTGTGTCCACAGTCACACTGGTCTGTCCTTAATTCTGTGTCCACAGTCACACTGGTCTGTCCTTAATTCTGTGTCCACAGTCACACTGGTCTGTCCTTAATTCTGTGTCCACAGTCACACTGGTCTGTCCTTAATTCTGTGTCCACAGTCACACTGGTCTGTCCTTAATTCTGTGTCCACAGTCACACTGGTCTGTCCTTAATTCTGTGTCCACAGTCACACTGGTCAGTCTACTTAATTTCATGTGACTTCCCACACAACACACACACACACAACATCCACACACACACACACACACCCCACACACACACACCTAACGATGTCCCGTTGCCAATGAATGAAACAAAATCGTCAGGAGAGCCTTCTGGTGACAGGTTTGACAGTGTCAGCACCACACAGTCACGCTGTGTCCTCACACCTCTGATCTCTCCCCCAACCCCTTCCTCCAATACTGCTTCTGTCTCTAGCAAGGACTGCAGCAGTTTTCACCTGCCACCCCTCTCCCTCGCTGTCCACCCCTCTCCCTCGCTGTCCACCCCTCTCCCTCGCTGTCCACCCCTCTCCCTCGCTGTCCACCCCTCTCCCTCGCTGTCCACCCCCCACTGTCACTTTGCGCGGCCCTGTGGAAAGGAAGGAAGGAAGGAAGGAGAGAGGGAAGGACGGAGCACAGTGGCTTTCCCTGTCCTGCACACAGGGGCCTGGCCTGAGCGCTGTCCACGGGGAACACTGGTACATGTGGACCCTCGACAGCTGCGCAGCATCACCCCCCCCCCACCCCCACCCCCACCCCCCCTCCAACTGGCTGGCTGAGAGATGCTGAAAGACTTTCAGGGGAGGGGAGTCGGTACAGATGTAAATTCAGTGTGTGTGGGGGGGGGGGGGGGGGGGGGGTCCCATCCCACGGGCTTCTTTCTCAGGGATGGTGGAACCCAAGCTGTCCCATCACGAGCTCCGCGCTCTAACCGCCACCACCACCTCATCCCACCCCCTGGGTTCTTGAGCAATACTTTTGCCGCCTCCTCTCCCCCCCCCCTTCCCTCCCCCACACCAGCTCTTACGTCATTGTCTGTTCAAAAACTGTCTGCAGAAAATCCCACCAGGCCTTGAGCAACAGCCCCCCCCCCCCCTCCCCCCTACCACCACCACCACCATCTTGCACGTTTCCTAGTTCATTCACAGACCTGTACCTGTAGGAAAAACAGCAGGGACATAAAGAGATGCCCCCCCCCCCCTCCCCGATATCTGTTGAGAGCCATGTCTACCAGGGAAGCTATAGGGTCCATGTGGCAGTGCTCCCCCTCGTCCCGTGTGTGTTGAAGGACTGGGTGTGCAGACATTGTGTGGGGGCTGTACACTTTTCTCTCCCTGGTTCTCTGGTCAGGGATGAGCCCTACACGGGAAAGAGCTCTGTGTGTCCTTGGGTGAACCCTCTTCCTGTTGTCTTCTTGTTTCACACACAATATGGACATCCAACACGAGTTCCGTGAAATCGATAGTTAATGCAGGTGAACAGTCTTTTTATAGCATAGTATTGTATTTGTCTGTGGCTGTGTACAGCCTGCTAAAACATACTGGTTGATATGGCCGTCACCTTGCTCGTTCATGCAGCCGTGTTCCGACGTGGTATGTTTCAACAACGGGCTTTGTTAATTGTGAAACGGTGCAAACTGTGAGACACGTGTTTTGACACACTTTGTCACAATTAGGAGCTGAAGTCAAACAGTAGAATAGAATAACAGCAGAGCATTCAAAGTCTTTTTTCTTCTTTTTCTTTACAGAACATCTTATTTAGTACCGTTGCAATCAGCCCATTTTCTTTGTATACTAGATAGTTATATCATGGCAAAGTGTTTGATGCTGAAGAGTTGTGACAAAACACGTCAACACACTTTGTCACAGTTTGGAACTGATGTTAGAAAGCTGAAAATAGCAAAGTATGTGGATTTTATCAAATGGTGACGGGTTACATGTTGTTGAACTTGTGTTGATTTCAAGCTTTTGACATGGGGAAGGTAACAGGCTATGTCAGAAGTTGTAACAAAGAGCATCAACCCCCCCCCCCCCCCCACCTCAACGTACCATGTCACAAATTGAGACAAAGGGCATTGTTGAATTGTTGAGACAAAGCAAGTCAGTACACTGACCCTGAATTTAATGTCTCTGTTCTGTCTGTCTCTGTCTGTCTGTCTGTCTCTCTCTCTCTCTCTCTCTCTCCTCTCTCTCCTCTCTCTCTCTCTCTCTCTCTCCTCTCCCATTTACCCTCAATAAAAGATTTCGTATTCGTATTCTTCCTCATTAGCACATGATGCCTTTTAAAAATTAGAGTTTGGTTTATAGCTGGTTTGTCTAACATTTATTTGCAGTTTTGTCGCTGATTTGGTTGTACTGTTATAATTTGTTTATAGTGGGCTTTGGCCACATTGTGACTTCATGTTTCATTGCTGATGCTGTCTTGAAGAAGGTTGGAGTGTGGTCTGTCAATGCATTCTGATTGATCTTGATAATGTGTGGCCTGAGATCCCCCCCCCCCATCTCTCCTCTCTCTCTTCTCTCATTCCTCCATTCGTCTCTCTCTTCTTCTCTCTCTCTCCATCCCATTGTTTCTTTGTCTACCTTCCACGTTCACATAAACAATCATAAATTTATCATTCGACAGAAATGCTTTGGTCCCTATGTTGAATTTGAAACTGCATTCTTCTCGTCTAGATAAGACAGTGGGTTTTTCTTCCACATATAATTATGCCTAGGCTACGCCATTTCCAACATTTAAAAAAATCTCTTCTGAACACAATGTGAAAAGTGTATGTGTGTCCATGTTATGGGGCATTACTGCATCTTGTGTTGTTGATTTAAAACAATGGTCTTCCTTTGTGTTGTTAGTCTTGGCTTTTTCGCTTTATAGTATTGTTTAAAGGTTAAAAAAAAGTTTGTGTAAGTATTTGGGTATAATAATAATTTGTTCTGCTTGAGTTGCTTGATATTGATGCAACCTGAAGAAGTATTCTCTCTCTCTCTCTCTCTTCTCTGCTCTCTCTTCGATCTCTTCTTCTCTCTACTCTCTCGCAAATGTTAAAATTATCAATGTATCTGATATAATATTAATGTTTAAACCAGTTGGGGATTGTGTGTTTATTGAACACATACTTATCTCCTTTCTCAAAGTAATTATAATCCATTTATCTCTTTGACATTAATGTTCAGAACTTTATTATTGGGGATGATGTGTTTGTTGATTTCACATTCATATTTCTTTTCTTAAAATCCTAGGTTGAACTTTTGTTGTCGTTGTTGTAGTTGGGGTTTGGGTTTGTTTTTTTGTGCATGTATTTTATTGATAGCCCCTAACCAGGGCAAGGGCCGGGTGCACAAAATATATGAACATTTACTCTTTTACCCTTGGAAAATAAAGATATATATGTTATCAACATCGGTATATATATATATATATATATATATATATTATATATATAATATATATATATATTATATATAAATATAATATATATTATATCATAGGCTTTCCACACCCGATGTTGATTAATTCAGTTGCGTATGCTTACTTATCTTTGTTTATCTTGTTTCTATTCCATATGATGGTTGTTGATGAATATTGACAGTTACATATAGTTTAAATTCTGTATTGTAGTTTTATTGTTGTTGTTGCTTTTTTTTTATTCTATATTTATTTGTTGTTTGCTGTTGTCTTTTTGTGTGTTGCTCTTGAAGCTATTAAAATTTGCGTATGCTGTGTATTATTGGCAGTGCTGCTTGTGTGTAAATGCGCGCGCGTGTGGTGTGCGTCGCCTCTTCACTTCGACACTGTTGCTCCCTTCCCCCCTCCCCCCTCTCTCCATTGTTTGTTTTAGATACACCATTTTGCTTTCGTTTGATCTTTTTTAAGATTTGCTAATGCCTTGTGAAAAGATTTTTTCTCTTATTTTTTTTGTCGTTTTTTTTTCTGGGTGAGTTTTTTGGACTTGGTAGTTGGTTTGTTTAGTTGGTTTTTACTATTGTACTATTTGCTCATTTTATTGTGATTTTGAAAATTTTTGTTCTTTTGTTGATGATGTGTTGTTGATGCCCGAATGGAAAATGCCTTTGTTCTCATTCTGATTGATTATTAAACTCTGCTATTTGAATACAATCCTAGGGTTATGCTGAAGAGGTTTCAATAAATCAGACGATACATGTTAAAAGCGATTTGGCGTCACTTTGCATAGGTTTGAATCCATGCTTTGAGGAACTTAGATCTACATTAATTTATTAGCAGTGGTTGACTGTATGCACTAGTGCATACGGTGTGTATGATTGCTTCTTTCCGATGGAAAGGTACTTGGATAACATCTGAACGTGTCACCGAGTTGTTCACATGCTTTCATGGACTGATTGACTGCATTTGAATGTAAGGAAGCGGAGTGTTTCAGGCAAACAGAAAGACAGACAGACAGACAGAGACACAGCGAGAGAGAGAGAGAGAGAGAGAGAGAGAGAGAGAGAGAGAGAGAGAGAGAGAGAGAGAGAAGGTGTGCATGCATCCGAGATCTTGTGCACATACTCTGTAGGAAGGAAGGTGGCAGGACGGTTACGAAGTTTGCCTGCCAACAAGTAAACCGTGAGGTTCTGGGTTCGATTCCCAGCCTTGCCCTTTCTTCTCAGTTGGACAAAAAAAATCAAAATGAATGTCAAAGTCCTTCAGATGAGACTATAAACCGAGGCCCCGTGTTCGAATGTATGCAGAACATCTTGCGCATACGTTAAGTCCTGTTCCGCTTTTCGGAAGAGTAGGCCATTGTGTGCTGGTGGAAACATGACAAAATTGACAAAATTGCATACACACGTGGACTGGATGTAAAAAAACACATGAGTGCTTATTCCATTATCCTTGATATAAAAGAATAAATGAATAAAAAAATCAATCAATAAATCAATAAAATAAAGTCAGTCATAAATGGAACTCTGAACAAACGTTTTTCTCAAGTTTTTATTTTTCATTTTTGGTCTCATGATTCTATTTGCATAACACGTCATCAAGGTTCGACAATGCTTTTCAAGTCATTCTGAAGTTTCCTTTCCCTTTTGTTCTATTCCAGCTGCGAGCCGGCTACCCAACCCTACTCCAAGGAGGGGGAGGTAGGCTTTTCCCAATGCTCTGACCAGCAGTGACACTGACTGACCCACCAACTGACTTTCGTTCATGTTTTTAACTCTCTCACTATCATTTGAAATATCTCAGATCACAATGATGTGCCCATTCCAATAAGCTTCTAAAGCACTGAAGTGACACAAAGCTTCTTGATTCCAGCCTGTTCTCTGTACAGCCAGAAAGGGCAGTCGCCTTGAATGAGCAAGTGCAATGCAAAGCTGTATTTTCTCAGGAGGGAAAGTCAGTTGGGTAGTCAGGTGCCTGTGGTGTGTGCTCACCACTTAAACTTGACAGGTAAATCCATCAATAGTCCATGCAATTAGGAAATACGGGGAAAATCGAAACAACAGTGGCTATAGGAATCTCGTCTTTTTGTTGATCCTCTAGAGAAACATGCTACAGTTTCTCCGCTCTGGGGCAAGCTGTGATTTACCATCGCATAATTATGATGTAGGCATCATAAAATAGGGTTGTAAAAGTTTATCCACACCTTCGTACATTTCCAGCTGAGATTGCTACAACAAGCTTCAGTAGGTTTGGGGCAAACAGTTTTGTTCAAATAGTGGACTAGCAGAGCAGGAAAACCACAAAACATTTGCAATCCAAAAGCAGAACTTAACATGCTGTTGGCAAATGGGGTTTCTAATTTAACCTTCCATGGAGTAACATCAATTGGAAAGCAGATTCAAACGCAACACATTCTAAAAAAAAATAATGCACCTAAAACTAACTGTTGACCCCGGAATGTTAATGAGTGTGGGAGGGTCAGCAAACAAAGTGGGGGGCGTTACCAGCACAGCTTCAATCTGTCAGACACCATACACAGCCATTGTCTAAGAATTTCACTTATGGAGGACAGGTTAACGACATAACTTAAGGCAGCATACAACATGGTCTGATTAGAGACATGGTCTTATTAGAGACAAAGTTCACACAAAACATGCCACAGAAAATCTGTATCATTACTAACATTTTGTATGGCAAAATTATGCTGTGAAGAACAAACATGATTGCAGCCCAAAAGAACTTTGATCAATAAATAAAATTTTAAAAAGAAAAGAAAACACTATACCCCTGAAAATACTCCAGTCTTTCCATAGCAAGTCTCTTTTTCCGCCAACAACAAACATGATCTGGGAGCTAAGTATTTACACACAACTGTTCGGTTTTTTAAAAGTAAATTAAAGTAAAAGAAAAACTAGACTATACCATCCACAACAGGCTGTGTTCATTCTTCCAAGCCTTGTAAAACAAGATCGCGATACTTCTAAACGTATTTAACGTATTTTCTGAACAGCCTTGCTATCCTCTTTTTATCACTAACTTTTCGTCTTGCTTGAAAACACACACCTCAGCTTCAGGTTTATAATTATTTGAATGCAAATATAACCCAAGCGAGGAATGCTTCCTAAAATCAATCAGATAGAAATAAACCATACCCTAATAAACACTCCATAACAAATGGATTATTTTCCAATAACTATTTTTCAGAACATTGTAAACAAAGTTTTATTCTTAGAAAAAGACTACAAAATTTATCTATTTCGCCTTGATAAAATCGATATACCAATCAACATTTCAAGACTGTAAACTTTATAAATCCATCAGCCAAAAATCCCTTTTCTCTTCCCCTATCATATCCATCCTTGTTAAAAACAACAACCCATTTTTGCAAAACAAAGTGATTATTCTGACAACAGCACAGATGACTCATGTCTAAACAAATATTGATCCGATTCAATAAAAAGAAACCCCAAATAATACAAAAGCAATAAAAAAAACCCAGAATATTCCATTTTTCCATGACAAATTTGTCGTCCTGTCAACATGACTTCAGGAATATTTCTAAAAAACCCTGACCCAATCCAACAACAAATAGCTCAACTACAAGAAAGGAGTTAACAATACAGTCTAGGATACTTTTCTCCTCCTTCAATGACACATTTCCACTTCTCTGGCCAACGCCATTCTGCATTAGAGGATCACGATGTTCTAAACGAAATCCAGTACACATTGAAAAGGAAAAACGTCTTACAGACACCACTTCGCACCCATTGTTGTGGTTCTAGGAACCAACACACCAATACAGCAATACACCAATACACACACACAACACTGTCAACATCGGGATTGCAGGGCTACAGTGTTGGGGAATAAGTACAGAATATGAAAAACTGAGAAAAATGTATCAGATGTTCCTGCTTCCTCTTTTTAAGGTTATGAACAATCCTTTAAGCAAACCTTAGATCCCACTTCTCCCCCCCCCCCCACCCCCCCCCCCCCCCCCCCCGCCGCAAAAAAAGAAATATATTCTTCATATGCACACACATTTTCTACTCAAAAACAACAAATGTAAGTAATGCAACTGTTTGTGCCGGTTTCACAACACACACTACTGACTGCTGTCAAATCTGTGCGGCATACCAGTGATAGACCAGTGCATGACCTGCCTATGGCGCCAATCTCCCCCACCACATTTACCACACACAAAAGCAGTTTTGTGCTTTCAGGAAAGATTCGGCAAGCTGTACTGACTTCTGCTGCTTTACCACACACTGTCCTCTTTCCTCCCCTGCCGCTGACCTGACCGCGCACTTCTCTCCCCTCTTCATTAACGTCTTTGCTTTCATGTAGAACCCTCCCTCCCTCCCCCTCTCCGTTTCTTGAAGTACACAACGTCCCCCCTGTACACCTTCAGCTGACTCCCTGTACATCAACCCTGTTGGCCTTTCCTGTTTTCCTCTCTCCCACAGACTCGTACCTACACCAAGACCTTCCTGTGGGAACCTGTAGCCCCGTCTTTTCTGAGAGTCTACCCACCTCTGCATCATGTACAGATGATAAAACAACTGCCTTCCTCCCCAACCCATCCCCCTAGAACCAAACCCCTAACTCCCTCCCCCCCCCCCCCCACCCTTTTCCTGAAACACCCCTCCCTATTTATTATCTCATTACAAGAAAACAGCCGATTGCAGCCTCGCTTCTCTGACCCATTTTGTACACCACTGACCCTCCCCCCACCCTCCCGTGTGTTTATTCCTCAACTCCCATTCAATGTGTTCTGCCCCTATGTAAATACAAATCTGACTGCCCTGCTCCCCCTACTCTGCTTACACCTTTAATAACTCCTCTTCCCCATTTCTACACATCAGAACCTGTGCTGTACCACACCCCCCTCCCCCCCCCCCCCCCCCCCTTTCCGATATGAAATGGTCTCATGATAATGATATCTTAATTATAAGCTTTAACCTCGTTGTGGCTATGCTGCTTATGATTGTTCATATCGTATGAAATATGCTTTAATAAAAATTAAAACTTAACCAGGTAACTTAATTATAAGCTTTAACCTCGTTGTTGCTATGCTGCTTATGATTGTTCATATCGTATGAAATATGCTTTAATAAAAATTAAAACTTTTAACCAGGCATTTTAATTATAAGCTTTAACCTCGTTGTTGCTTTGCTGCTTATGATTGTTCATATCGTATGAAATATGCTTTAATAAAAATTAAAACTTAAGGCATCTTAATTATAAGCTTAAACCTCGTTGTTGCTTTGCTGCTTATGATTGTTCATATCGTATGAAATAGGCTTTGTTTAATTTTTAAAAAACAACAAAAAACCCACTTTTAACCAGGCATCTACCACTGTCTTCATATGCCGTTGTGTCCACCTGCTTTTGTGTTTTCATGCAAGGTTACCATCTGGGTTAGAAAAAAGGGTTAGGGTTAATGTTAGTTATTATTATTATTACATTAGTTGTTAAGTGTTGTCTGGGCGTTATAGGCATGCATTATGCTGGAAAGCATCTGGACACAATGGCACAAACACGCACTGGTAGAGAAGTCAGTTACAAATTAGCAATCCCAACATTATTCTGGGACTGATTGGGTTTTGTTACCCCTTATTGCTAAGAACAAGATTGAGTCCATAACCTTTTTGGATCTATTTCAAGAACGTATTGCACCCCATTATTTTTCAAAAACTATCTCAAACGAAAAGTGTGAGTTAAATTGAGGAGCCTTCATTTTCATTCCTCTTGTAGATAGATTATTTCTTAGACTGCTTCGATTCCGCTTCGTATCTCGTCACGTTGAGGACATGATTTCAAGGCCAGAACATTTGGGTCTATTTCAACGGGTTGCGCCCCATTAAAAAAATCTCAAATTTAAAGATGTAATATTTCCTCTAATATTGAGCCCTCTTTTTCATTCCCATTATACTGACCGTGCATTCTATCCCCTCCTCTGCAACACCCCTTCCTTACACCTGCCTGTCAACACTAACCTCTTGTCCTGAACACTTTTCCTCTTACCTACCCTACAAATACCTGTAAACGCTAACCTCTTCTCTTACCTACCCTACAAATACCTGTAAACGCTAACCTCTTCTCTTACCTACCCTACAAATACCTGTAAACGCTAACCTCTTCTCTTACCTACCCTACAAATACCTGTAAACACTAACCTCCTCTCACTTACCCTACAAATACCTGTAAACCACCCCGATACTAGTCCCCTTCTGCCAAAAAAACCTTTCTCAACACCAATGCCACAATACCTTAATACCTCCATGCTACATCTTTTTTTCTGAACACCCTTTCCTTTAAACACCTACCTGACAATACCTGTCAACGCCACCTCTCAAATACTACCCCTTGTCCTAAACACCCCTTCCTAATACCCTCCCTACAAATACATACTCCTCCCCCATCCCCGCGCTCCCAAACATCCCTTCCTCAACACCTATGCCACAATAACTTATTGCCTCCATGCTACATGCTCTATTTTACATCCCTTACTCTTCAACATCTACCCAACACCTGCAGCCCACATCCTCACCTCCTGCTAAACCTCCACCTGCCAACACCTGCCAGTCCCCTGCCCACGCTGTCCTTTCTCAACACGCTTCCTATCCCATCTACACTGCAATACCTCCACCTTCCCCTCAACTCTCTCCTTGGCCTTCAACTCTTCCTCTTCTTCTCTCTCCTCTCCTCACACACACACACACACACCACTCACTTCCCTTACACACACACCTCACACACACTGTGCACTGTGTCCCTTACACACCACCTCTGAAAGCTGTCTACTTCCTCTTGCTTCATGTCAACCGATTCTTGAACAAAGTGCTTCTGTCGGTCTACTTTAGGTTCTGTGCAACAATAAACTTAGCAAAGGTTTACCACTGGGGACCATCAGAGATTTGCAAACAGTCCAGTATAACAAATCAATCTTCAACTAATGTAGTTTTCCCTTTGCATCACAGGTCATCATATCCTCCTATCAAACAAGAACGTCTCTTTCATTGTATGTCGTTCTTGGCGTTTGCTTCCGACTGCAAATTCTCAATGGGTTTTAAATATTCGTCAATAAAAATTAATGGAAGTTAAAAGGTATTTTCAATATGGATTTACACATATAAAAAACCGCATACACACATCTGTCTTAAACTTTAACGGACTATTTTCTTTTCAGATATTTCACATATAGAAAAAAGTGAATTGATAATGGAAGGTGAACTTTCTACGTGAACACACCTTTTCTTTGGAGGGGGGGGGGGGATCAGAACAAAGAAATGAATGTACCAGAGTATATTTTACACTGAACAATTTGTTAAAAAACCAACTGACATTGCATGAAAAAGGGCAAAGTTCTAGACCTGCCAAAGCCAGGCATCTTTTCCCTACTCTCACCCCCCCCCCCCCCCCCCCCCCAATTTCTTACACGTTTGAAAAAAACATGTCCCACAGCGCATCAACGTCGCATAAAATTATGTACGTTTCATTTAGATAAAACTGGAAATAACATCTGAACAAATCTATTAGTCTTAAAGAAAACAGTGCACTTCACCCCACTGTTCTTTATACAGACATGAACACTGGCGAGGGAGAGGGGGGGGGGGGGGGGGGGGGGGGGGGGGGGGGGGGGGGGGGGGGGGGGGGGGGGGGGGGGGGGGGGGGGGGGGGGGGGGGGGGGGGGGGGGAGGGGGAAGCCTAGGCCTTGTTTGCAGGCACATCATAAAGCACCATCTTTCCACTGCGCTATTCCGTTTTTTCTTACTTTGTTTTGTAGTAATTTGGTTTTTGCTTTTGGGGTCTCTTCTTGTCATTATCTGTGTATTTTTTATTATCCATTTTAAGTTTTTCTTTTTCTATTATTTTTATAACTTTTTTGCTTTGTTTTTGATTTGGGGTTGCTTCAGATCTTTTCTAGGCCAAGAAAAAGCTCTCTCTCTCTCTCTCTCTCTCTCTCTCCTCTCTCTCTCTCTCTCTCTCTCTTCTCTCTCTCTCTCTCCCTCCCTCCCTCCCTCTATCGCTGGGCATTGGGGTTTATTTAACTGTCAAATGTGTCCCTGATAAGGGCAAGGACTGAATGTAAAAAAAACATGGGTGCTTATCAGCCTGATTTGAATTGAATTGATTCGATACGATCTCTCTCTCTCCTCTCCTCTCTTCTCTTCCTTCTTTCTTGCTCCTGTTGCTGCTTTCTCTACATGTTCTCTTGCTGCTGTCTTCATAAATGTCTTCTTGCTGCTGTATTCACAATGCCTTCTTGCTGCTGTCTTCATGATGTCTTCTTGCTGCTGTATTCACAATGTCTTCTTGCTGCTGTATTCACAATGTCTTCTTGCTGCTGTATTCACAATGTCTTCTCGCTGCTGTCTTCACGATGTCTTCTTGCTGCTGTCTTCACGATGTCTTCTTGCTGCTGTCTTCATAATAATGTCTTCTTGCTGCTGTCTTCACAATGTCTTCTTGCTGCTGTCTTCACGATGTCTTCTTGCTGCTGTCTTCACGATGTCTTCTCGCTGCTGTCTTCACAATGTCTTCTTGCTGCTGTCTTCACGATGTCTTCTCGCTGCTGTCTTCACAATGTCTTCTCGCTGCTGTCTTCATAATGTCTTCTCGCTGCTGTCTTCACAATGTCTTCTCGCTGCTGTCTTACAATGTCTTCTTGCTGCTTTCTTCACAATGTCTTCTCGCTGCTGTCTTCACAATGTCTTCTCGCTGCTGTCTTCACCATGTCTTCTCGCTGCTGTCTTCATAATGTCTTCTTGCTGCTGTCTTCATGATGTCTTCTTGCTGCTGTCTTCACAATGTCTTCTTGCTGCTGTCTTCTTAGTAATGTCTTCTTGCTGCTGTCTTCATAATGTCTTCTTGCTGCTGTCTTCATAATGTCTTCTTGCTGCTGTCTTCATAATAATGTCTTCTTGCTGCTGTCTTCATGAAGTCTTCTTGCTGCTGTTTTCACAATGTCTTCTTCCTGCTGTCTTCACGATGTCTTCTTGCTACTGTCTTCATAAATGTCTTCTTGCTGCTGTCTTCGTGATGTCTTCTTGCTGCTGTCTTCACAATGTCTTCTTGCTGCTGTCTTCATAAATGTCTTCTTGCTGCTGTCTTCATAATGTCTTCTTGCTGCTGTCTTCATAAATGTCTTCTTGCTGCTGTCTTCATGATTTCTTGCTGCTGTCTTCATACTGTCTTCTTGCTGCTGTCTTCATAATGTCTTCTTGCTGCTGTCTTCATAATAATGTCTTCTTGCTGCTGTCTTCATAATAATGTCTTCTTGCTGCTGTCTTCATAATAATGTCTTCTTGCTGCTGTCTTCATAATAATGTCTTCTTGCTGCTGTCTTCATAATAATGTCTTCTTGCTGCTGTCTTCATAATAATGTCTTCTTGCTGCTGTCTTCATAATAATGTCTTCTTGCTGCTGTCTTCATAATAATGTCGTCTTGCTACTGTCTTCATAAATGTCTTCTTGCTGCTGTCTTCGTGATTTCTTGCTGCTTTCTTCATACTGTCTTCTTGCTGCTGTCTTCATGATTTCTTGCTGCTGTCTTCATAATGTCTTCTTGCTGCTGTCTTCATAATGTCTTCTTGCTGCTGTCTTCATAATGTCTTCTTGCTGCTGTCTTCATACTGTCTTCTTGCTGCTGTCTTCATAATAATGTCTTCTTGCTGCTGTCTTCATAAAATGTCTTCTTGCTGCTGTCTTCATAATAATGTCTTCTTGCTGCTGTCTTCATAATAATGTCTTCTTGCTGCTGTCTTCATAATAATGTCTTCTTGCTACTGTCTTCATAATAATGTGTTTTTGCTGCTGTCTTCACGATGTCTTCTTGCTGCTGTCTTCACCATGTCTTCTTGCTGCTTTATTCACCATTTCTTGCTGCTGTTTTCATACTGTCTTCTTGCTGTTGTCTTCATGATTTCTTGCTGCTGTCTTCATGATGTCTTCTTGCTGCTGTCTTCATACCGTCTTTTTGCTGCTGTCTTCATACCGTCTTTTTGCTGTCTTCATACCGTCTTTTTGCTGGTGTCTTCACGATGTCTTCTTGCTGCTGTCTTCACGATGTCTTCTTGCTGCTGTCTTCATAATGTCTTCTTGCTGTTGTGTTCATAATGTCTTCTTGCTGCTGTTTTCACAATGTCTTCTCGCTGCTGTTTTCATGATGTCTTCTTGCTGCTGTTTTCACAATGTCTTCTCGCTGCTGTCTTCATGATGTCTTCTTGCTGATGTTTTAACAATGTCTTCTAGCTGCTGTCTTCACAATGTCTTCTCGCTGCTGTTTTCATAATGTTTTCGCGCTGCTGTCTTCAAAAAGTTCTCTTGCTGTTTGATCCTGTCCTTTTGTTGCTGCTTCCTTCACACTGTGCTGCTGCTGCTTCCTTCACCTTGCTGCTGCTGCTTCCTTCACCTTGCTGCTGCTGCTTCCTTCACCTTGCTGCTGCTGCTTCCTTCACCTTGTTGCTGCTGCTTCCTTCACCTTGCTGCTGCTGCTTCCTTCACCTTGTTGCTGCTGCTTCCTTCATACTGTTGCTGCTGCTTCCTTCACCTTGTTGCTGCTGCTTCCTTCACCTTGTTGCTGCTGCTTCCTTCACCTTGTTGCTGCTGCTTCCTTCACCTTGCTGCTGCTGCTTCCTTCACCTTGTTGCTGCTGCTTCCTTCATACTGTTGCTGCTGCTTCCTTCACCTTGTTGCTGCTGCTTCCTTCACCTTGTTGCTGCTGCTTCCTTCACCTTGTTGCTGCTGCTTCCTTCACCTTGTTGCTGCTGCTTCCTTCACCTTGTTGCTGCTGCTTCCTTCACCTTGTTGCTGCTGCTTCCTTCACCTTGTTGCTGCTGCTTCCTTCACCTTGTTGCTGCTGCTTCCTTCATACTGTTGCTGCTGCTTCCTTCACCTTGTTGCTGCTGCTTCCTTCATACTGTTGCTGCTGCTTCCTTCACCTTGTTGCTGCTGCTTCCTTCATACTGTTGCTGCTGCTTCCTTCACCTTGTTGCTGCTGATTCCTTCACCTTGTTGCTGCTGCTTCCTTCACACTGTGTTGCTGCTGCTTCCTTCACCTTGTTGCTGCTGATTCCTTCACACTGCTGCTGATTCCTGTACACTTTGTTGCTGCTTCCTTCAGAATGTTTTGTCCACTGTCGTCCTGTTGCTGTTGTGCACTTTCAGTGTTCTGTTGCTGTTGTGCACTTTCAGTGTTCTGTTGCTGTTGTGCACTTTCGGTGTTCTGTTGCTGTTGTGCACTTTCGGTGTTCTGTTGCTGTTGTGCACTTTCGGTGTTCTGTTGCTGCTGTGCACTTTCAGTGTTCTGTTGCTGCTGTGCACTTTCAGTGTTCTGTTGCTGTTGTGCACTTTCGGTGTTCTGTTGCTGCTGTGCACTGTCGTTCTCCTGTTGCTGCTGTGCGCTGTTATCCTGTTGCTGCTGTGCACTGTCGTCCTGTTGCTGTTGTGCTGTCGTTCTCCTGTTGCTGCTGTGCACTGTCGTTCTCCTGTTGCTGCTGTGCACTGTCGTCCTGTTGCTGCTGTGCACTGTCGTCCTGTTGCTGCTGTGCACTGTCGTCCTGTTGCTGCTGTGCACTGTCGTCCTGTTGCTGCTGTGCACTGTCGTTCTCCTGTTGCTGCTGTGCACTGTCGTCCTGTTGCTGCTGTGCACTGTCGTCCTGTTGCTGCTGTGCACTGTCGTTCTCCTGTTGCTGCTGTGCTGTCGTTCTCCTGTTGCTGCTGTGCTGTCGTTCTCCTGTTGCTGCTGTGCTGTCGTTCTCCTGTTGCTGCTGTGCTGTCGTTCTCCTGTTGCTGCTGTGCACTGTCGTCCTGTTGCTGCTGTGCACTGTCGTCCTGTTGCTGCTGTGCACTGTCGTCCTGTTGCTGCTGTGCACTGTCGTCCTGTTGCTGCTGTGCACTGTCGTCCTGTTGCTGCTGTGCACTGTCGTCCTGTTGCTGCTGTGCACTGTCATCGTCCTGTTGCTGCTGTGCACTGTCGTCCTGTTGCTGCTGTGCACTGTCGTTCTCCTGTTGCTGCTGTGCACTGTCGTCTTGTTGCTGCTGTGCACTGTTTGTTGTTGGTGCTGTGACAGTCTTGCTGCTGCTGTGCATTGTTGTTTGTTGTTGGTGCTGTGACAGTCTTGTTGCTGCTGTGCACTGTCGTCTTGTTGCTGCTGTGCACTGTTGTTGCTGCTGTGACATTCTTGTTGCTGCTGTGCACTGTTGCTGCTGTGATACTGTCTTGCTGCTGTGACTCGGTTGCTACTGTGCATCGTCTTCCCGTTGCTGCTGTGCACTGTTGTGCTGTTGCTGCTGTGCACTGTTGTCTTGTTGCTGCTGTGCACTGTTCTGTTTCTGCTCTGCATTTTTGTCCTGCTGCTGCATTTCTGTCGCTGCAGGGCACTGTTCTGTGTCTGCTGTGCATTATTGTCATCCTGTTGCGTAATGTCCTCTTTCTGCTGTGCATTTGTCCTGTTGCTGCTGTCGTTCTGTTGCTGTTGTCGTTCTGTTGCTGCTGTCGTTCTGTTGCTGCTGTCGTCGTCCTGTTGCTGCCCTGCGTCATGTTGCTTCCAAGGCCTGGTGACAGAAAGTACCAATGGTGTCAGTGTGCTATCAATCCAGAGACCCCATTATTTTGATATTGTTGTTGTCTCAAGGAAATCTGAAGACATTATTATAACTCAAGGGTGCTCCCATCATTCCAGTTCTATCCTTGCTTTCAGGGGGGCGGAACAGTCTGGTGGGTAATAATAATAATAATATATGGAATTTATAGAGCGCTATATCTTGCAATTACAAATCAGAGCGCTTCCATTCAATCCGCTCCTACACAAGCAACAACAATGATTCACAATATTCTAACAAATGTAAATGTACACACACACACACACACACACACACACACACACACACACACACACACACACACACACACACACACACACACACACACACACACAGAGTTTGTACATTTCAGCAGGGTGATGGAATTTTGGCTTTTAAAGGCAGGGACAGATATGAGATGAAACAAGAGGGAAAAATCTTAGGTTTGAAATAGGTATGTCTTGAGGCTGGATTTAAAGCTGTCGTAAGTAGGCTTTTCACGAAGGGAGAGAGGAAGGTCATTCCAGATTGATGGACCAGAAATAGAGAAAGAGCGAAGGCCAACAGTGGATTGGTTGAATCTAGGTATTCGTAAGCCCAGGGTATCTGCAGCAGAGCGTAGGGAACGAGAAGGAGTGTACAGGTGAAGACATTCACAGAGATATGAGGGTGCTGTTTTGTGGAGAAATTTGTAACAGAGGGTACTGATCTTGTACTTTACTCTCTGTGGCACAGGCGTTGAAGGGAGTGGATAGATGATGCTGGCAGACCAGCCAAAAGAGAATTACAATAGTCCAGACGTGAAAGAAGAGATGTGACAAGTTTGGATGTTGCATCAGTGGACAGGTACTTTCGGATTGCACTTATACGCCGTAATTGATAGTAACAGGACTGGCAGGTCTGGGTGATGAATTTTTGCATAGAGAGTGTGTTGCCAATAACAACACCTAGATACTTAACAGCAGTGGATAGCGGAACTGATGTATTGCCAAATTCTATTGAATCTGTTGTGATGGAAGAGAGTTTTTGTTTGGTCCCTATAATCATGGCTTCTGGTTTATCCGCATTTAGCTGTAACTTGTTTTGTATCATCCAGTTTTGAATGTCTTGAAGGCAAAGTGACATATTTGTCAAGAGAGAAGACAGATTTTCAGGAGTGTCACTGCTTAGAATCTGAGAGTCATCAGCGTAGAAATGGTTGATCTGGTGACGGTTTATTATGTATGAGAGGGGAACAGTGTAGAGAGTGAACAGGACACGGCCCAGAACTGATTCTTGTTGGACTCCACATTCCAGTTTTGCAGGAATTGATTGAATTTTGTTTACTGTGACTGTCTGGAATCGGTCTGTGAGGTACGAACTAAATCAGGTAAGGGCTGCACCTTTGATACCAAACGTTTTTGTAGACGGGAGAGAAGGATAGAGTGATCTATAGTGTCAAATGCTGCAGATAAGTCGAGAAGAGTGAGAAGGGAGATTTTCCCCGAGTCAGAAGCGTTTAGAAGCGTGTTTAACGTATGGAGAGGCAGACTGAAATGCGGGAAGGAGACTATTTTAATGAAGATGGCTGTTGAATTGTTTCAGAACTACTTTTTCAATGACTTTGGAGATGAAAGGTAGGTTAGAAACAGGTATGTAATTTTTCAGTATGTTAGGGTCGAGGTCGTGCTTTTTGAGTAGAGGTGTAACTATTGCAGTTTTGAGTTCTGATGGAAAAATTCTCGAAAGAAGAGATGAGTTTACAATCTTCGTGATAGTTGGTATAAGCTGCGGAAGACACTGCGTGAAAAGAGCTTGGAGATCCTGATCTGAGGGCTTGCGTTCAAGCCACCATCGAACCGCCCGTCTGATGAAGGTAGTTTCCCCTAGAGTTGTGACTGGTTATCTCCCTGAAATCCTTCGGGATGAGACTGTAGACCGAGGCTCTGTGTACGAACGCGCGCAGACCATCATGTGCATACATCAGGTAACAGGAAGGCGAGGTGCGGCAGAACAGGCCTTTGGCGCCGCTAAGAAGGGATGACCATTTTAAAAAATTCACACTGTGCGAGAGGCCGCAGATGAGATTCCCCTTTACATCCCAACTCTCCCTCCCCAAAACCATCCACGTCAAAAAAGCGGTGGTCTAGGTGCTAGTCTTTTGGATGAGATAATAAACCATAGTCTCGTGCGCAACATGAATTCAGTGCACGTAAAAGAACCCACAGCAACAAGTTGTCTCTGGTTAAAAAGCCACTGTCATTGAAAAAAATATGCAACTAGACAAGCTTTATTTATGACCTAACACAGTGCATTAAAACTAACTATAAAAAAATGGAAATGGCTTCCTACACAGCATTCACCACAGGTACTTTTCTCTACATCAGCTCTGATCTGACGAGGATGTGATCTCGATCTATTGCCAGAATCTCATTACCTCATAGCCCCCAGTCAGAATGCAGCTACCTTAATGGGGGGCAAAAAGGTCCCATACACAAAACTCTCACATTCGTATCTGTGTGTGTGTGTGTGTGTGTGTGTGTGTGTGTGTGTGTGTGTGTGTGTGTGTGTGTGTGTGTGTGTGTGTGCGCGTGTGTGTGTGTGTTTGTGTTGTGTGTGGGTTGTGTTGTGTGTGTGTGTGTGTTGTGTGTGCGTGTGTGGTGTGGTGTGTGTGTGCGTGTGTGTGCGTTGCGTGTGCGTGTGTGTGTGTGCGTGTGTGTGCGGTGTGTGTGCGTGTGTGTGCGCGTGTGTGCGCGTGTGTGTGTGGTGTGTGTGCTGTGTGTGTGTGTGTGCGTGCGTGGTGTGGTGTGTGTGTGTGTGTGGTGTGGTGGGTGTGTGTGTGTGGGTGTGTGTGTGTGGTATATGTGTGTGTGTGTGTGTGTGTGTGTATGTGTGTGTATGTGTGTGGTGTGTGTGTGTGGGTGTGTGTGTGTGTGTGTGTGTGTGTGTGTGTGTGTGTGTATGATATGAGACAGACAACGGAGGGAGGGGGATTGGAGAGAGAGGAGGAGGAGGGGGTGAGAGAGGAAAGGAGAGAGAGGATGGGAGAGAGGGAGAAGGAGAGAGAGGGGTAGAGAGAGAGAGAGACAGAGACAGAACTATGAATCATGTTTTAAAGTCAGCTGATATTTATATATATATATAATATATATTATATATATATATATATATATATATATATTATATGAAGAGAGAGAGAAGAGAGAAGAGGAGAGAGGCTGTGAGAAGAGAGAGAGAGAGAGAGAGAGAGTTTGTCTATAATCAAGCACTTACAGTTCAGGTCTGGTGAGGGAAGTGAAGTGCCTTCCCACATCTTGACCACGGAAGGCGAGGGTCTATCTGAGGCCCCACACCACACCAGTGCTGGAACAGCTTCAGCAGCGCTGCTCTGTGATCACCATGACAACTCTACCTGACGTCAGCACTTCTGGGAATAAGCCATTGACAACAACCACCAGGACGGTTTGTGAAACTCTCAAAGAAGAAGAGTGAGGGAGAGACAGAGTGACTAGCCTTTCCTGACAAGAAGCGAGCTACACTAAGACCTGAGCTGCCTTCACTATCTCCGCACTACCCACCCACGTGTCCACCATGGTGGTCAGCCTTCAGGGCCCGGATCAGACTGACCAGCCACCTCCAGACCTACACACCTTCTGACCACGTTTAAGTCATGGTCATCTTCTCTATCTTAGGAATGAGAGAATTTCTACCCAACATTGTCAGTGACTTCAAGTATGTCTTGTTTTCAGGGACACTCAGAGTCGACGGTTTCTTCTGTAGCATTTTCTTTCGTTTTTGTTTCTTGCCCGTTCTGTGTCCATCTTCCTTCTTGTTCTGTTACATCCATTTGCTTTTTCGGGCTCTAATTTCTTGTTGTTGTTGCCGTTTGTCGTTTTGTTCACCATGTCTTCATTTGCTCTGTGTTTTTGCTGCTGTTGCTGGTTGTTCTCGCGTTTCTACCACTGTCTTTCTCGTTACTAACCTTCTTCTGTCTTCTTTACGTTTTCTTCTTTATCGTCCGGGCTTTTTCTTTGCTTTACGGCTATTTGCCTTTACGAGTTCCTTTATCTATCGCTTCCGTTTCTTTGGCCTTTTTACGCATTTTCTTAGGCTTCCATCTTTTTTTCAACCAACAGTTCACCTGATCTACACAACATGCAGACTAAGAATGAAGGAATATCTATTTACTTTTCCGTCCTCCTATACATCCATGCATGTATGTCGGTATGTATATTAGCCCTCAACACACACACACACACCACACACACACACACACACACACACACACACACACACACACACACACACACACACGTGCGCACAAAAAATCTTGGAAACTGCATTTCCCAGTTAATCCCAACTTCTTATATTAAAATAGACTTTCTTGCAAAACATTCCCCCTCCTTTCTTACAAAAAAGTCTGCCCATTCCCTATTCTCGCTCTCACACTCGCAATCACACAGACGACTTGGCCGTAACTTCTCTTATGCCCCTTCCCACAAACAGCTCTATCCACCCCGCCCCTTCTGCCTAGCATCCTTCTTCCAGAAAACACCACCTCTCCCTCCCCCTCCAATACTCCTCCACACCGTAAGAAAACGAGAAAAAAGGTTTGTTTCTGTGTCACGTCTTGTATCATGATATCCACCTGCCTTTTGTGTCCACATGTGGGGCCAGGTTATTAAAAAAAGGTTAGTGTAAGGTTAGTGTTAGCAATTAACATTAGTAACTGGGAAAGGGCTGTCCGTCAGCTGGCTTGTCTGCCTGTCTGCATGCATGCATGTGGACACAATGGCACATAGACACAATGGTACGCAGCTTTTGACACAATGGTTTGGAAGTTTTCTTTAAACCACAAATCACCCGTCCTATCAACAAGCCATGGTTGTTTCTGTTGCTTCCCTGATTGGAATTTTATGACAATTTTTCAGTTTTGGAATCAGCTCAGTGGCTTCTGGCAGCCTTTACAAAAATTTAATAGGCTGTGGGTATTTCCAAAAGAACCAACATGAAGTAGATAAATTAAACAGAACAAGCCCAAAGGTACGGTAACTTTTCGCTTATTTCTTGCATTGCCCATTGCTAAATTACAATTTTCCAGCTCTGAAATCAGCGATTTCCGGCCTACTGTACTTTTGAAAAATTGCCTCCGTTTGAAAAGAACCCAGGTTGAATTGAGGAGCAAAGATAGTTTTAAGCCCCCCTCCCCCTAACAAAAGGTACAGGTGAAAAAACCTGCTCTTTTACGTGCTGGCCTTCTTTCTATCCCCACTTACCTAGCCGTCCACACATATCCTGCCCCCTTCTCCCAATTGACAAAAGAACCAAGTAAAAAAAATAAGGAATTAACCCCAAATAAAATATATGCAAAAAATCCCGCTCCTTTCTTTGGTAGCCTTTTAATTCTCTTTCCAATCACCTGGCCATACCTCACCTTCCTCCTCCCTCCAATTATCAGTTTCCAGTTAATACCTCTGCTACAAAATCTATCATTCCACACCTCTGCCCCCTACCAAAAAAAACCCTTTACATTTGCACGCATATGCTTACACGTTTTTGGGTAATTCTACTTCATTTCATGTCAACACCCATTTTATTTAGTCTTTATTTCAAATCCTTTTTTGTTTGTTCCCCTAAACTTGCATGTTTAAAATTTTCTATTTCATTTTCAGTCAGTTTAGATTTTTATTTCGTGTGGCAGTCTAGTTCATGCTATGTCTTAAAGCTTCTTTGGAGCTAGTTTCCCTGTTTGTGTAGGGAGGTGGTAAAGCAAGCAGGAATGGGGTTTCCCACATCACTGACAGGCAACCCACAGGTCGTCCAACAGGCGTAACGCAGAACTGAAGACGACACTTTTGATCATGATCCCTGAGTTTGAAACCTCCACTGGGACGTTGACAATCACAACAACAACACACACTGACCAGAACAGCAGACAACCTGAGGAATCACCTCCATCCCTTCCTGTCCTGGTTCTTGGCAGGCTCTGCTGGCTGTGCTTCTTGAAGGAAGGTCTAGCCGTGAACTGAGCAAGCGGCCTTTGCCTCCTACAGCAACTTTGCCCCCAGCTGTACCTGTCTAGAGCAATCACTGAGCCTACTGACTTCTGTCCCCTGAAATGTGTCGGGTGTGGCTGGTCAAGGATGATTTCTCCCGGGTTTTTGCAATAAGGAAGTGATCAAATTCGCAATCATCAATCTGGATTCCACTCTTTCCTGTCCAAACACGCTATAACCTAAATGCTATGAAAATCTTTCTGAAGACTACCTGCGCTGGGACAGTAGAATAACTATTTCAAACACCAAGACCAATGAACATACAGCTGTATATCAGAACCAGGACAAAGAGGTCGTTAACAAGACTGGTGTCAGACTTTCCACAGCTCGGTTGAAGTATTTCTTCTGTCCATTGTTTACAGAGACCTAGGGCAGCCACCATGCTGTCACATCCACATCCCGCTGTTCACTGCACCCAGTACTGAGTGCACTGCATCTCCAGTGTCTGATGATCCGTCATTGTTGGCCAACATCTGGTTAAGATATAACAACAGTGTGTCACAACACAGGCACACACGCTTAAGACCTCACCCCCAAAAAAACCCCAACAACCACCAACCAAAAACAAAGGGAACACCCAAACATAACCCAACAACACGGACAAAAAACGCAAAAGACACGCCAAAACCCGCACCACACCATCATTCCACAAATTCCGACCTCACAAGTTATCTCCGTCCATATCACTCCCCTGGAAACGGTTTCCATTCCAGCTGCGATATGAACTGTTTCTATCCCACTGCTGTTCTTTTATGAACACCGTCATACCAACCACTTCTTTAACTTCAGCAGTTGCTGAGCGCTGCATTAATCAGGCAGCGCATCTGGGCAAACTAAACCTGTGGAGCCCATCCCTCTCCATGACAGTGTGCATGCTGGGCATGTGTAATACTGTCCATACCACCAGCATAGCTGGCATCTTCTACAAACAAAATGGACAGCAGTGCAGTAGCACTGTTCCCCTGCTCTAATGCACTGTCGTCATCTGGCGTTGTTGTTGATCAGAAGGTTCACAGCTACTGGCCTACTGCACGATGACTGCATTTACACACGTTGTTATATCTCTGTCCCAGCAGACACTTCCGACTTAGGGACTGGAGGAGGAGGCTTAGCGTCTAGAAAATGCAGAGGTTAGTCTGAGGAGGCAGCAGTAGGATGGTCTGGGGGATAAACAACAGACTACTACTTCTTCAAAACAACAGACTACTTACTACTTCTTCAAAACAACAGACTACTTACTACTTCTTCAAAACAACAGACTACTTACTACTTCTTCAAAACAACAGACTACTTACTACGTCTTCAAAACAACAGACTACTTACTACTTCTTCAAAACAACAGACTACTTACTTCTTCAAAACAACAGACTACTTACTATTTCTTCAAACACTCAGACAGCAGTTGTCTGTCACATGAACGAAAATGCGTTACACTGCCATTAAGCGCCTGATAAGTCAGGGGCGGTGCATCCGACTTCGACTTGGGTAGCAGTCTGCATACCCGGATTTTAAACCAGAAAGAAGTTGGCTCCTACTGTCAGGATTTCCGTGAAGGCTGGGAAAAATGAAGGACCTCTTTCTTCCACTCTTGTCTGCAGGAAGGCACTGGCTTCCAGACACACTACTTCTGGATGACTGGCACCCACCATTATTTGATGATAACTTTAAAAGCCACAACAGCTTTGCTCTAGCATATTAAAGTTCGCGTTCACTTACCATAAGGCAAGTCCGGGCAGTCAGCAGTTCACAATCACAGGCACGGGTGATGGCGGGACTCCTCTCTGTGCTGTGTGGCTCTGTGCTGTGTGCTGTGTGCTCTGTGCTGTGTGGCCTGTGGGTGCCCCACGCCTGCACTGGGGAAGAAATGTGACCTGTCAGAGACCACAGGGACATGGCCGGCTCTCTGAGCTCACTCACCATCCTCCTCTGTGTTTGTGCTAGAAAAGCCTATGTTCAATCCTTGTGAAAAAATGTGTGACGTCACCATAGATATCCACATTTGCTGGAAAAAGCTGACGGCTGGTTTGGAAAAGATGATAATTTTATAAATATTCTTGAGTTCATGTGTATATAAACATTTTGCAAATAAAAAACAGTACATATTTTTCCTGAAAATAAGCCCGTGGATATTGCCGCTGACGTCACACCTAATCCGACGTTGGGAGCATTAACATATGCCACAAACTCAGGCTAGCTACCCTTACACCCTCGTCACACAACCCTTAGAAAATCACGTGAAAAGTAACTTTGGGGGGACTAGGCCATACGCCAGTGACACAGGCGCAGTTGTGAGGCGAGAACCTGATGAAATAAATCATAATTCATGTTGCTGCACGAATCTTCTGAAAGGCTACCATTTTTCCACATAAACTTTTCGAGTTTATTTTCGGTATGGGCTCCGTTTCCTCTATGTATGAAGCTGATCTAGCAATCTTCCACTTTCCGCTTTTCGTAAGAGTAGGCCATTGTGCGCCGGTGGGAACAGATGACAAAATTTACAAAACCGCATACACACGGGGATTGGATGTAAAAAAGCACATAAATGCTTATTCCATTATCCTCGATATAAAAGAATAAAATTTATAAAAAAAAAAAGCAGGTGCCTTGACGACAAACGGCAATACCCAATAACGACAAACCCACCGCCCACAGTTAGGGATAAAAAGCGACACTGGGGGCGGCATAGCCTGATGGTTAGAGCGCTGAGGTCGTGATCTGAGGGCCGGGATTCAAGCCACCACCAAGACGCCTGATCTTCTTTTGCAGACATCCATTGTGTTAGAAGAGTGTGCACTAGTCTCCTTGCAGATGGCCCAGTGTCAGGCAGCACAGGTGTGGACAGTAGTGCCGATCACTATGGAATATATATTATTACAAGCCTGATGGTGACACCATGAGTGCACTGGCAGCATCTGGGGAGGAAATGCTCCACCATGCTATACCACAGCAGGTCAATTTCAAATGGAAAGAACCTTTCCGGATCCACTCCTACTTTGTTTGCATTGTGTCTTGAGGCCTTCACTATGGCAACGGCTGCTGAAACCCTGTGTCCCAACTCTTCAGTTCCTCATCCATTGCAATGAGATAATTATAGATAGTCTCTATCTATCTATCTATCTATCTATCTATCTATCTATCTATCTATCTATCTATCTATCTATATCTATCTATCTATCTATCTATCTATCTATCTATCTATCTATCTATCTATCTATAATTAATAAATGGAAGTAGAACAGCTGCTCTGTAAAAACAACAACAACAGCAATAAAACTGTGAGTGCTTTGTTGTCATTTCATTTTGCAGTTTCCCTTTAAATTCCGGATTGTGACACAATGTAAAGAGAAAACAAGGAAAAAAAGAAATATTGGCACACACACACGCACGCACGCACAGCACACACACACACACACACACACACACACACACACACACACCACACACACACACACCAGCACATTGATCCAGCTCTTTTCCCTCCACCCTCACTCATATGTAAATGTACACACAAACAAGCAGAAAGTTGTTGGCAGTAGGAAACTCCACATATGCTGCTGATCAGACACTTTTATGTTGGGGAGGGGAGAGGGGGGGGGATCTCTGTTAAAATCCCCCCTGACCCCTTGTGACCTGGAGAAGGGCATCAAAGAGAAGCACCTGCCTAAGTCATGAGCACTCATGACAACAGGACATGGAGGACTTGTTCTCTGTCATCACCATTTGCATAGAACTGACAACAACACTTTGCAAAGGCATCACTGCACCTGAACCCTAATGGTTTTCCATAATATGGAATAACTGGTACAGGAAAGGAAAGAATCAACATCAGGGAGCAAGGATGATTGTTCATAACAAGGTCATTCATTGCTCATAACTAGGTCGTTGCTCATAACCAGGTCATTGCTGATAACTAGGTCATTGCTGATAACTGGGTCATTGCTCATAACTAAGTGGCGATTGACTGCAGACTTGTCTCACTTCAAAATTTCTTTACGAGTTTAAACCTACAAAATACATTAACCACCGACATTGTGTCTGAAAATGATTTACAGAAAGCCTAAAGGTTATAACATTGCAACAGGTGATGTAATGAGGTGCTCATTGGGATGCTGGAATGTTTTAGAAGGGGGGCGAGTTGGTAACTGACTGCGTTTGCTTTCTGGCATCTTGTTTCTATCTCTCTGTCCAATTTTCCATCTTCAGTGAAGAGGCTGCCAAGGTATTTAAATTCTTTGGTCTGTTTCAGCTGGGTGCCGTTGATGTTGATGTCCAGCTTTCCTGGATTTCTGCTGACAGACATAACTTCTGTTTTGGTGATACTGATCTTCATGACATACCTCTCGCAGCTTGTGTTGAGTTGGTCTGTGTGTTCTTGAAGAGCTGCTTTGTTCTGATTCATCAAGGACTGGTCGTCAGCAAATAATAGTTCGTTCAGGGCCTCAAGATCTGGGTTGGCTTCCTTTGTAATCTGGTCCATGTAGATCACGAAGAGAAGGGAAGAGAGTATGCAGCCTTGCCTGAGTCCTGATGGGACCGGGAACCAGTCGGATGTTCCACTGGCTGTTCGGACTGCGCTCATACTGTTGGCATAGATTGCTCTGATGTTATCAAGCAACTGCCCCTTCATACCGTACTGCTCCAGCATCGTCCAGAGCTTGTCTCTGTTGACTCGGCCGAAATCTTTTTCTTGATCAACGAATACTGTATGCAGGTCTTGGTTGTATTCGATGGCTCTTTCACACAGCTGTCGGAGTGCGAAAATGGCATCTGTGCACCCTCTTCCTTTCCGAAAGCCAAACTGGGCATTGCTCAGTAGGTGTTCTGCTTTGGCTCTTGTGCGCTGTTCCAGAATCTTTGCATACATTTTCCCTACATGGCTGAGAAGTGAAATGCCTCTGTAGGTGCTGCAGTCTCTCTTGCTTCCCTTCTTCTTCCAAATTGGCACCAATGAGCACCAAGGCAAAACTCATCAACGCCATCTTCGTTCCAACACTCACATACCAGTGTCAGACATGGGCCCTAACAAAAGCCTTAGAGAGAAAATTGGTAACATGTGAAATGTGCTGCCTGAGAAAAGCTGTCAACAAGACCAGACGCGACAAGATCAAGAATGAGGTGATCAGAGACATGGTCGGACTAACACCAATTCTCCACCATATCGAACAACAAAGGATCAGGTGGTTTGGTCACCTCACTAGAATGCCGCCCAACCAACCAGCCCTACGGGCATACACCACCAAATACAATGGCTGAAAAGCCAGAGGTAGACCAAGGAGAGGATGGAGCGACTCTGTGGCTGACACCTTTCGAGCCCATGACCTGTCACTACATCAAGCCTCCCGCCTAGCTGCAGACAGACGTCTGTGTCTCCCCGCGACGCCGAAAGGCACCAGCGGCAGATGAAAGAAAGAAAGAAGAAAGAAGAGAAGATGTAATTAGGAGTTGTGGACAAGTGCATCAACTCGCTTTGTCACAATTTGGACCCCAAGACACATTTCCTAGCAAACTAAGAGCATGTAGGACTAAAGTCAAGTAACCAAATACAATAACAGCAGAGCATTCAAATGTTTTTCTTCTTTTTCATATAGCAGCTGATCTACTACCACTGGAACCAGCACTTTAAAGTGTCAGGAGCTGAGGAGATGTGACAAAACAGGGCAACACATTTGTCACGATGTGGAACTGAAGTCAGAAACTTGACAACAATGTATGTGGGAGCTTCTAAAATGCTGAAGTAATACATATTATCGAACTTGTTTTCAATTTTAAAAAAATGTATGGGTTTTTGTGTTGTTGTTGTTGGGCTTTGTTGTTGTTGTTTTCATATTGGGGGAAGTAAGGCACTCTGTCATAATATATGAAATAGCCCTCAGCCCTCAGAAGGACCAATGCACTCTGTCACAATTGAGACATAGTGTGCTACCCCCTCCCCCCCCCCCCCATCTGCCCCATTTACCCATGGGGATGGTGGGGGCCTGTCAGTATAAATAGCATACCCACCTTCTGGAAATGTTGTGCTAAAAGTTCCCTCTTTTCTATCCCTCTCTGTTTCTGCCTTGTTCCCTTTCTGCCTGTCACCTCCTTATTGTCTGTTTTCTGCCTTTTTGGGGCCGTTCTCCTGCCTTCTTTTCCTGAGAGGCTTTTTAAAACAACAACAATTCTCTCCTACATGGAAGTCTGATGCGCCGAGCCTGACCTGTCAGGCGCTGAACTCTTCATCATTTTAAGACAAAAAAGGTGCTGTCTGAGCGCTCCATGATGTAATCATGATACAGGTGCCTGTGGCTTCTCAACCCAAGGTCTGTCACTAGGGCTGTCAAAGGAGACTGTGGTTCATTCTGTGTGCTGAAGCATAGTCTGTCTCTAGGGCTGTCAAAGAAGACTGTGATTCATTCTGTGTGCTGAAGCATATAGTCTGTCTCCACAGATTTTTTTTGTGTTTTTAGGTAAAAGAGGCAATTTGAGGAGAGAGACTGGTACCGGCAGAGCTGATGAGACAAGATGTCTATGGAGGAAAATCACCCAAATATTAAAGCTAGTGCCAGCAAGGATGAAAGGTGAAGGTTGACTTTCTGCCAAGCACAGGTGGCCAGTGTAAACAAGCCTTGAAAGACCATATCATAATTATAGAGAGGACCGGAAGACGAGACAGGTGGCATTATTTTCATACCTTGAGGAATTTTCATTTGCCAAGAAGACATCTGGATTGCAAGAATAGAAGGGTTGTGTAACAGTGAAGGAGTGAAAGCCCACGTCACAGTCTGGCTTGCTTCTGCAGAAAACAACCAACAACAACTAGATCTAGCTTTGCGTAGCTCAAGATACGTTGGTAAAACAGTTTGCAGTGACTGTACTGGTAGTTATTGCAGTTCTGATCTGAGAAGATACAGAGACCCGCACGATAAGTCTAAGGGACAGGCTAGACAGATGCACTGGACTGGGAAAGAATGTCAGAGAAGTAAGTAAGTCTTCAATTTTAACATCTTTCCACTTAAAGTGATACCAGACGGCCCTAAGATAGGAGACTGAATGAAAGAGATAGATGGATGGATAGATATAGATAGACATATCTACTCTGTGTGGTGCGTGCATGTGTGTGTGTGTGTGTGTGTGTGTGTGTGTGCAATAAAGAGTAATAACAAGGGAAATAACAAGGGAATGTCAGAGATAAACCACCACCGTGTTTAACATCAACACCAGTGTAGTGTTGTCACTGTTCAGTGACGCATAGTCAAGTTTGCAGTTGAAACTATGTCAGACAGGAGGAAATGTTCTGTTTGAGATTTTCCCTTAGAGAACAGAGGAGGCATGTAAGGAGGACGGAGACATGGTGTTTTCATCCCCTAGATCTGTCTGTGTGCTGCTGCTGCTGCTGCTGTTGTTGCCCCGCTTCCACCCAGTGTCATGGCGCCTGTTTGTCCACGCTCTGGCCAGTCATCTCCTCTTCTTCCCTGTCAATCATGTCTCTCCTTTCTGCTGATGGTTTTTCTACTTCTTCCTAAGCGCTAGGTCAGCAACTAGTGCTGTCTGTCATATGAGTGAAAATGCGTTGTGCTTCTGTGGAACGCCTGGCAAGTCAGGCCCAGCGCATCCCACTCTGGCGTGGGAGAACATTACTATCTGTTAAGTCTTTCTGGAAAACAGGCAGGAGAATGGACCAAGAAGGCAGAACATAGACAAAGAGATGGTGACAGCAAGAAATGGAACAAGGCAGAAACAAAGAGAGTGGTAGAAAAGAGGGAATTCTCAGCACAGAATTTCCATAAGATGGGATGCTATTTATACTGACAGCCCCCGTATCCTCTCACCGCGGTAGGGGGGGGGGGGGGGGGCGGGGCTCTTTTTCCATTTATTGAAAAGACCACACATTGCTGATTAAACTAAGTTGGTTTTGTGCAGAATTTGTTTGTTTTGCTTCTTTTATGGTAGTTGTTTGTTATTTCATTATTTGATAATGACCGATTGAATAATACTTGTGACAGTGTACAAGTTACTTCTTGAGTGCTCGCTAGAACATAATCGACAGTAAGGTTAGATTCTCTGTGTCCATCGTAACGCACACAGTAACAGAAAACCATATTCATAAGGCTAAGGGGTCTTGGAATTTTGTCATTTTTAACAGTTGAATGTAGGCTTAGGGTGTGCAATGTGTTTATGAACGTTTTGGATCTGATTTTGAAGTTTGGTCAGCGTTAGACTAAAGCAGTTGAATTGGCTGTGCCCTCATAAATCAATTCTAAAACTAGCAAAGCAACTGAATTTGTTCTGTGGATTGTTGTTTTTTCCCCACTACTTTTTAAAAAGAATGTCTGCTTGTGGTTTAATTGGCTGTGCACGTCATAACTCAATACCCAAAACATCAACACAACTGCATTTGTCATGTTTTTCTTGATAAAAGGTCTGGGTTTGGTTTAGTTGACAGCTGTTGTTTTGACGTCATGTTGCTGCTGATGTCAGCTGCTCCATTCCTTGGTAGGCTAGGCCCTGGGATGGGTGGCTGGCATCGTTTCTATGCACACACATCGTCAGGACAGAAGCGTGAGGGATGGGGGGGGGGGGGGGGGGTTGTAGTGGAAGTGGGAGGGTGGGGTGTTGGGAGAGTGTTGTCACAGAAAATACAGTCTGTTGGTGTGGTGGGACAGCCCTTGCAGTAGCTGAGGTGGCCAGCTATGCCAGTGAGGAGGACGGGTGTTGGTTTTTCTTCCTGTCCCCAGAGGGTCAATAGAGTGTTGTCCTGTTGACGGTGGTAATGCCGATGCCTTCAGCCCCATAGACACTGGCCTAGTGAACAGAATCAATAACTAGTGCTTGGCGTTGCATGAAGAAGAAAAACCATGAATAGAGGGGGAATAGAAGCAGCACACCACAGTGCCTGTGCACACTGGAAAGAGGGACAGAAGGACAGAGGGAAAGAAGGACAGAGGGAAAGAAGGACAGAGGGAAAGAAGGACAGAGAGAAAGAGGGACAGACGGAAAGAGCAGCCTCTGGAGGAGGACGTACACAAAGCGGATGAAGACAAGAGCCCTCACAACCAGCCGGTGAAGGAGTTGCTGCCCCTGTCAGACTATTCTCAGGCTACACTCCACCTTAAGCATCCAGGTCATGTAGTATCTTTCTATAAAGGGCTAGTCGGAAAAAATAAATCTGCTGGTTTTCACACACTCTAAGTAAAGCATGGGAAAAATGCACTGTTTATTTGTTTTTGGATTGAGGACATAGTCTAGAGCAATACCAGGTAGTCACGTTGAAGTTGGAAATGATCATCAGAATTAATGAGGATTGCGTGTGTTCCTACAGCTTTGATCCCAGGCATGCCTATTGGGGTCAGGAAGCTAGCAGATGACACAGGACTGAGGGGGTACAGAGTTTGATAAAAAGAAACGAAACCTGCCAAATGTGTGCAAAATCATATGAGTTTAGAGCCAGAGGCTAGCCTTTCACCAAAAGTGTGTATGTGTGTGTGTATGTGTGGGGGTGGTGGTGGTGAGGAGGGGGTTGTTGCTCCTGTGGATGCCTCAGTACGTGTGTGGTATGAATGAAAACTGCAATAGGAAAATGGAAGAAAAGTGGCAAAGATTAAAGGTGGTGTGGAGCCTCAACACCCCCCCCCCCCCCCCACCTCCTCAGATGTTGACGTCATCTGGCTGATACGGTTTTACGTCACAAGCCATGCTATTTCCGGGTGTTCTATTTCATGCTGCATTCTGCCGCTAGCCTAACAGGGCACAGGTCGACACAGAAGAACTTGACAGTGAGACTTTTTCATAGCGGATGTCAAACAGCTCCTGCTCTTTCTGTACATGTCAGTTTTCAGGGTTTTTAAAAAAAACAAAAGAGAGAGAGAGGCTTTGAGAGCTTTGCAACTCTGAGCCAGGTCTTCCTGAGGAAGGGAGGTAACAGAAGCAAAGCCTAGCATTTCCTGTGTGGGAATTGGGGGCCTGCCCAGTGCGTGCAGCCAGACTGCGCCACGACTGACTCAGCTCAGCATAAAGAGAGAGTCCGCAGGTGAAGGAGGAGATCTACACCAAAGTGGAATGCATGCAGGGGCTGCTGCTCTGTGTGTGTGTGTGTGAAGGGGAGGGGGATAGGATTGGAAGACAAGGATTCGATGCAAGGACATCAGCAAGAGTAAGGCAATCTGTCTGCTCTACACACCCACACACACCCACACACACACACACACACCACACACGCAGATGGACTCGGCAGCGGTATTATTGAGAGAGGAATTTAAACAGCTCCTGCCTTTCTTGACATCTCAGTTTTCATTAAATAAAAACAAAAGGCCAAAGGTATATATATAATATTATATATATATATATATAATATATATATTATATAAATAATATAATAATATATAAATTATAAAAAATAATAATAATAATAACAATATTTCAAATTCATAGGTTTATATTGATCATTAGATACAAATAAGGACATTAAAGAGAAGACAAAAGACAGAGAAAAAGGACCAAAACTTTCAGAGTCCGTAGGTTGGGAAAGGGATTCTTTGATAGCCAAAAATGATCTTTATTGACGAGACAGGCATAGATAGCGGCAAGAAGTGTATTGTATGCACCCTACAACAGCTGATTAACGATGTTCGCTTTTGCTTGTCAGAATCTTGATTCCTGAGAAGCATTCCGACACACGTCACTTGGTCATTCCATGTCTTGCCATCCACTCTGCTCTCTGATCATGAATGACCAATAATGCTTAGCTTGCCAGAAATTCTGTGTCCGGACTACATTTTTAGCAGTGACATTCAATGATGTTTATGTCCAAATTTACTATTTTCATTACTTCGCTTAATGAGCTTATGAATTTTCCTTGTAAACTTATTTTTCTTTTGTTTCGCTTTTTTTGTTTTGTCTGTTTTTTTACAAGGCTTGCCATTTTTTAAATGTTTTATGCCAACTTTACTATTTTTCCTGTTTGTGTGGTTCGCTATGTTGTTTCGCAAATATGTCAGCTTTTATTGAGTGTCTTGTGTTAGCTTGTTTCGCAAATATGATTGTTATTGAGTGTCTTGTGTTCAGCTTGTTTCGCAAATATGTCAGACTTTTATTGAGTGTCTTGTGTTCAGCTTGTTTCGCAGATATGTCAGACTGTTATTGAGTGACGTGTTCAGCTTGTTTCGCAAATATGTCAGACTTGTATTGAGTGTCTTGTGTTCAGCTTGTTCGACGTTATTGTTTTGTTAATGTTGTTATTGTTGTTTTGGACTGTCTTGTGGTTAACTCTTGCCCCCATACTCTTGATAGTCTCCATGTTGCTGTTCTTCACAGAGTGCCCTCGTCATCTCAACCCTCCCTGGAGAGTGTTGCCCTGTTTTTCCTTTTCTGTCTTTTTGTGTTTCCATCCTTTTCCCTCTGTTTGTCTATGTCTGTCTCTGTTTATGTCTGTGTCTGTCTGCATGCCTGCCTGTCTATCTGTCTGTCTCTCAAAAGTCCTTCGGATGAGACCATAAACCGAGGCCTCGTGTGCGAACGCACGCAGAACATCTTGCGCACACGTTAAAACCCGTTCAGCTTTTCGGAAGAGTAGGCCATTGTGTGCCGGTGGGAACGGATGGCAGAATTGACAAAACTGCATACACACGGGGACTGGATGAAAAAAGCACATGAGTGCTTATTCCATTATCCTCGAAATATAAAAAAGCATAATCTCTCTCTTTCTCTCTCTCCTCTCTCTCCTCTCTCTCTCTCTCTCTCTCTCCTCCCTCTCTCTCTCTCTCTCTCTCTCTCTCCTCTCTCTCTCCTCTCTCTCTCCTCTCTCTCTCTCTCTCTCTCTCTCTCTCATCTCTCCTCTCATCTCTCTCTCCCTCTCCTCTCTCTCATCTCTCTCCACTCTCTCTCTTCTGTCATGGTTGGCGTTCAGTGAAACGTCTTCATCAATTGTTCTCAACAACAGCAGCACAACAACAACAACAGTAATAATAATAATAACAATAATACTAATGCATGGAATCCATACAGCGCTGAATCTTGTAAAGCAGCCAGTCACAGCGCTGGTCCCTGAATGGATCTGCCAAACAGCGCGAAGTTGCCCTCAGGTTTCAGACATGGCGCTGCCTTCACTGACCACCACCACCACCACCAGCTTCAGTCCGGTGCTCGGCACTGGGCGCCACCAGCCCTGGTCACTGCAGCCTGCGTGTGCCTTGCTGCTGACCGCACCGCGCCACACCTCTCTAACATAACAAGCTGCACAGTCACACACTGCAAGAAAGCACTGCAAGAAAGCTGAAAGAACTGCAAGAAAGCTGAAAGAACTGCAAGAGAGCTGAAAGAACTGCAAGAGAGCTGAAAGAACCGCAAGAAAGCTGAAAGAACCGCAAGAAAGAACTCCAAGAAAGCTGAAAGAACCGCAAGAAAGCTGAAAGAACTGCAAGAGAGCTGAAAGAACCGCAAGAAAGCTGAAAGAACTGCAAGAGAGCTGAAAGAACCGCAAGAAAGAACTACAAGAAAGCTGAAAGAACTGCAAGAGAGCTGAAAGAACCGCAAGAAAGAACTGCAAGAAAGCTGAAAGCTCTGCAAGAAAGCTGAAAGCTCTGCAAGACAGCACTGCAAGAAAGCTCTGCAAGAAAGCTGAAAGCTCTGCAAGAAAGCTCTGCAAGACAGCACTGCAAGAAAACTCTGCAAGAAAGCTGAAAGCTCTGCAAGAAAGCACTGCAAGAAAGCTCTGCAAGAAAGCTGAAAGAACTGCAAGAGAGCTGAAAGCTCTGCAAGAAAGCTCTACAAGAAAGCTCTGCAAGAAAGTTGAAAGCTCTGCAAGAAAGCTCTGCAAGAAAGCACTGCAAGAAAGCACTGCAAGAAAGTTGAAAGCTCTGCAAGAAAGCTCTGCAAGACAGCACTGCCAGTCCTGGCGGAGGTGTGCACTGGGCACACGTCCACACATCCCTCTTCATGGCTTGCAGAAATGGGCGTTATGCCAGAAAATGCCCGGCTGTGGAAGTGAGGGAGTGGAGGGGAGGGGGGTACGTCGATTTCATCCCAGTTTGTTGTTCACTTCCAAATCACTTTTTCCTGGCAGTTACAAAAAGGAATGGCATCAACATGGCCGCTCCATGACGTCTTTTCTGAAGGATGGTGTCAGTTCAGTCCCCATGATGTCAGGTTAGGTTTGACGTCATCTGCAGTGTCCACATTTTCTTACAGGGAAAGTGACTGAACTTGACATTTTCGTTGCACTGAAAAAGAAAGAAATCTGACATTCATAGACTTTACGTTTTTTTGGTGTGTTTTTTTTTTAAACCGAAGGTGTGTTCAGCATTTTTCTGTGAAAAAGGGTGGGGGGGGGGGGGGGGGATATGGATATTTCCCATGACGTCACATCGACATCCCACATAGGAGGATGGAGCATATGCCTTCTGTTGTCCAAGACAGACATGGAGAGGGAGGTAACTCACGTCAATGTCTCCTACAAGAAGGGAGAAAAATGTGACGGGGTGGGGGGGGGGGGGGGGGGGGGGCATTGCTGAGCGTGAGGCCTCAATATCTGCATGTCTCTAACAAAAAACCTAAAAAATATTGAGTACACACCCTTGGGTATTTTCAATGATTGAAGCTTCAGAGAAAGAAAGAAAGAAAATGTAAAAGAAAAGACAAGAAGAAGAAAGAAAAGAACAGACAGGAAATTAGGGGTGAAAGAGAAACAAGAAGATGGAGAAAAAGCCAGGCCTTTTAACTTTACTGCATGTTTTTTTTTTAAAGATCATGTTTGAATTACCTGAAGTTTTAGCAGTGTGTATTTGTTATCTATCTATCTATCTATCTATCTATCTATCTATCTATCTATCTATCTATCTATCTATCTATCTATCTATCTATCTATGTAGAGAGAGAGATAGACAGAGATAGACAAACAGACAGAGACACAGAGAGAGCGTCTGTCACATAGACAAACATCTGTACCACTCAAAAACCTCTTTCAATCAGAGCCCCACCTTCAGTTAGAATAAAACAAGAAAAAACAAGAATGGCATGGAATCTTTCCATTTGTTTCAACCTTCAATGCAGAAAAGGCCACAGGGCTGCAATTTCGCTGATGGCGAGATGGAATTAAAGCGCTGTGTAACGCTTGCATTCCTTCATTTAGTCCTTCATATGCGCTACACTACAACTGCAAGAAATCCTCTTCGCTAACACTTTGGTTCCATTTCTTTTTCTTTCGTTCCTGGGCCACAGTTTCGAGGTTCGCCAGTGGTGATATTTTGTGTATGCGACCGTTTTTGCCCACCATGAAGGTAGCCGCATTCCGACTTGGGGCTAAATAAAACCACATAAAGCAATGCGCTGATGAAAACTGGGGTGTATGCCAGGAGTCCTGTTTTCACAAGGCAGGAAGCGCTGCCTGAAGTGCAGCGTGTCTGTCACCGACCTCGTTCAGTTCTGCTAACAGCCAGACTAGACAGACAGCTGACTGCAGGCCAGCTGAGCGGAGAGAGGACAGAAACCCTCCTCCTTTCATCTTGCTCAGTGCTGAGACTGAAGCAGCGGGCTGAGAAGTGTCAGACTTAACGACTCAAAGACTGCTGTACTCGCTGTGACTGGACAGAAGAGCCATTGTCTAAGACCACAAACTGTGAACAGAGGGCAAACTGAAGATAGCACAGACGTCCAATAGAAAACATCCGAGGTAGAGAGAGGTACAGGAGAAAAATAGTGGGCTTAAGGAATCCAAGATTCCATGCCAACTTGAGAGCTTACATGAGCTGAAGAGAACAGCTGTGACTGAATCATCCACCACACTCCTGTCCCCCCTTCCCTTCCCTTCCCTTCCAGCCTCCCCCCCCCCCCCTCCCACCACGAAGTCAACCACAGCTGACTGTGGAGGCCACAGATGAGGAGTGAGGTCAGAGAGCAGGAGGCAGCGTAGGTCAGTGCAGTGCAGTGCAGTGCCTTCCGCTGATGATGGATGCATGGCGCCAATCGCCCCCCCCCCCCCCCACTGACCCTCACAGGAGCGGGGACACAGCCCCCATGGCGTGGCCAGCAGGACA
>CM054142.1:1458039-1493039 GCA_028751875.1 Rapana venosa
TCTCTCATTCTCTCCGTGTCTTTTTCCCCTTTATGTTTCTTCTTCCTTACTTTCGGTATTTCCCTTGCACATGGAATACAGTATTTCCTATGAATGTTTGGTTTATAGATTTTGTCATGCCTTGTATGTTGGGTTTATGGAGTTTGTCATGCCTTGTATGTTGGGTTTATGGAGTTTGTCATGCCTTGTATGTTTGGTTTACAGATTTTGTCATGCCTTGTATGTTGGGTTTATGGATTTTGTCATGCCTTGTTTATCGTCGTCCTAAATGTATGCTATCTTCTTGTCCTTCCTCCTTACAACACTCTGCCTTTTGGACATGTAGCTGGTTTGTCCAACTTTTCGTGGTTGTTTTGCCGCTGATTTGGGTGTTTTTTCTATTATTTGTTTTATATTGGGCTGTTGGCCACATTGTGACTGGATATGTTTCATTGGTAATATTGTTTTAAAGAAGAGTTTCGTATGGGTGTTTTGTCATACTTTTTTGTTGGGGGGGTGGGGGTGTTGTTTTGAAAAAGGTGTAAACTGAAGATGCGTTCTCTCTCTCTCTCTCTCTCTCTCTCTCTCTCTCTCTCTCCTCTCTCTCTCTCTCTCTCTCTCTCTCTCTCTCTCTCTCTCTCTCTCTCTCTCTCTCTCTTCTATCTATCTATCTATCTATCTCTCACTCTCTCTCTATCTCTCTCTCTTCATTTCCTCCCTTTCTTTCTATCTTCCACTGCCACTTAAATTATCATGAATTTACCTTTTGATAGAAATGTTTTGGTCCCTATGTTCAATTTGAATTGTATTCTTCTTGTCTAAATAAGGACAGTGGTTTTCTCTCTTCCTCATATATCTGTTACGCCTTTTCTGAAATAAAAAAAAATCTTATTAACACAATTTAAAAAGTATTATGCTTGGACACTTTATAGGGCGTTACATCTTAACGTTGTCGATTTAAAAAAAAGATGTTTGTTTGTTTGTTGTTGTTAGTTTTGGAGGT
This sequence comes from Rapana venosa, assembly GCA_028751875.1. Taxonomy (NCBI): domain Eukaryota; kingdom Metazoa; phylum Mollusca; class Gastropoda; order Neogastropoda; family Muricidae; genus Rapana; species Rapana venosa. Next base: position 1,459,022 of record CM054142.1, read on the forward strand.
TTTATTTTATTCACAGTATTGCTTTAAAGTAAGGAAGATTTGTGTAAGTGTTTGCTTTATATCACTTTTTTGGCTTGGGTTGCTTGATATTGATGCAGTCTGAAAGAATACACACACACTCTCTCTCTCTCTCTCTCTCTCTCTCTCTCTCTCTCTCTCTCTCTCTCTCTCTCACACACACACACACACTCTCAAGAGTTGTTAAAAATCAGTGTGTTGTAAAAATAAATAGGTAAAGGTGTCCCATAACCTATGTGGTCGTAGGGGAGCGAGGTGTCAGAGACCTCAGCTTCTCTAGGGGCCAGCATATTGAGGGCGCGCCCATCTCCTCTCCCTCGCTGCTTTACCTTCCCTGACCCTAAAGAGGTGAGGCACCTATTAACAGCTGGGTGAACTGGGGGACTGTACTGAAGCCAAGGCGTGTAAGCGGTCACCCATCCACTTGGTAACCACGCTCCATGCTGCTTAACCCTAGCTTGGGGAAAGCGAGTGCTGTGACACTGAGCTGTGCCTGCCCAGTGTGTTGTATCTAATGGAACAGTGGGAACTGTTGGGCTGGGCTTTTCCCTCCTGAAACCCTAGCCGAGATGTGAGAGTTGTCCCGCTATTTTTTGTTGTTGGGGGGGGGGGGGGGGGGGGGGACTCCACTTATATAACACACAAACAAACAAACACACAAACAACACACACACATGCGCGCTCGCGAGATGATCAAGTGTCCGTATGGCTCTATGCTGGTCACTGGATGAAGCCGGACTGTTCGTCAGCTTGTGTCCCGGTCCTGCTGAAGGTCACAGGAGGGAACGCTGTCTGCACCACGGAGCGGAACCAGTCTAGTTATGGGCACCGTCATCTCCCTTCTGGGGTTAGCCTCTGCCATCTTGACAACACTCTTTAACCTAGCAACCGCCAGGCTTAGTTCAAACTGTATTTCCTTCCAGATAGGTTTTTAAAAATTATTCATATTGTTTTCTTGGTGGAAAAAAAAGCAGGTAGTCTTCAGTAGTCTGAAGCGTGGAATGTGCAACGATATATTGATTTATATGGCCGGCTCTTAACTGAAGACCCAGGGTGGACAAGTGGTAGGGGAACGAAACAGCATAACAACCCCAATAGGGATGTGTTACCTTGTTCTCGTCATCAACTGGTACTTTCAACCACCTACTTCCAACTTCCCGGTCGCTTTAGTTAAACCGACCGGCTTTTATTAGCTCTAAAAGAGATTTTCCAACAGTCACGAACACTCTAATATTTCAAAACGTCCACAAAACAATGTACTTTCAAGAACATTCCTTTTCCTCACTTCTGTGCGGAGCATCAAGCAGCAAGCCAGTCACCAGGCATCGTGTTGGTCTCTGTCTTGGTTTTGCAGAATGCAAATAAGCCATTGTCCCGGCACTCAATGCCGCCATTCACACTGTCTGGTGCTGATTGCATGCTGGGCATGCTCTTGTCATCCATGCCATCTGCCATAGCTGGTCTGCTCCCCTAACAAAGAAAAAAACTAGTTTGGTTTTTATGTGTGCGCCAGATGTTCTACTTGTGTAGGTACATGGGGCCTCGGTTTACAGTCTCACCTGAAGAACTCACTGAGCACCGTAAACCAGGACACATCTGAACTTGAGCGGGAGTGGGGTTGGAGTGGTGACCATCCTCTCACACCGCCATCTTAGAAGAGGCTCGAACCCGCACCCTCTCATTACTTCAGATCACGAGTGTGGTGTGGTGTGGTGTGGTGTGGTGTGGTGTGGTGTGGTGTGGTGTGGTGTGGTGTGGTGTGGTGTGGTGTGATGTATGGTGTGTGTGGTGTGGGTGTGATGTGGTGTGGTGTGTGGTGTGGTGTGGTGTGATGTGGTGTGGGTGTGTGGTGTGGTGTGTGATGTGGTGTGATGTGGTGTGGTGTGATGTGGTGTGGTTGTGTGATGTGGTGTGGTGTGTGATGTGGTGTGGTGTGATGTGGTGTGGTGGTGTGATGTGGTGTGGTGTGTGATGGGTGTGTGTGTGATTGGTGTGGGTGATGTATGGTGTGATGTGGTGTGATGTGGTGTGATGTGGTGTGTGATGTGGTGTGTGTGTGATGTGATGTGGTGTGGTGTGATGTGGTGTGTGTGGTGTGTGATGTGATGTGGTGTGGTGTGATGTGGTGTGGTGGTGTGATGTGGTGTGGTGTGGTGTGGTGTGTGATGTGGTGTGAGTGTGTGGTGTGTGAGTGGTGTGTGATGTGGTGTGATGTGGTGTGTGTGTTGGGTGTGGTGTGGTGTGTGATGTGTGGTGGTGATGTGGTGTGGTGTGTGTTTGTGGGGAGTGGTGTGGTGTGGTTGGTGTGATGTGGTGTGGTGTGGTGTGGTGTGGTGTGTGATGTGGTGTGGTGTGATTGTGGTTGGTGTGGTGTGGTGTGTGATGTGGTGTGGTGTGTGGGGATGTGGTGTGATGGTTGTGGTGTGATGTGGTGTGATGTGGTGTGGTTGTGGTGGGTGTGTTTGATTGTGGTGTGTGTGGTGGTGTGGTGTGTGATGTGGTGTGGTGGATGTGTGTGATGTTGTGGTGTGAGTGTTGTGATGTGGTGTGATGTGGTGTGGTGTGTGATGTGGTTGGTGTGTTTGTGGTGTGGATGTGGTGTGATGTGGTGTGATGTGGTGTGGTGTGGTTGTGGTGTGATGTGGTGTGGTGTTGATGTGTGGTGTGGGGATGTGGTGTGTATGTGGTGTGGTGTGTTTGGATGTGGTGTGGTGTGTGATGTGGTGTGTATGTGGTGTGGTGTGTGATGTGGTGTGATGTGGTGTGAGGTGTGTGTGTTGTGTGATGTGGTGTGAATGTGGTTTGTGGTGTGTGTGTGTGGTGTGGTGTGGATGTGTTGTGGATGTGTGTGTGGTGTGTGATGTGTGTGTGGTGGTTGTGATGGGTGTGATGTGTGTGGTGTGGTGTGGTGTGATTGGTGTTGGTGTGTGTGGTGTGTGTGGTGTGTGATGGTGTTGATGTGGTGTGGTGTGTTGTGGTGTGATGTGGTGGTGTGGTGTGGATGTGGTTGTGTGTGTGATGTGGTGTGGTGTGTTTGTGTGGTGTGTGTGTGTGTGTGGGTGTGTGTGTGATGTGGTGTGAGTGTGGTGTGTTTTGTGTGGTGTGTGATGTGGTTGGATGTGTGTGGTGTGTGTGTGGATTGTGGTGTGTGGTGTGATGTGGTTGTGGTGTGTGGTGTGTGTGGTGTGATGTGGTGTGGTTGTGTGTGGTATGTGTTGTGTGTGTGGGGTGTGGTGTTGTGATGTGGTGTGATGTGTGTTGTGAGTGTGTGTGTGATGTGTGTTGTGGTGTTGTGTGGTGTGTGGATTAGTGTTGATGTGGTGTTGTGGTGTGGGTGGTTGAGTGTGGTGTGATTGTGTGTGGTTTGTGATGGGTGTGGTGTGTGTGGGTGTGTGTGTTGATTGTGAGTGTGGATGTGTGGTTGGTGTTGTGTTGTGATGTGGTGTGGTGTAGGTTGGTGGTGTGTATGTGGTGGGGGTGATTGGTGGTGTGATGTGGTGTTGTGGTTGTGATGTGGTGTGGATGTGTTGTTGGTGTGGTGTTGTGATGTGGTGTGTGTGATGTGGTGTGTGGGATGGGATGGTGTGGTGTGTGTTGTGGTGTGGTGTGTGGTTGTTGGTGTGGTGTGGTGTGGTGTTGTGGTGTGGTGTTGAGTGGTGTGGTGTGGTGTGTGATGTGGTGTGGTGTGTGATGTGATGTGGTGTGATGTGGTTGTGGTGTTGGTGTGTGATGTGGTGTGGTGTGGTGTGTGATGTTGGTGTGATGATGGGTGATGTGGTGTGGTGTGGTGTGGTGTGTGTGGTGTGTGGTGTGGTGTGGTGACCACTCAGCTCCGAGACACTACAGTTCAGCCTAACAGGCAGGGCAGACTTGACTGGACTGTAATTAATGACGTGATATGGTGACGTGATATGGTGACGTGATGTGGTGACGTGATGAGGTGACGTGATATGGTGACGTGATATGGTGACGTGATATGGTGACGTGATGTGGTGACGCTTTTTTCTGTTCTGTGCAGTGCTTACAGATAGAGCTGTACTGAAGCAGCACCATCAGTTTTATACCGTTATTCCTTTGTCATTGAAGTCTAGTTTTTATCTCCTTTATATCAGTGGTTGTTGTTGTGGTTCCCTTGCTTTTGGGGTTTTTAAAAATTCATTTCTTTGATTCTTATCTATTTTCTTCTGCCTACGAGGGCTTGTTAATCTGGGCTTTTTTTCGTTTGCGTTCTTGTTGGCGTTTGTGTAAGTCTTTCTTTTCATTGCTTAAAAACTATATCTCTTTTTCCTTATTTAATCTTGTTCTCTGTTCCATTCGTGATGGCAGTATAAATGATAGAAGGGGGCTTGTGAGAAGGAGAAAGGGGCTTGAGAGAAGGGTAATAAATGAGATTTTAAGGGGATTTAAGAGACGGAAGGGGAGGAGAATGACAATCACAGAAAGGCAGTGCATTCCCAGAGGAAGGGGCTTGGAAAAGGGAAGTGCGGTGGTCGTACGGTTTACATCCACAGAACGGTATTTTCAGCAGACAAGTGTCGGTAGATAAATCGTGCTGTCCAGAAGGTGAATAGCAAGAGGCGGAGGACAGGGACAGATGGACAGGGCTGGTTGCCGAGTCTTCCCCCACACGCTGCCTGCAGTAGAACAGACGTGGTCATGCACGTGTCAACCCTGGGGGATGCTTGTTCAGTGTAAAAAGACATGAACATGTCGCTAGTTCACCACCTTGTCGTGGAGCATCTTCAGACATATCAGCCAGTCGGGTGTCGGGAAAACTCTGTTTACCACAGCTAGGTAATTCTGTTGCCCTGTTTCTGTCGGCACCTCTTCCACAGAAAGGCTGCATTGAATCTGAGAGCTTGTCCGAATTGTTCAATTGCGAAATGGGTTCAGAATTCTTAGCTGCAGAATGATAATAGTAATAATGATGATGTTGATGATGATGATGATGATGATGATAAAAATAAGAAGAAGAAGGAAGAAGAAGAAGAAGAATAGTAATGATAACTGTAATGACAACGATATAATACTAAGATATGAAATTTTATATAGACCTGAATCTTGTAAAGCAAACATAACAGCTAAACAATATCTGTTTGTTGTATCTTCACTTCCCAAGTCTGTTGGCTAGATTGGCTCTGTGATGAAGTTGATATTTGATCAAAAAGACCACAAGATTCTGCAGAAAGTAAGTTTTGGTGATAGCCATTCTTCAGTCATCACTGGTGGTCTGGTTATTGTCAGTCTTCCTTCAGTCATCACTGGTGGTCTGGTTATTGTCAGTCTTCCTTCAGTCATCACTGGTGGTCTGGTTATTGTCAGTCCTCCTTCAGTCATCACTGGTGTTGTGACTGCTGTCAGTCCTCTTTCAGTCATCACTGGTGTTGTGGTTATTGTCAGTCCTCCTTCAGTCATCACTGGTGTTGTGACTGCTGTCAGTCCTCCTTCAGTCATCACTGGTGGTCTGGTTATTGTCAGTCCTCTTTCAGTCATCACTGGTGTTGTGGTTATTGTCAGTCCTCCTTCAGTCATCACTGGTGTTGTGACTGCTGTCAGTCCTCCTTCAGTCATCACTGGTGGTCTGGTTATTGTCAGTCCTCTTTCAGTCATCACTGGTGTTGTGGTTATTGTCAGTCCTCCTTCAGTCATCACTGGTGTTGTGACTGCTGTCAGTCCTCCTTCAGTCATCACTGGTGGTCTGGTTATTGTCAGTCCTCCTTCAGTCATCACTGGTGGTCTGGTTATTGTCAGTCCTCCTTCAGTCATCACTGGTGTTCTGGTTATTGTCAGTCTTCCTTCAGTCATCACTGGTGTTGTGGTTATTGTCAGTCCTCCTTCAGTCACCACTGGTGGTCTGGTTATTGTCAGTCCTCCTTCAGTCATCACTGGTGGTCTGGTTATTGTCAGTCCTTCACTTCCCCAATGTTTCCTCGGTCAGTCAGCTAGAAGGGAATACTGGTGGTGTTCTGATTTGTGCATGATCTTACCGTTTGTTGCTCCCTGGGGATGCCGGGGACATGTCACAATAAAGGGCAACTCCACATTGTGGAAATTCTGTGCTAGATTTCCATCTTTTCTATCACCCTCTTTCTTTCTTCCTTATTCATTAATTTCTTCCTGTCACCTCCCTCTTTCCTATATTCCACCTTCTTTGTCCTTTTTCCCGGAAAGACTCGACAGATAACAATTTTCTCCCACGAATCAGATGCGCTGGGCCTAAGTTGTCAGGTGCCTAACGGCAGTGCAACGCATTGTTGCTCATATTGCAGACAGCAGTAGTTGCTGTCTGAGCGTTGCAGGAGGAGGGGGAGGAAGAAATACTGTGTGCTGTTTGTTAGTGTTGGAACCTGGTCCGTCCTAGCCTTGTTCTGATCCAGATTCCCTGCTAGTCGGCCATCGCTCCAGGGCGGTTAAAATAGGAACTTCTCTTGTCGTTTGAACGTCGTCGTCATGATGTTGATGATGATGATGATGATGATGATGATGATGATGATGATGATGATTGCTATTCTGGCAAGTTCCTGCGTTGATGACTACCTCTGACCCGAGCTGGTCATTGATCATGGCCATACATGATTTTTCTGTTGCTGGTGTGACTCGGTCATCGATTACTGCTGTGGTTTTTTAAAAATATCTATGCTGGGCTGAGCATTATCGCTGTTATTGTAGCCCTGTAGGATATGACAAAGCGTCAGTGTTGTTATTGTTGTTGCTATTCTTCTCATCATGATAATGGTCTGTGTGACAGAAAATATCTGACTCTGGCATAATGGCCCTTAACACATCTCGGTAGAATGTAGAAAGCGTATGTGCTTTTTTGCCTATTTATCTGTCTGTCTGTCTGTGTCTGTCTGTCCGTCTCTCTCTCTCTCTCTCTCTCTCTCTCTCTCTCTCTCTCTCTCTCTCTCTCTCTCTCTCTCTCTCTCTCTCTCTCCTCTCTCTCTCTCTCTCTCTTCAAGTACGCGTGGTCTTGATGGAATAGATGGCAGAATACTGAAACTCTCAGCTCCAGTTATTACAGACACTTTGACACATAGCTATAACCTTTGTCTTCATAAGAACTATTTCCCCAACGCCTTCAAAACTGCTAAGGGTATTCTCATCCACAAGTCTGGAGACACTTCCGATCCCTCAAACTATAGGCCAATTTCTATTATATCTTACCTTTCAAAACCCTTGGAAAAACATACGAATAAACATCTAGTCCATCATATAGATATTAACAACTTACTTCACCCAAATCATTCTGGATTTAGAAAAAAATCACTCGTGCCATACGGCATTGACTAGCCTTGTAGACAATTGGCTGTCAAACATTAATGACAATAAATTTTGTGGAGTATTATTTGTAGATTTCAAAAAAGCATTTGATACAATTGACCGCAGACTTCTCATTAACAAGCTAGACCTATATAATCTCTCTACAAATACTTTAGAACTTCTTGCTTCTTATCTTACAAACAGACAACAGTGTGTTTAAATAGCTACGTCCACATCCACACTAAAACCCATTCATTATGGAGTACCACAAGGATCCATCTTAGGACCAATTCTCTTTTCATTATACATAAATGACCTTCCTCTCCATATCAAATCGAAATGCGACCTTTTTGCTGATGACACAACCATACATACAAGCCATACCGACATTAACTCTCTTGCAAAGACATTGCAAAATAGCACTGATGATCTTGTCAAATGGACTGAACTAAACCACATGTCTATACACCCCCAAAAAACAAAATGCATGCTTATCACTACGAGACAAAAGCGACAACATCTATCTCATAAACTTTCTCTAATCCATATTGAAAAGGAAAGAATCGGACAAGCCTCTCACCACAAAGTTCTAGGAGTAACAATTGATGAAAATCTCAGCTGGTACCATCACAAATCCCATCTGTGCAAATACATGTCGCAAAGAGTATACCAATTGACTAAAATCAAACATTTTCTTGATTTTCATTCAAGAAAACTGTTCTTTCAAGCTTATATACAATCTTCAATAGATTATGCTTCAACCCTGTGGGATTCTGCTAGTGCAAACACTATGAAACCATTATTAAGTCTGTATAAACATGCTCTTAAACTGGTTCTTCTGAAGACGACTACCTTACTAGAAGTGGATTATACTCAGTTAAATATTCTTCCCCTACACCAAAGACTAAGATTTAACAAAGGCCTCGTGATGTTTAAGATAATAACAGGAACTGTTCCCTCATCCTTAAAAGACAAGTTTCCAATGAATCATTCCAGAAATACTGAAAAGCCGAGTGTCCCAATCCCAAGAATAGATTTGTTGAAATCTAGCTTACTTTACTCAGGCCCTGTGCTGTGGAACTTCCTTCCTGATTCATTTAGACGACACCAGTCATTAACAATCTTTAAAAGTCATTTTTTCATCCACTTTATGCATTAAAAATAAAAATCCACACTTGATCTGTTGGAAACAAAGTAAATATATCCTCCCTTACATTATACCAAATTATCCCCCCTCTCTTCCCCCCCCCCCCCTCTCTCTCTCTCTCTCTCTCTCTCTCTCTCTCTCTGTATAAGTGTGAATGTTTTACTTGTATATTGCTATTGTGTTATTGAAAACTGACTTCTAGAAATGATTTTTTCCACTATAATAATAATAATATATGGAATTTATATAGTACTATCCTACTTCTTTATCATGACTCTAGGACGATCTTAACATGTACAATGTTAAATCACAGTGAGTGCTAATGGTGATAGTGTTGATGAATTGAAAACTGTATGCAATATCATATGGATTCAAAATGTACTGTGCGCTCTCTCTCTCTCTCTCTCTCTCTCTCTCTCTCTCTCTCTCTCTCTCCTCTCTCTCTCTCTCTCTCTCTCTCTCTCTCTCTCTCTCTCTTCTCTCTCTCTCTCACTCTCACTCTCGTCCTCTCCTTTTATTGTTTGCTTGTAGATTTAATTGTCGTGTTTACAATAAGTATCCTGTTGAATGCTTTATTCAGATTTAATATTTCAGTTTTATTGCGTAAGTTGACTGTATTTGACGTTTAGTGAATGTTTTATTTTGTTATCTTGTTTTGAGCGTACCAATTATGTATAGCTAGTTCCAAAGTGCAGATGTCCTTTTTTATGACTATACGGGATATTCATAAAGATTTGATTTTGGCATTGATGCATGGTGTGAGTGCGTGCGTGCGTGCGCGCGCGCGCGCGCGCGCGCGCGCGCGCGCGCGCGTGTGTGTGTGTGTGTGTGTGGTGTGTGTGTGTGTGTGTGTGTGTGTGCGTGTGTGTGTGTGTGTGTACGTGTATTTGTACGTGTGCATGAGGATGCAAATTGCTTATACAATATTTGTTTTGTGTAGTTTACTATTGCTGTTGCTTCCCATAAAAGCACAAAGAATTTTTTGACGTTTCTTTCTGTTAGCCAAAATGATACTACTTGTTGTTGCGCTTTTGTTTTGCTCTTGGTTTCTTTGCTATTTTCTCGGTTGTTTCTGTACTTGTTGTTGTTGCGCTTTTGTTTTGCTCTTGGTTTCTTTGCTATTTTCTCGGTTGTTTCTGTGTTTTCTGTTTTGCTTTCTTTCTTACCTGTTGTTACTGTTTCTCTCTCTCGCTCTCTCTCTCTCTCTCTCTCTCTCTCTCTCTCTCTCTCATCTCTCTCTTCTCTCTCTCTCTCTCTCTGTCTCTCTCTCTCTCCTCTCTCTCTCTTCTCTCTCTCTCTCTCTCTCTCTCTCTTCTTCGCTCGCTCGCTCTCTCTTTCTCTCACTCTCTCTTCGGTGATTTTTGTGGGGATTTTTATGTAGATATTTTTTCCGTATACTGTGTGAGTGTTTTGCTATGGGCTTTATTTTATTTTATTATCATATATATCCCTAAGGGCGGGGACTAGATGTAAAAAAGCACATGGGTGCTTATTCATTATCCTCGAAATAAAAGAATTTGTCATTGTCATTGTCTCTCTCCCCCTCCCTCCCTCCCTCCTCCTCCTCCAAATGGCTGAAGCGATGGTTTGGAAGAAGAAAGTGAATGAATTGATTGTAGAAGAAGATGCTGCCAATGAGAGTTCAGATACTGGGTGTGGTGTCCCTGTGACAGCGTGGTGTCCCTGTGACAGCGTGGTGTCCCTGTGACTGCGTGGTGTCCCTGTGACAGTGTGGTGTCCCTGTGACAGCGTGGTGTCCCTGTGACTGCGTGGTGTCCCTGTGACAGTGTGGTGTCCCTGTGACAGTGTGGTGTCGTTGTGATAGTGTGGTGTGGTGTGACAGTGTGGTGTCGTGTCCCTGTGACTGCGTGGTGTCCCTGTGACAGCGTGGTGTCCCTGTGACAGTGTGGTGTGGTGTCCCTGTGACAATGTGGTGTCCCTGTGACAGCGTGGTGTCCCTGTGACTGCGTGGTGTCCCTGTGACAGTGTGGTGTCCCTGTGACAGTGTGGTGTCCTTGTGATAGTGTGGTGTGGTGTGACAGTGTGGTGTGGTGTCCCTGTGATAGTGTGGTGTCCCTGTGACAGTGTGGTGTGGTGTCCCTGTGACTGCGTGGTGTCCCTGTGACAGTGTGGTGTGGTGTCCCTGTGACAGCGTGGTGTCCCTGTGACAGCGTGGTGTCCCTGTGACTGCGTGGTGTCCCTGTGACAGCGTGGTGTCCCTGTGACAGTGTGGTGTGGTGTCCCTGTGACAGTGTGGTGTCCCTGTGACTGCGTGGTGTCCCTGTGACAGCGTGGTGTCCCTGTGACAGCGTGGTGTCCCTGTGACTGCGTGGTGTCCCTGTGACAGTGTGGTGTCCCTGTGACAGTGTGGTGTCCTTGTGATAGTGTGGTGTGGTGTGACTGTGTGGTGTGGTGTCCCTGTGACTGCGTGGTGTCCCTGTGACAGCGTGGTGTCCCTGTGACAGTGTGGTGTGGTGTCCCTGTGACAGTGTGGTGTCCCTGTGACAGCGTGGTGTCCCTGTGACTGCGTGGTGTCCCTGTGACAGTGTGGTGTCCCTGTGACAGTGTGGTGGTCCTTGTGATATGTGTGGTGTGGTGTGACAGTGTGGTGTGGTGTCCCTGTGATAGTGTGGTGTCCCTGTGACAGTGTGGTGTGGTGTCCCTGTGACAGCGTGGTGTCCCTGTGACAGTGTGGTGTGGTGTCCCTGTGACAGTGTGGTGTCCCTGTGACTGCGTGGTGTCCCTGTGACAGCGTGGTGTCCCTGTGACAGTGTGGTGTCCCTGTGACAGTGTGGTGTCCCTGTGACAGCGTGGTGTCCCTGTGACAGTGTGGTGTGGTGTCCTTGTTACAGTGTGGTGTCCCTGTGACAGCGTGGTGTCCTTGTGATAGTGTGGTGTCCCTGTGACAGTGTGGTGTCCCTGCGACAGTGTGGTGTCCCTGTGACAGTGTGGTGTCCTTGTGACAGTGTGGTGTCCCTGTGACAGTGTGGTGTCCCTGTGACAGTGTGGTGTGGTGTCCCTGTGACAGTGTGGTGTGGTGTCCCTGTGACAGTGTGGTGTGGTGTCCCTGTGACAGTGTGGTGTCCTTGTGACAATGTGGTGTCCTTGTGACAGTGTGGTGTCCTTGTGACAGTGTGGTGTGGTGTCCATGTGACAGTGTGGTGTGGTGTCCCTGTGACAGTGTGGTGTCCATGTGACAGTGTGGTGTGGTGTCCCTGTGACAGTGTGGTGTCCTTGTGACAGTGTGGTGTCCCTGTGACAGTGTGGTGTCCCTGTGACAGTGTGGTGTCCCTGTGACAGTGTGGTGTCCCTGTCCAGTGTGGTGTCCCTGTAATGGCGTGATGTCCCTGTGAGGGCTTGATGCCTGTGCGTGGTTAGGTTCAGGATGTTTGCCAGTCGAAGCTGTGCTAATTGTGTGGTGTAGCGTCAGGTTGCAGTGTGATAAACTTATCGGGTTGACAATCAGATTTTCCATAGAAGCAGTTCATTAGAATCATTCTACACCTCCTACCCTCTCCCCCATCGTTTTTCTCTCTCTGTATCAATTCTTTTCCTGCATTGATTATCTTCCTGCATTGATTTTCTTCCTGTATTGATTGATTCTCTTCCTGTATTGCTTCTCTTCCTGCTTTGATTGCTTCTCTTCCTGCTTTGATTGCTTCCCTTCCTGTATTGCTTCTCTTCCTGCATTGCTTCTTTTCCTGCATTGATTGCTTCTCTTCCTGCATTGATTGCTTCTCTTCCTGCATTGATTGCTTCTCTTCCTGCATTGATTGCTTCTCTTCCTGCATTGCTTCTCTTCCTGCTTTGATTCTCTTTCTGCTTTGATTGCTTCTCTTCCTACATTGATTGCTTCTCTTCCTGCATTGATTGCTTCTCTTCCTGCATTGATTCTCTTCCTGCATTGATTCTCTTCCTGCTTTGATTCTCTTCCTGCTTTGTCAAACCACTAATATGGCCCATACTGATTCTCTTCCTATAACGAATCTCTTCCTGTAGCGTTTTCTTCCGTATTGATTCTCTTCTTGTATTGGATCTCTTCCTGTATCGATTCTCTTCTTGTATTGAGAATCTTCTTGTATCACAAAACAAGAACAGATGAAAGCTTTCTTGATGAAATGTCAGTGCAAAGACAAATGTAGCTGAAAGTACAAGCGTAGACTGATACACGTTGGTCATGCAAACAGAAACTCTACGACAGTTCTCCAGGGTAAGGTTGAGGGCAGAAGGAAAAGAGGCAGATCACCAGCATCCTACATTGCCAACATCACTGAGGTCAGTGGTCTGGGAGGAGGGCTACAGAAGATTGTAAAAACGCAGCAGAGACAGAGAGAGATGGCAAACTCTGTGGCATTGGTGGAGCTCCTACCATCCACAGCGGCGATGGAAACAGTTGAGCTGAGTATTGATTATGCTGTCATGATGAAACTACAACCCTGGATTTTGGGCCGCTTATGTTGAAATCACGGAAAGGACAATCTCGATTTTGGGCTGCTTATGTTGAAATCACGGAAAGGACATCTGTATTTTGTGATGTTTAGGTTGAAATAATGGAAAGGACATCTGTATTTTGGGCCGCTTATGTTGAAATCATGGAAAGGACATCTGTATTTTGTGATGTTTAGGTTGAAATAATGGAAATGACATCTGTATTTTGGGCCGCTTATGTTGAAATCATGGAAAGGACATCTGTATTTTGGGCTGTTTGATAGGTTTCAGTCGTTCCATACAGTCGCTGTTTGAGAGATGGACTCATTCACTTCTGCAATACCGGTGAGAAAAAAAGCACATGGTCCTAGAGATGTCTCTATTTCAATCTCATTCAGTCAGTTAGACAGGCAGGCAGGCAGACAGACTTTTGTTCACACATGCATTCATTTATTTGTTGTTTGTCCATTCATTCGTTTGTTCATTTCTGTGCACTTACTCATTCTACTAAATCCCTTTAAAGTGTGTTCACACACACACACACACACACACACACACACACACACACACACACACACACACACACACACACACACACACACACACACACACACACACACACAGATGAGACTATAAACCGAAGCCCCGTGTGCGAACGCACGCAGAACATCTTGCGCACACGTTAAATCCTGTTCCGCTTTTCGTAAGAGTAGGCCATTGTGTGCCGGTGGAAACGGATGACAAAATTTACAAAACCGCACACACACGGGGACTGGATGTAAAAAAGCACATAAGTGCTTATTCCATTATCCTCGATTTAAAAGAATAAATAAATAAATAAAATGGACACACACACACACACACCACACACACACACACACACACACACACACACACACACACACACACACACACACACACACACACACACATTTACAGAGGACAAAGGAGGGTCGGCCTTTAGCGGTGGAGAAAGCATGGTGAAGTTTGTTGTGTTGGCTCAGTGACTGCAGTGAGCCAGTGGCTGCCCCTGAAACCCCGCAGCCCTGTCGGCTTCGTGGCCGTTCCCAGAACAGCTGACTTAGGCGGCGGCCCAGAGCTCTTGCGCCATTGCCAGCACGTGATCGTTCAGATGGATGTCATCACGAACATGTTTAATGTTAAAGCGATGGCTGTTCTTATAATCATGCAAAGTGGGAAACGTTGTTGATGTTTCCGTTTATCATTTCGGAGTCAGCGTGCTCGCTGTGTACGACCCGTCTTGCATCTAGATGTTCTTGTTTGACTGGAGTCGCTCTGCTGCATACGACAAGCGTCTTCGGGAGGATTTCCTGACCGGCCTTTACAGCCGCTGCCATGACTATGCGACATGTTACAGGATCTTTCCCTTTGATATCGTTGATGCCAGTATGCAGCAGGACACAGTCTGGGGCAGGTTCTGGCTCCTGGCTAGCTTCTTCCGCCACTTTCTTCCCGTTGTCGACAGTGTAGGCTTTCTTCTTTGCCACCTGAAGACCATAGTACAGTGTAGGCTTTCTTCTTTGCCACCTGAAGACCATAGTACAGTGTAGGCTTTCTTCTTTGCCACCTGAAGACCATAGTACAGTGTAGGCTTTCTTCTTTGCCACCTGAAGACCAGACGACAGTGTAGGCTTTCTTCTTTGCCACCTGAAGACGACAGTACAGTGTAGGCTTTCTTCTTTGCCACCTGAAGACGACAGTACAGTGTAGGCTTTCTTCTTTGCCACCTGAAGACCAGACGACAGTACAGTGTAGGCTTTCTTCTTTGCCACCTGAAGACCAGACGACAGTGTAGGCTTTCTTCTTTGCCACCTGAAGACTAGACGACAGTGTAGGCTTTCTTCTTTGCCACCTGAAGACCAGACGACAGTGCTGAGCGTGTTGGGCTGACGTTTTTCAGTATTCAGTCCTGCAAAATGAAAACGCACGGCATGTCTGAATAAGTCTTTTTGATTTGAGAGTAACTGCTGCTATTTCCTCATTTTTGCGTCATTCTTTGAGTCATGTGTCTAGCTGTGACGTCATTTCTGGAGTCTACTTTTGTTTTATTCTCTTAGGCCTAGTCTAGCGTTTTCTTCTTCTTTGTGATCACCTCCACCCTGCTCTCTTTCCGCTTAGTACTTTGGACATGGTGAGGGAAGCCTGCATTGATTGTGACAGCAGCACATAAAACAGGGTGAGGGAAGCCTGCATTGATTGTGACAGCAGCACATAAGACAGGGTGAGGGAAGCCTGCATTGATTGTGACAGCAGCACATAAGACAGGGTGAGGGAAGCCTGCATTGATTGTGACAGCAGCACATAAGACAGGGTGAGGGAAGCCTGCATTGATTGTGACAGCAGCACATAAGACAGGGTGAGGGAAGCCTGCATTGATTGTGACAGCAGCACATAAGACATGGTGATGGAAGCCTGCATTGATTGTGACAGCAGCACATAAGACATGGTGATGGAAGCCTGCATTGATTGTGACAGCAGCACATAAGACAGGGTGAGGGAAGCCTGCATTGATTGTGACAGCAGCACATAAGACAGGGTGAGACTGTTTCCTCTTGCTTTGCAATCTGACTGTTAGTGATAGTAGTGTAGTAGTAGTAGTAGTAGTAATAGTATATAGTACTAGCAGTAATAGTAGTATTAATAGTAATAGTTGTAGCAGTGGTAGAAGTAATAGTAGTAGCAGCAGTAGTAGCAGCAGCAGTAGTAGTAGCAGCTGTAGTAGTAGTGGTGGTAGAAGTAGCAGTAGTAGTAGTAGCAACAGTAGTAGTAGTAGTGTAGGGACTGGCTCAAGCCTAAGCATCACAGTTTGTCGAATGCCCCATGGAAGATATGTGTTGTGGTTACTTGGATGCTCATCATACTGATCCCAGTCCTTCCTTGATAAATTATTCCCTGGTCAAATTCAAAGAACTCTGTGATGTTTCCATTGCTGTCCAGGAGATTCTCGATTAAAACAAAATTGTGCAAAGTTCAGTCAGGAGTTCAGAGATGAGCAACTCTACTGGAAAAAGAGCATTTCCGCTTGTCAACATTGAACTTTGGAATGAAGGCAGTTCTTCCCGATGTTCTCCATAACCGTGGTACATTGACAAAGAATGCTTCAATAAGAAGGTAACATTTGTTCACTGTACATTTCACCAGTCTCTAGGTGGTCTCCTCTTACACACAAACCTTTCAATGAATGGAGTTTGACAAGTCTTTCATGATACGTCATGTCCTTGCATTCCATGATTAAGCGGATTAGTTGCTCTCCTTTGGACTCCCCAACAGCAGGTATTGTGTTTCGATAAGGAAACCAAATGCCATCCCCTACTGCCCACTGTCGGCATCAGATAGAGTTGCTCAACCTGGTGATTCTGTGTGCACAGTGTTTCTTGTACATCTGCACCACACTCGCATGATCAGATCAGTCAATCACCATGTCTAGATCCAAGACAGACAGTCACCATGTCTAGATCCAAGACAGACAATCACCATGTCTAGATCCAAGACAGTCACCATGTCTAGATCCAAGACAGACAGTCACCATGTCTAGATCCAAGACAGACAGTCGCTCAAGTCCAGTGGTTCAGACCGTTCCACTTCAATCTCAAGAATCCATCAAGTCGTGGGTTTGAATCTCGGCAGCGTCTGGTGAATTAAGGATGGGGATTTTTACGATCTCCCAGATCTTTTAAAGTGCAGACCTTCCAGTCCCTTCATTCCCTTCGTGCAGAAGATCAAATATACGCGTTAAAGGTCTCGTAATGTATGTCAGTGTTCGGTGGGTTACGAAAACACGAACATACCCAGCCTACATCCCCGAAATCGGAGTGCGGCTACCTTCATGGCGGGCAAACACTGTCACAGAGGCCACACCTGGCCACTGGCCAACCTGGAGCTCTGGCTGAGGATGACACAACCAGTCCAAGCTAGATCTGATGACGACACAACCAATCCAAGCTAGAGCTGATGACGACACAACCAATCCAGGCTAGAGCAGAGGACAACACAACCAGTCCAAGCTAGAGCAGAGAACGACACAACCAGTCCAGGCTAGAGCAGAGGACGACAGGGGCAGCATTGCAGCACGGGATGTCTGTCACTAGAGCATGAATTGCATGCAGCGCGTGTGTGTCTGCTGAACTGCCTGTCGCCTCCTCCATCAACCTTTGTCTTCTTGAAGCTTGCGCTCAGCTTTTTCTGTGAATGATGGGTCCTATCCGTCAGAAAAACGGTTGGCAGGATTGACTCCACCTCTGTGGTTCTGGTCATGGTATTAACTGGTTTTTCCTCTGACTAAATTTCCCACTCTGAGATTAGTAAACAGTATTGTTTGTTCGTGTATGTGTGTGTGTGTGTATGTGTGTGTGTGTGTGTGTGTGTGTGCGCGTGTGTTTGTGCGTGTGTGTGTGTGTGTGTGTGTGTGTGTGTGTGTGTGTGTTTTCTTTTATTCTTACATTCAAACAACAATAGATTATGCATCTACACTGTGGGATATGGCCAGCAATAATTTACTTACATTAATAGTGAGGGTGCATAAACGCGCCCTAAAGCTTATCCTAAACAAATCATCATCTTTAACAGTTGCTGACCATTCAGATATTAATATTCTTCCCCTTAAGTCCAAGCTTCTTTTCAATAAAGGAGTTTTGATGCATAAGATCTTGCATGGAAATGTCCCATCTTTATTACAAACCATCTTCACAGTAAATTATTTTAGACACTCTCATTTGATCAATCTACCTCTACCTAAGATTACACTATTCAAATCAAGTCTAGCGTATTCTGAGGGCTGGCTGTGGAATAGGCTTCCCTCGCAACTAAAAAATGAAACTAATCTGAAAAAATTTAAAACAATGTATCAAGATCTTTTGATGAAACAATGTGATACAACATATCTCCTTCCCCAAGATGTATTAATACATTTATATCCGGTTTCCATACTTCTTGTTCCTCTCTCTTTCTCGCTGTCTCTGTCTCAGACTATCTGTCTGTTCTGTCTGTCTGTCTCTGTCTCTGTCTCTGTCTCTCTCTCTCTCTCTCTCTCTCTCTCTCTCTCTCTCTCTCTCTCTCTCTCTCTCTCTCTCTCTCTCTCACTTGTGCATCTGTTGATATCCATGTGTGTGTATTTCCATATGTATCATAATTATGCTTTTGCTTTTCTTGCAGCGTGTTCTTTTCATGTTGAGGGCTGGGTGAAAAAAAGTCTTGTAACTTAATCTATTACCTTCGTGAAATAAAATTGCGTTTGCGTTTGGTTGTTTTTGGTTGTTTTGTTGTTGTTGTTGTTGTTGTTGTTTTGGAGTGGGGGGGGGGGGGTCGTACCATTCAGACACCAAACCACGCCGTGTGGGAAGAGCAGGCCATTGCCTGCCTGTGGGAACCGATGACGACATGTCAAACAACGCATGCACACTGGCGTTGTGTTAGGCATGACACCCCAAGTCGGAATGCGGCTACCTTACTGGTTGACGAAAGTGGTAGCATACGCCAAATCTGAGCAGCGGTGAAGGAACCTCGCAGCTGCAGCCGAGGCTGGATCCTAGGAAGAAAGGACCAGAGATGGGGGCTGAGTGACGTCACGGTCACCCCCCAATACAGCCCTTAGCTTACCACAGCTTTAAATCCAGCCTCAAAACATACCTGTTTCAAACCTAAGATTTGTCCCTCCTGTTTCATCTCATATCTGTCCCTGCCTTTAACAGCCCAAATTCCAGCACCCTGCTGAAATGTATAACCTGTGTGTGTGTGTGTGTGTGTGTGTGTGTGTGTGTGTGTGTGTGTGTGTGTGTGTGTGTGGTGTACAGTTGCATTTGTTATAATATTGTTAATCATTGTTGGTTGCATGTGTAGGAGCGGATTGAATACAAGCGCTCTGATTTGTAATTGCAAGATACAGCGCTATATAAATTCCATTTATTATTATTATTATTATTATTATAATTATTATTATTATTATTATTATCCGGGAATGAATCAATTCCCCCGCGAGGGTGCCAGGGGCCTGTCAGTTAAAATAGCATCCCCACCTTCAGCAAATTCTGTGCTAGGAATTTCCTTTTTTCTATCCCCCTCTTTGTTTCTGCCTTGTCCCTTCTTTCCTATCACCTCCTTCTTGTCTATTTTCAGCCTTCTTGGTCCATTCTCCTGCCTTTTATCCAGAAAGACTTAAAATATAACAATTTTCTTACATGCCGAAGTCGGATGTGCTGGGCCTGACTTGTCAGGCGCTTAACGGCAGTGCAACGCATTTTGCTGATATGACAGACAACAACAGATGCTGCCCGAGCATTCGACGACGACGACAAAGAAGAATGAATTGATAATGTGATAGAAGTGCACTGGTGCAGCCGATGTCAGCGTTCAGTGACTCCATGATAGCTTATAGTAGTGACCTAGTGATACAGCAGAGGACTGCAGTATATCGATGCATCTATCATTCAAGAACAACATACAACTGTAGCAGTAGACCCCACTTTCAGTGGAATAAAAAAAACACAACCAACACTTCATGAATACAGTACAGGGAGAGTGTTAGATGAGTGACTTCATGGCTGCAGCATACCACAAGTACTCTGACAGCATCCTAGGCCCTAGCCTGACAAACAACTAGCATGACCTTTACTGTCAGTATGCATGCACGGACCGTCACATATACATATCCCCCCACCACCCCCCTCTCTCTTTCTAAAACACTCACATACGCACACACACACACACACACACGCACACACACACACACACACACAGTTAGTGTCAGATATCTGGGGAAATGAATGTATCAATGACAGATCAGGTTCCTTATTGTCACATCTGACCCAACGCCATTCCGCTCTCCCTCCCTACACCCTACACCCCCCTCCCTACACTCTACACCCTCATCCCTACACCCTCCTCACTATCTCTCTCTCATCCCTCATTCCTACACCATCCTCCACTAGACATACTACTGGTTCACATCTATAGACATACTGCTGGTTCACAGCTATAGACATACTTCTGGTTCACATCTATAGACATACTTCTGGTTCACAGCTATAGACATACTTCTGGTTCACAGCTATAGACATACTTCTGGTTCACAGCTATAGACATACCTCTGGTTCACAGCTATAGACATACTTCTGGTTCACATCTATAGACATACTTCTGGTTCACAGCTATAGACATACTTCTGGTTCACAGCTATAGACATACTTCTGGTTCACAGCTATAGACATACTTCTGGTTCACAGCTATAGACATACTTCTGGTTCACAGCTATAGACATACTTCTGGTTCACAGCTATAGACATACTTCTGGTTCACAGCTATAGACATACTTCTGGTTCACAGCTATAGACATACTTCTGGTTCACAGCTATAGACATACTGCTGGTTCACAGCTATAGACATACTTCTGGTTCACAGCTATAGACATACTACTGGTTCACAGCTATAGACATACCTCTGGTTCACAGCTATAGACATACTTCTGGTTCACAGCTATAGACATACCTCTGGTTCACAGCTATAGACATACTTCTGGTTCACAGCTATAGACATACTTCTGGTTCACAGCTATAGACATACCTCTGGTTCACAGCTATAGACATACTTCTGGTTCACATCTATAGACATACTTCTGGTTCACAGCTATAGACATACTTCTGGTTCACAGCTATAGACATACTTCTGGTTCACAGCTATAGACATACTTCTGGTTCACAGCTATAGACATACTTCTGGTTCACAGCTATAGACATACTTCTGGTTCACAGCTATAGACATACTTCTGGTTCACAGCTATAGACATACTTCTGGTTCACAGCTATAGACATACTTCTGGTTCACAGCTATAGACATACTGCTGGTTCACAGCTATAGACATACTTCTGGTTCACAGCTATAGACATACTGCTGGTTCACAGCTATAGACATACTTCTGGTTCACAGCTATAGACATACTTCTGGTTCACAGCTATAGACATACTTCTGGTTCACAGCTATAGACATACTTCTGGTTCACACCTATAGACATACTTCTGGTTCACAGCTATAGACATACTGCTGGTTCACAGCTATAGACATACTTCTGGTTCACAGCTATAGACATACTTCTGGTTCACAACTATAGAAATGTATACGTGCATACGTGCGCGCGCATGGTTTTGAAATCTGTTGTTCATTTTGTTTAAGGAGAGTTGTATGCCTGTAAATGATTGAGTGCAAGCGCTTCGATTTGTTTGTTTATTTACAAGATTCAGCGCTATATAAATTCCATATATTAGTATTCTTCTTCTTCTCATTATTATTATAGACATACTTCTGGTTCACAGCTATAGACATACCTCTGGTTCACAGCTATAGACATACTTCTGGTTCACAGCTATAGACATACTTCTGGTTCACAGCTATAGACATACTTCTGGTTCACACCTATAGACATACTTCTGGTTCACAGCTATAGACATACTTCTGGTTCACAGCTATAGACATACTTCTGGTTCACAGCTATAGACATACTGCTGGTTCACAGCTATAGACATACTTCTGGTTCACAGCTATAGACATACCTCTGGTTCACAGCTATAGACATACTTCTGGTTCACAGCTATAGACATACTTCTGGTTCACAGCTATAGACATACTTCTGGTTCACAGCTATAGACATACTTCTGGTTCACAGCTATAGACATACTTCTGGTTCACAGCTATAGACATACTTCTGGTTCACACCTATAGACATACTTCTGGTTCACACCTATAGACATACTTCTGGTTCACAGCTATAGACATACTGCTGGTTCACAGCTATAGACATACTTCTGGTTCACAGCTATAGACATACTTCTGGTTCACACCTATAGACATACTTCTGGTTCACACCTATAGACATACTTCTGGTTCACAGCTATAGACATACTGCTGGTTCACAGCTATAGACATACTTCTGGTTCACAGCTATAGACATACTTCTGGTTCACAACTATAGAAATGTATACGTGCATACGTGCGCGCGCATGGTTTTGAAATCTGTTGTTCATTTTGTTTAAGGAGAGTTGTATGCCTGTAAATGATTGAGTGCAAGCGCTTCGATTTGTTTGTTTATTTACAAGATTCAGCGCTATATAAATTCCATATATTAGTATTCTTCTTCTTCTCATTATTATTATAGACATACTTCTGGTTCACAGCTATAGACATACTGCTGGCTCACAGCTATAGACATACTACTGGTTCACAGCTATAGACATACTGCTGGCTCACAGCTATAGACATACTACTGGTTCACAGCTATAGACATACTGCTGGCTCACAGCTATAGACATACTACTGGTTCACAGCTATAGACATACTTCTGGTTCACAGCTATAGACATACTGCTGGCTCACAGCTATAGACATACTTCTGGTTCACAGCTATAGACATACTACTGGTTCACAGCTATAGACATACTGCTGGCTCAGCTACGATTTTTGCCTCACTAGATAGTCTCGTTTTCATGGTGCGTAATGCTGAAGGGACTCTGAAAATCAAACTTGGTTCTAGATGAGCAGATTATTTAAATATCATGTTTTCCCATGTTGATATGTTTTGAACAATGTAGAAAGAAGAGGCAGACCCGGGGAGGCAGGCGCTGGGTCAGGGGAAGGCAGCAGCGGCAGACAACGGGGAAGCCAGTGGAACACGACGCTGGCTTTCTCAGCTGCTGCACTGGTGGCCAGATGAATGGATGGCTATTTTATGCCACACCAGCCCAGAGCCCCCTCAGGGAGAGAGGGGGGCCTTTTCGGCAAGATCTCCGTGTTTATTCTTCACTTGCACTTTTGCCTGGGCCTTTCTTTCCGGACTTAGGGCTGACAAATCCAGTGAGGAAGTGGGGAAGCTGTCGCCCTCCTGCACTGCCTTGCCTGGTGCAGGGAAAACGATGGCTGATGTGCAGGCCGTTGTGAGGAGAGAAGGAAGTTCAGAAACGTGTTAGCAGTCAGATGTATTGTCTTCAGCGCGGTTTGCTAAGGATGTGTGGAGATATAGTTTTTATCTATGTTTTGAGTAAAGAGTTATGGATTCCTATGTACATGTTGATAACTAATGAATCAGTTTTATTCTCTAAGGAAATGAGCCTGCACTGAGCTGTTGGCTAAAGAGGTGTGGGGATATATTTTTATTTCTTGTTTGAGTAAAGAGTTGTTGATTTAGATGTGCGGAGTGATACATAAGGAAACAACTTCACTCCCTGAAGAATTGATCCTGTGCTGTGCTTTCGCTAAAGATGTATAATATGATACATATAATATATTGTGATATATATAAAATAAGATATGATATAATATAATAATTATTATGATTATATAATACATATTTTTGTTTTAGTGAAGAGTTATTGATTCATGCGTATTGATAACTGAGTCATTAATTTCATACTCAAGAGCGCTTCGATTTGTTTGCTTTATAAGATTCAGCACTATATAAATGCCATACATTATTATTATTATTATTATTATTATTATTATTATTATTATTATTATTATCATTATTGTTATTATTATTATTTAGTCATCGTATACTGAGCTCTTGGCTAAAGACGTGGAATGACGTATCTCTCGTTTTTTAGTGAAGAATGACTGAATTTCATGCTGAAAAGTAAGAAATGACATACTGACTAAATTGTCGACGAAAACACAGAAACTTCTGTTGCTAACATCGTCCATATGTTTATGCTGAGGTCGATTTGCATGCTCCTTTCTACTCCAGTGTCAGGGGCCAGTCTCTGTGTCTGATGCACAAAGTGTACACCAGGAGAAGACCAGGACAGCAGCAGGGCAGTGCTCCACCTGACCACACGCTGCAGCTAATAGCCACTGTCATAGGAACAGGGCTCACCTACAGACAGGCAGTTTTGTAATAAGTGGCGCTGCTCTCTGGCGACCTGCTCTCCCTGTAGAAAGCAACCCTAATTCCGTGCAGAGATATCTAGCTGCCATATCTGGAAGTGCTAGACAGCGCAATACATACAATACACCGTGCAAATCAACGCAGTACAATACAGTGCAACACGATACAATGGAATACAATACAATGTACGACAATACAACGCAAAAAAGTACCATGGCATCCAATGAAACCCAACACAAAACAATACAATACAATAAGACATGATCCAGTGCTAAGCGGCATGATGCACAATATTATTATTTGATACGGCATGGTAAGGTAGGATTAGAGACAAACAACACCATACAATACAACACAACACAGCACAACACAACGCGATTCAGTGCAATGCAGTACCATACAATATAAGATAATCCAATACAAGCCAAGCCAAGCCGATACAAGCCAATCCAAGCCAATACTATCCAAGCCAATACAATCCAAGCCAAGCCAATACAATCCAAGCTAAGTCAATATAATCCAAACCAATACAATCCAAGCCAAGCCAATCCAAGCCAAGTCAAGCCAATACAACATGAACTCGAACACAATACCCATTAGCGGACTGGACGTGGGTGGCGGTGGCTGTGACGAGCTGATGCCGCTGAGGGCAGTTGTTCCCCCTGCTGTGCAGTGACAATGCTCCCGCGTGTCCTCTGGGTCTAGCTGCGCACAAAAACTAGTTCCAAAGAAATCAAAGTGAATTGCAGAAACCTTTAGAATGAGTCGCTATACAAACTATTTCCTAATGAACTGCAGAAGACCTTTCACAATGAACTGCAGAAGCCCTTTCACAATGAACTGCAGAAGCCCTTTCACAATGAACTGCAGAAGCCTTTCACAATGAACTGCAGAAGCCCTTTCACAATGAACTGCAGAAGCCCTTTCATTTATGAACTGCAGAAGCCCTTTCATAATGAACTGCAGAAGCCTTTCATAATGAACTGCAGGAGCCCTTACATAATGAACTGCAGAAGCCTTTCACAATGAACTGCAGAAGCCTTTCATAATGAGCTGCAGAAGCCCTTTCATAATGAACTGCAGCGCTATATAAATTCCATACATTATTATTTAACTGCAGAAGCCCTTTCACAATGAACTGCAGAAGCCTTTCACAATGAACTGCAGAAGCCTTTCACAATGAACTGCAGAAGCCTTTCACAATGAACTGCAGAAGCCTTTCATAATGAACTGCAGAAGCCTTTCACAATGAACTGCAGAAGCCTTTCATAATGAACTGCAGAAGCCTTTCATAATGAACTGCAGAAGCCTTTCACAATGAACTGCAGAAGCCTTTCACAATGAACTGCAGAAGCCTTTCATAATGAACTGCAGAAGCCTTTCACAATGAACTGCAGAAGCCTTTCATAATGAACTGCAGAAGCCTTTCACAATGAACTGCAGAAGCCTTTCACAAAGAACTGCAGAAGCTCTTTTATAATGAACTGCACTTACTCACCATGGATGGAGAGGATGGGGAAGAAGGGGAGGGAGGGTGCGGTAGTCAGGGAGGGGAGAAATCTCATGACTTGGTTGTTGTTGTTGTTGTTGTTGTGGTTGACCGTTTAGAGGTATATCACTTAGGTTTTCCACTCTGGCTTTGCTGCTGTGACAGTCTTCCTTCTTTTTGTACAATAGAAATAGTAGTAGTATTCGTAGTAGTAATAGTAGTATTGGTAGTGCTAGTAGCAGCAGCAGCAGAAGCAGCAGCAGTAGAAGTAGTAGTAGTATTACATAATTTTTTAAGTGCTGACTCTTGTAAAACAAACACGTCAAAGCGTTTGCATTCGAAACATTCATACGCATGCAACCGCTTAAAAAAGAATAAACACATTTAAAATATAGACTCTCACAATAACGATAGATTCCTCCTCGTGATAATGATAATGTTGTTGTTGTTGTTGTTGTGTTGTTGTTGTTGTTGTTGCTGCTGTTGCTGCCGCTGCTGCTGATTTGTTTGTTCATTTATTTCGAGAATTCTGGAATACACACCCATGTGCTTTTGTACATCCAGTCCCTGTGTGTCTAGGGTTGAATCATGTTTTGTCAGCCGTTCCCACCAGAACACATGACCTACTCTTCCGAAACGCGGAACAGCTTTTAACATATGCGCAAAATGATGATGATGATGATGATGATGATGATGATGATGATGATGATGATGGTGGCGGTGGCGGCGGCGGCGGCGGCAAACAAACAAACAAACTATCAAACAATGACAATGACAAATTCTTTTATTTCGAGGATAATGAATAAGCACCCATGTGCTTTTTTACCACCAGTCCCCACCCTTAGGGATATATAGGAGAGAGAGAAAGAGAGAGAGAGAGAGAGAGAAGAGAGAGAGAGAGAGAGAGAGAGAGAGAGAGTGTGTTGGGGTGGAATTGAACCTAAAACAAACCATCAAACAAGCCATCAAACCAACAACAGTAGCTGGATGGATAAGTGTGCCATTATATAGGAAACAGAAGCGTTGACGATTTGTCAACAACAACAACAACGACAACAACAACAACAACAACAACAACAACAACAAAAAAAGGCTGTTTGGAAAGGAAGTCAGAAATAGTGTGCACACAGTCATGTTACTGCCGTTGGCGTTATCTTAGCAGTGAGGTAACTCGTCATCAGCCGGCAGATTAGCTCCCTTATCCGCTACAAGCGTGACGTGACTTGCCGTTGAAGTGGAAAGGGTGCAGTTCCCCCGCAGTCGTTTTGCTCTGTGTCCGGGCAAGCGTTAACCTTGTTGTCTGAACTCTTGTTGTCCTCACAAACCTGGCAGCAGCAGCAGCAGCAGCAGCAGCTAATACATGTCCAAAAGGTGCGGGCAGTGTGGGCGGTATGGATAGTTTCCCTTTGCTGTGTACACCGACTTTTTCTTCTGTCGCATGTTGCATGGTTTGTGTTTGGCTTGTAGGCTATCTGCGTGGAGTTGAGTCTGACCCTACCCTCCTGCACACTTCATTTCTGGACCGACAGTCCTGCATCAGCCATACATCGGCTGAAATGTCTGAGACTGTTGCGATTGAAATACCCCCTTAGTACGCTGATTGCAAAGGCAGCTGCCAGTTTGAACATGGCCATTGATTGATATCAATACATTATGTGGAAATGCTGAAATTGTTTTCAGCAAAATTTATCGGGTTAATTCATATATTGCAAATCCGGATCTTACCATCAAAATATCATGTTAGCACAGCTGCATATATTGATAGTGTTATCAATAGAATAAGTGCATATACATCAGCTGTTAATGTTGATATATCTATTAACATAGTACATAGATAGACACAGAAAATGTTGATCTCGCCAGAATTGAACTTCCCCATTCACACACCAACCACAAAATTAATGCAGATATTGTAGTTGAAATATATTACCATATTTACTGTAAATGCTGATGTAATCATTTAAATATCCCATTAGTATATCAATTGCTAGTGCTGATATTACTTTCTCTGAAATAACATCCAACGAATCGGCAGAATATACTGAATTCCCCAAGCAGACGTTTGTCTAGTGCTTCTGCTGTCGACGCTCGAGTTGTTTGGTTTGTTTGTTTGTTTGTTTGTTTATTCACTTTAATCAAAATCAGACTGAGGGGACGGGAAGTGGGCAAAAATGGTCATGCTAAAACTGATCTTTTCCACAGAGCTCTTCACTCCATCAGTGCAGGTGAAAGTTCAACTGACCAAAGTCTCTAGATTTCTAGCAGTGATTTCTTACATCTCATTATAATTATATGTAATGTGACAGGTTTTAAAAACTGACATTTTTGCATTCTCTGTGAGTTGTCAGTTTGTAAGACGGCAGAACTTGTAAAGTTTGCTTTTTAGTATTTGCTTCTCTTTGTTTGTTGCTGGTGTTGTTTGTTGCTTGGTTGTGTTTGTTCGTTGTTGTTCTTTCTGATGGTGGTGGTGGTGGTGGTGGCGGGGGTGGTTCTGGAAGTGTTATTTTCACATCCGCAAAACAACCATGAATGATCGAAAGGCTGGTTAGAGAGCTTACTTCTTGCATCAGTACACATACAATGATAGAACCCTGTCTCTTCCCCCTCAATATCAATAATAGAACCTTGGCTCTTCCCCCTCAATATAAATGATAGAACCTTGACTCTCTACCCTCAATATAAATGATAGAACCGTGGCTCTTCCCCTCAATATAAATGGTAGAACCTTGGCTCTTTACCCTCAATATAAATGATAGAACCTTGGCTCTCAATCCTCAATATAAATGATAGAACCTTGGCTCTCAATCCTCAATATAAATGTTAAAACCTTGGCTCTTAATCTTCAATATAAATCATAAAACCTTGGCTCTTAATCCTCAATATAAATGATAGAACCTTGGCTCTTTACCCTCAATATAAATAATAGAACTTTGGCACTCTACCCTCAATATAAATGATACAATCTTGGCTCTTCAATCTAAATATTTATCAGCAAGTTTTTAAGAAAAGAACAAAAACTTTCAGTTTAAAATTTGAGTTTGTTTTGTTGCTTTATGCAACACTGGAAAATAGGGTGTGACGTTGTGCTAGAATTCTCGCCATTGTGTCCTGTCCTCTGCCCTGTGGAAGCAAGTGACAGCGGCTGAAGCGCAGGGCGTGAAGTGCTGGTACAATGCACGGTGTCTGCAAAACGCCAGATAGGAAACGACGATAACAGCATGATGGACACTTGTGAAGAAATGCCCAAATCCTGACATCACGCAAGATGCACAGGAAACAAAAGGTGTGATGCTATATGCTGATAGAGATGCAGGAGAACGGTGAAGCATGCTAGGTTCAGCTGGGTGTCTTCTTCTTCTTCTTCTTCTTCTTCTTCTTCTTCTTCTTCTTTTTCTTCTTCTTCTTCTTCTTCTTCTTCTTCTTCTTCTTCTTCTTCTTCTTCTTCTTCTTCTTCTTCTTCTTCTTCTTCTTCTTCTTCTTCTTCTTCTTCTTCTTCATCATCTTCTTCGAACGCTCAGACAGCAACTACTCTCCGTCCTATCAGCGAAAGTACGTTGCGCTGCCGTTGAGCCCCTGACAAGTCAAGCCCAGCGTATCCGACTTCGGTACTGGAGAGAATAGTCACCTTTTAAGACTTGGGGAAAAAAGGCAGGAGAATGGACCAAGAAGGCAGAAAATAGACAAGAAGGATGCGACAGGAAGAACAGGAAAAAAAGCAGAAACAAAGAGAAGTATAGAAAAGAGGGAATCCCTAGCTCAGAATTTCCAGAAGGTGGGGATGCTATTTATACTGACAGTCCCCGGCATCCCCACGGATGTGATGATGAAGGTCAGTGTGGGTCACCACAGTGAAGTGACCAGGCAGGTCAGTGTGGGCCAGCAGTGGACGGGCGGTGATGGTGTGAGGAGGCTGCTGTCTCCGGTCTTCCTCTGCTCTGGCTCAGTCCCTGTGGCGGCTTGCCTGCCCGCTGTTGCTGTCTGCATGTCTTGTTCCTGCCTGCATGTCTTGTTCCTGCCTGCATGTCTTGTTCCTGCCTGCATGTCTTGTTTGGCGCTGCTGTTGCTGTCTGCATGTCTTGTTTGATGCTGCTGTTGCTGGCTTTCTTCTTGTTTGTGCGCTGTAATCGTTGTTGTTGTCATTGTTGGTGTTGTTTTGTTGTTATTCTTCATCTTCTTCTTTTGACGCTGCTGCTGCTACTTCTACTACTACTACTACTACTACTACTGCTGCTGCTGCTACTGCTGCTGCTGCTGATGCTGCGACTATTCTACTACGACTATTCTGACTACTGCCATTGCTGCTACTAGAACCCGTAAGTGGTGGTGGTGGTGGTGGTGGTGGTGGTGGTGGTGGTGGTGTTAGTGGAGATGGTTTGTACCATGTGGCAGTGTCAGGACGGCACCTTGCACTGATGCCATAAACTGACCACTGACCAGTCATATGTGTTGGCATAATTATGTCCACAGGTATCTTGTGGACTTCACCTAGTACTGATGGCGTAAACTGACCACTGACCAGTCATGTGTGTTGGTGTGTGTCCACAGGTTTCTTTCCAAGGTCATCCTCAGGACGCCTTCCAGGAATCATCACCCCCACCCTCAGAGCTGTGGCAGCGAGGCGAGGCCTTCTCCACCACAGGGTCAGCCAGGGCACAGTCCATCCACCACTGACCACAGGGAACTGGCCACTGCAGCACTGACCACTGCAGCACTGACCACAGGGTTATTGGCCACTGCAGCACTGACCACAGGGCACTGACCACTGCAGCACTGACCACAGGGCAACGACCACTGCAGCACTGACCACAGGGTTATTGGCCACTGCAGCACTGACCACAGGGCACTGGCCACTGCAGCACTGACCACAGGGAACTGACCACTGCAGCACTGACCACAGGGAACTGACCACTGCAGCACTGACCACAGGGAACTGACCACTGCAGCACTGACCACAGGGCACTGGCCACTGCAGCACTGGTACTGGTCAACTATGGGGGGTCGGCTGCTTCAAAAAGCTTTTATTCTTTGTTTGGAACAAAAACAGCCATAAAATGGTTATAAGTCCTCTTCTGCAGAAATGACTTAATTCTTTCTGAAAAAAGACACTGAAGAGACACGAGAATTAGCCGCTTTAGAAGGGCAACAACTCTATCGACTCGTTTCCGTCAGACCGTGGTATGGTAAACCATTCTGATCATAATGTTCAAAATGCAAACTTTCACAATGATTGTCTGTACCAAATTAAGAAGGTACAATGACAGCTAGAGCGTTGTCTTAGTCAGAAGAAGAATCATCAGGTGACGTACAGCTGACCTACAGGGTTCACGTTGACCCCACTTCACCAGTGACCTGCCCACTGGTTGGAGCAGACAGCCATTAAATCGTTGAGGTTTTACGCCGTTGGCAGCCCTGACGCCACAGATGTGTGGACCACCGTCACCAGGATAATCAGTGTGATACAGCGTCACCAGGATAATCAGTGTGATACAGCGTCACCAGGATAATCAGTGTGATACAGCGTCACCAGGATAATCAGTGTGATACAGCGTCACCAGGAAAATCAGTGTGATACAGCAGACCCTGTCAGTGCTCAGGAAACACCAAGCTGCCTACAGAGTGGGGCACACCTTGCTGGACGACATGGCAACACACACAAGGGAGACAGAGAACGCGCCAGTGGTGAAGTGATAACATAGACACGTGTAGAAAGATAGCGGGTCTGTCGCTCAGTGAAGAGGAAGGATTTGGCCCACCAAGGAACGATCTCGTGCATACGTGCAGTTCTCCAGTGACAACGTGAAGTACACTGACAGACAAGGGGCTGTCTTTGCAGTAAGGTTAGCCCGGTATCTGTTAAGGACAGCGACAAATGTAGCGACAAAATTAACAAAGCCAAAACAAGGACAACAAACCTTAACAATAAAACAATGAGAACAATGCGTGAGGGTAAACTGATACACGAGTACGAATTGTATGACAACAAATATCAGCGGCAACATCATTAGCAACAACAACAGCAATAACAGTGTGTGAGATAACTACTGGACGTAGGGGGAGAGGAGAGGTGAGGGACAGGAACACGGAAGAGGATTAGGCAGAGGATTAGGAAGAGGAGGAGGAGGAGGAAGAGGAGGCCAGGTCAACGTTGGCTGTGCAGTGAGGTTCTAGTCACGCTCTGCTCTTCACATCTGCAGTGCCACCCACTTACCCCATCACCATGGTCAGTACTCTCTCTCTGTGTGTGTGTGTGTGTGTGTGTGTGTGTGTGTGTGTGTGTGTGTGTGTGTGTGTGTGTGTGATGCAGAGGGGGTGGAGGAGGGAAGGGGGGATAATGTGGTTTTTGTATGTCAACTTGAGTGTATGTGTGTGTGTGTATGTGTGTGTGTGTGTGTGTGTGTGTGTGTGTGTGTGTGTGTGCGCACACGTGCGTGTGGGTGTTTGCACACGAGCACTTGTGTTTGCTTTATGCGCCTCTTAGCTTTCTGCCTGTCTGCCTGCCTGTCTGTCTGTATGTCAGTCTGTCTGCCTGCCTGTCTGATTGTGTGTATATCAGTCTGTCTGTCTGCCTGCCTGTCTGATTGTCTGTATGTCAGTCTGTCTGCCTGTCTGATTGTCTGTATGCCAGTCTGTCTGCCTGCCTGCCTGTCTGATTGTCTGTATGTCAGTTTGTCTGTCTGCCTGCCTGTCTGATTGTCTGTATGTCAGTCTGTCTGTCTGTCTGATTGTCTGTATGTCAGTCTGTCATTCTGTCTGCCTGTCTGATTGTCTGTATGTCAGTCTGTCTATCTGCCTTCCTGTCTGATTGTCTGTATGTCTGTATGTCAGTCTGTCTGCCTGTCTGATTGTCTGTATGTCAGTCTGTCTGTCTGCCTGCCTGTCTGATTGTCTGTATGTCAGTCTGTCTGTCTGCCTGCCTGTCTGATTGTCTGTATGTCAGTCTGTCTGTCTGCCTGCCTGTCTGATTGTCTGTATGTCAGTCTGTCTGTCTACCTGCCTTTCTGATTGTCTGTATGTCAGTATGTCTGTCTGCCTTCCTGTCTGATTGTCTGTATGTCAGTCTGTCTGTCTGCCTTCCTGTCTGATTGTCTGTATGTCAGTCTGTCTGTCTACCTGCCTGTCTGATTGTCTGTATGTCTGTCTGTCTGCCTTCCTATCTGATTGTCTGTATGTCAGTATGTCTGTCTGCCTGTCTGTCTGTATGTCAGTCTGTCTGTCTGCCTTCCTGTCTGATTGTCTGTATGTCAGTCTGTCTGTCTGCCTGCCTTTCTGATTGTCTGTATGTCAGTCTGTCCGCCTGCTTGTCTGATAGTGTGTATGTCAGTCTGTCTGCCTGCCTGTCTGATTGTCTGTCTGCCTGTCTGTCTGTCTGTCTGTCTGTGATGTGACAAAATCACTTACCATCAGAATGTTAATAGCTCTTAGTTGATAGATTGAAACACTATGATATTCATTGTAATGTATTTACCCAATCTTTTTATCACAGAGAGAGAGAGTGTGTGTGTGTGTGTGTGCGTGCGTGCGTGCGTGTGTGTGTAGTGTAGTGTAGTTTAGTTTACTGCGCTTGCGCGCCTGTGTGTGTATGTGTGCGCAGATGTATGTGGGCATGTGTGTGTCGGCGGGCGTGTGCCCGTGCGTGTGCTTGCATATGCGCGTTCCTTTAATTTTTGGCGAGAAGAGAGAGATGTTCCCGAACTTGATGCTGAGAGCAAAGATGACAGCGAGGCCGACCGTTTCAGAGCCTGTCTTTGAGCAGGTTCCGTCAGGTGTTCCCTGCTTGGTATCAGGTGTTGCCTGCTGGTATCAGGTGTTGCCTGCTGGTATCAGGTGTTGCCTGCTGGTATCAGGTGTTGCCTGCTGGTAGCAGGTGTTGCCTGCTTGGTAGCAGGTGTTGCCTGCTGGTAGCAGGTGTTGCCTGCTGGTATCAGGTGTTGCCTGCTTGGTAGCAGGTGTTGCCTGCTTGGTAGCAGGTGTTGCCTGTTTGGTAGCAGGTGTTGCCTGTTTGGTAGCAGGTGTTGCCTGCTGGTATCAGCAGAGGAAGAGAGAACCTCCTGGCCTGAGGACCAGCTGTGGTGTGAGGGTTGTCTGTTTGAGCAGTGGACAAGGAGAAGCTCTGTGTGTGTGTGTGTGTGTGTGTCTGTGTCTGTGTGTGTCTGTGTGTGTGTGTGTGTGCGCGTGTGTGTCTGTGTGTGTGTGTGTGTGTGTGTGTGTCTGTGCGTGTGTGTGTGTGTGTGTGTGTGCGTGTGTGTATGTGTGTCTGTGCGTGTGTGTGTCAGTGCGTGTGTGTGTGTGTGTGTGTCTGTGCGTGTGTGTCTGTGTGTGTGTGTGTCTTGTGTGTGTGTGTGTGTGTGTCTGTGTCTGTGTGTGTGTCTGTGCGGTGTGTGTGTGCGTGTGTGTGTCTGTGTGTGTGTCTGTGCGTGTGTGTGGTCTGTGCGTGTGTGTGTGTGCGTGTGTGTGTCTGTGTGTGTGTCTGTGCGTGTGTGTCTGTGTGTGTGCGTGTGTGTGTCTGTGTCTGTGTGTCCGTGTGTGTGTGTCTGTGCGTGTGTGTCTGTGTCAGTGCGTGTGTGTCTGTGTCAGTGTGTGTGTCTGTGTGTGTGTCTGTGTGTGTGTCTGTGCGTGTGTGTCTGTGTCAGTGTGGTGTGTGTGTTAGTGTGTGTGTCTGTGTGTGTGTGAGTGTGTGTGTGTGTGTGTGGTGTGTGTGTGTGTGTGTGTGTGTGTGTGTGTGTGTGGAGGTAATGCAGTCACACAATAGACGACTGTCAAGGCCTGTGCGTGTGGGGTGTGATGGCTAGGCTGCT
>CM054142.1:1498039-1508039 GCA_028751875.1 Rapana venosa
TTGGAGGCCTTATTCGGGTATTCTGTTTCTATTATACCATGTTAAAATTACTCTACCTGTATAGATCTACTGTTAAAATTACTCTACCTGTATAGATATACTGTTAAAATTACTCTACTTGTATAGATCTACTGTTAAAATTACTCTATCTGTATGGATTTACTGCTAAAATTACTCTATCTGTATAGATTTACTACTAAAATTACTCTATATGTATATATTTACTGCTAAAATTACTCTAGCTGTATAGATTTACTGCTAAAACTACTCTATCTGTATAGATCTACTGCTAAAATTACTCTATATGGATCTACTGTTAAATTACTCTATCTGTATAGATCTACTGTTAAAATGACTCTACCTATATAGATCTACTGTTAGAATTACTCTACCTGTATAGATCTACTGTTAGAATTACTCATCTGTATAGATCGTACTGTTAAAATTACTCTATATGTATAGATCGTATTTTTTTAGAGTGTGGTGCGTGTTTCTATTATATCATTTTAAAATTACTCCATCTGTATAGATCGTACTGTTAAAATTACTCTATCTATATAGATCTACTGTTACAATTACTCTATCTGTATAGATCTGCTGTTAAAATGACTCTATCTGTATAGATCTACTGCTAAGATTACTCTGTATATGTCTACTGTTAAAATTACTCTATATGTATAGATCTACTGTTAAAATTACACTATATGTATAGACCTACCCTTAAAATTACTCTATATGTACAGATCTACTGTTAAAATTACTCTATATGTATAGATCGTACTGTTAAAATTACTCTCTATATATAGGTCTACTGTTAAAAATACTCTATCTGTATAGATCTACTGTTAAAATTACTCTACATGTATAGATCTACTGTTAAAATTACTCTATATAGGTCTACTGTTAAAATTACTCTATCTGTATAGATCTACTGTTAAAATTACTCTATCTGTATAGATCTACTGTTAAAATTACTCTATATGTATAGATATACTGTTAAAATTACTCTCTATATATAGGTCTACTGTTAAAATTACTCTATATGTATAGATCTACTGTTAAAATTACTTTCTGTATATAGGTCTACTGTTAAAATTGTTCTAGATCGTATTGTTTTAGAGTGGGGTGCGTGTTTCTATTATATCATTTTCAAATTACTCGTCTGTATAGATCGTACTCTTCTTCTTCTTCTTCTTCTTCTTCTCTTGTTCTTCTTCTTCTTGTTCTTGTTGTTGTTGTTGTTGTTGTTGTTGTTGTTGTTGTTGTTGTTTTCTTCTTCTTCTTCTTCTTCTTCTCTTCTTCTTCTTCTTCTTCTTCTTCTTCTTCGTGGAACCCTCAGACAGCCACTATTGTCTGTTATTTGAGCGAAAATGCGTTGCGCTGCTGTTAAGCGCCTGACAAGTCAGGCCCAGCGCATCCGACTTCGGCATAAGAGAGAATTGTTATCTTTTAAGTCTTTCTGGGAAAAAGGCAGGAGAATGGACCAAGGAGGCAGAAAATAGGCAAGAAGAAGGGGAGATGACAGGAAGAAAAGGAACAAGGCAGAAACAAAGAAAGTGATAGAAAAGAAATTTTCTAGCACGAAATTTCCAGAATGTGGGGATGCTTTTCATGCTGATAGTCCCCTGGCATCCTCACAGGGAAGTACTGTTTTGAATATCAATGTTTTGGCTTTGTCATTATGTTTTTAGATTGCACTGGCTATTTCTACAGTAATTGTTGCTTTTATATTGCAATGAATATTTCTACAATATTGTTTTGAATTCTAATGATTGTCTACACTACTGTTTTTAGATTGCAATTTTTTAAAGTAAACTATTTATAGATTGAACTTTATTTCTATCATGCAGTTTGCTTTTGAATTGTAATGTTTTTTTCTATCACCCTGTTTTTAATTGCAACGTTTCTTTCTATACGTTTGTTTTTCGATTGCTCTTTTTATTGTGGTAATGTTTATCCATTGCAATATTTATTTCTCTCACGATGTTTTCACATATTGTGATCAGTGGTTGCATGGAGCTTCGAGCGGACATTGTCTCAACTGCATACATACTGTTTGATGTTTCTGAAGACACGACGAGATGAACTAGCCTGCACATTTTGCTTCTTGGATTTTTACCCTGCAAAGGCAAATCGGGGACGGCATAGCTCAGTGGTCAGAGCACTCTCTTTCCCCCAGCTAAGGTTAAGAAGCAACGAGCGTGGTTATTAAGTGGATGGGTGACCGTTTGCGTGCTCGTCTTGAATTCAGTACAGTCCCCCAGTTCACCCAGCGGTAAATGGGTACCTGCCTCTTTAGGGTCAGGGAAGGTAAAGCAGCGAGGGAGAGGAGATGGGCGCCGCCCTCAATATGCTGGCCCCGGGAGAAGCTGAGTTCTCCACAACAACCGCATAGGTAATTGAAACACCCTTACCTTACTATACCTTGAAAGAGGTATCATTGGCAGAGTTTTCAAGGTTGTGACTCCCTGTTTGAGAGTTCATCTGCAGGAAGAGGCAGGCTACAGCACATATAGAGGTGACTTGATAGGGATGCTTTAATGGAGATGCTTTATTAGAGACATGGAGGCACCGTGGTCGAGTGGTTTAGGCGGTCAACTCGTGATCCAGAGGTCGCGGGTTCGATCCCCGCTCGGGTCGGTGTTGTGTCCTTGGGAAAGACACTTTACTCCTATTTTCCTCACTCCACCCAGGTGTACAAGTGGGTACCAGCTCTGCTGGGGAAGTATCTGGCGACAGACTAGCGTCCTGTCACAGGGGTGGTGAAAAACCATCAGTTCGCTTAACGCTACAGAAACCGGGATAAGCTCCGGCTCTATGGGCCTTCTGGCTCGAAAGAACATACTTACTTACTTTATTAGAGACGCTTTAATGGAAATGCTTTATGTGCTTATTGTCAAGCAGTCCATGGACATCATATTCAGCTGGAAAACCAATGACTGAAGGCCTTGAAATCAAACCAATGATTGAAGGCCCTGAAATCAAACACTGATTGAAGGCCCTGAAGGCAAACCAATGATTGAAGGCTCTGAAATCAAACCAATGATTGAAGGCCCTGAAATCAATCACTGATTGAAGGCCCTGAAGGCAAACACTGATTGAAGGCCCTGAAATCAAACACTGATTGAAGGCCCTGAAATCAAACACTGATTGAAGGCCCTGAAATCAAACACTGATTAAAGGCCCTGAAATCAAACACTGATTGAAGGCCCTGAAAGCAAGGACCTGCATGGTCAGATCAGAGGCTGTCCCTCCCTGACTCTAGTCCTCTCCTTTCTGCATCTCCGGGATGAGCTCTCCGTGTGTGTGTGTGTGTGTGTGTGTGTGTGTGTGTGTGTGTGTGTGTGTGTGTGTGTGTGTGTGGTGTGTGTGTGACTGTGTGTGTGTGACTGTGTGTGTGTGTGTGAATGTGTGTGTGTGTGTGACTGTGTGTGTGTGTGTGTCTGTGTATTTGTGTCTGTGTATTTGTGTCTGTGTATTTGTGTCTGTGTGTGTTGTCTGTGTGTGTCTGTGTATTTGTGTCTGTGTATTTGTGTCTGTGTGTGTCTGTGTGTGTCTGTGTGTGTCTGTGTATTTGTGTCTGTGTATTTGTGTCTGTGTGTGTCTGTGTATTTGTGTCTGTGTATTTGTGTCTGTGTGTGTGTCTGTGTGTGTCTGTTCGTCTGTGTGAGAGACAGACAGACAGACAGACGGAGACAAACAGACAGAGACAAAAGAGCACACTCAATAGAAATCCCTACTTTCCCACCTCCCTCCTTCTTCCTAACTTAAGATGTTAGGGCTTTCAATGTAAAACAAACACACAAACAAAGAAACAAACAACAAACAACAAACAAACAAACAACAAACAAACAAACAACAAACAAACGAACAAACAATCCCCATATCCCAGCAACGTTTTGCTGGAAAACCCCCCAAAGAAACAAAGAAACGAATCCTGAATGTCTACCACTCTCTTTCTTTCCCTCCTGTTGGAAAAACGAGGATGTCGGTGTTTTTGTTCAGCCTCTTTGGCTCAGTAGTCACTTTTGTGTTGTGGACAAGTGTGAAAGAGGTTTGATGAGTGACACTTTTTGGGCGCCTTCTCTACACTAGACAGGAGTAAATGACATTTCTGCGTTGTCAGTCTTTCTTAGTTTATTTAGTTAGTTCGTTGTTTTTCTTACTTCTGCATCAGAATGTCATTTCCTGACGTGAAGTAAAGTTCAGTGGCCTGGCCTGGCTTGGCTTCTGAAGTTTAATCTACGCGTGCAAGTGGATGTGTAGTTCTGTTTGTAGTTTCGTTTTACAATTTCTCTTCATCTTATAGGATCAGCTGAACTGAAATGACTTCAATACCACTCCTGTCACGGTACACTTCTCTGCGTGAAATTTGGGCTGCTCCACCCGAAGGGGGAAGGGGGGGGAGGGGAGGGGAGGGGCGGGGTGTGCGTCGCCACAAGAGCATCGCCACCCTTTTTTTTCATTTTTCTGTCCGCAAAATATTATTCCCCCTTTAAGAACTTTTTTCTACAGAATTTTACCAGGAACAATTCTCTTGTTGCTGTGGTTTTTTTCCACAGACGTTGAATGCGTGTTGCACATGAGATCTTGGTTTAATTGTCTCCTCCGAAAGACTAGCTCCCAGACCACAGCTCATGGTCTAGGGGATGTGGGGAAAAGTTTCGGGCACATTGGGGATCGAACCCGAACCTTTCACTTTGTAGGCGGGTGTGTTACCTCTAGACCACTGCGCCACTGCCTGCTGTGTGCTGCAGGTGTTCCATGCAGAACTCATAGCTGGGTGGTTTGAAGACTGACCGTCGTTTGCATGTTTCTTCTCTTCTCTTCTCTTCTCTTCTCTTCTCTTCTCTTTTCTTCTCTTTTCTTCTCTTCTCTTCTTTCTCTTCTCTTCTCTTCTTTCTCTTCTCTTCTCTTCTCTTCTCTTCTCTTCTCTTCTCTTCTCTCTGCCAGTTTCTCTGAAGATCACAGTTTGCAGGCAGTCTTTGATTCTGAGGGCCTGGTGTAAAGGTTTCTTTCTGGGCGTCGTCATTTTCTTCACAGTTTCATCGACATTGCTTGTGTCTTTCCTGAGTTTTATTTCCGTTTATATATATATATAGATATATATATATTTTTTTAGATTTTGAGGACAATGGAATAAGCAAGCATGTACTTTTTTCACATCTTTTCCCCGTTTACATATGGTTTTGCCAATATAGACATCTGTTCCCGCTGGCACACAATGGCCTACTCTTCCGAGTGGAACAGGTTTTAACGTGTGCGTAAGATGTTCTGCGCGAGTTGGCACGCCGGGTCTTCGGTTCTATATTCATGGGAAGGCCTTCTGGGGGAGGTGGCAGTGATGGCAACTCCAGGGGAAGAATCTCCTTCAACAGGATTCGAACCCGGGTCAGCAGATCGCAAGCGCAGTGCATGATGTTTTAACCACTAGGCTAGGGTTATTTGCAGACTGTTTGCCTTTCCTTCTCTCCTCTTTCTTAGATTGTTTGGAGATCAAAGAGTTCAGGTGGCCTTTGATGTGCAGGGTTTGCTCTTAAAGGCCTCTGGTCCTTGTCATTTTCTTCACATGAATTTTCCTTCAAATTGTTTGGGTTTTTTCCTGTTTCCTTTGGTGTGAACACTGGTATGGCCAGTGTGGTCGGCCTGGTCATCATTCCCATCATCATCATCATCATCATCATCGTTGTCTTTATCATCAGAACGGAATAGTGATGATAGTGTCCAAAATGATATGTGAGCGGTTGCTTGTTTGCGAATGATTTGAATGCAAGCACTTTGATTTTTTTGCTTTACAAGATTCAGAGTTTTAAATATTCCGTTTATGATTATGATGATTATTGTTACTGTTGTTATTGTTATTTTCTAAAAAAATCAATACATGGTTGAGATTTTTTGTCGATCGTTCTCATTTCAGTGGGCATAATTTTGGGAGGGAGGAGAGAGAGAGAGAGAGAGAGAGAGAGAGAGAGAGAGAGAGAGAGAGAGAGAGCTGACAGAGAAACAAGAGACAAGGCACACAAACAGAAGGAGAGAGAGAGAGAATGTAGTAGAAAGAGAGATAAGGGAAATTCTTCCTTACCCCCCCCCCCCCCCCCCTATAAAAAAGACCAAAAAGTAAGAGGCTAAATCCCTGACCTTTTCCTACTGCCTGCTTTACAGTCAGTTCACCAGACCCTGACCTTTTCCTACAGCCTGCTTCACAGTCAGTCCACCAACCCTGACCTTTTCCTACAGCCTGCTTCACAGTCAGTCCACCAACCCTGACCTTTTCCTACAGCCTGCTTCACAGTCCACCAACCCTGACCTTTTCCTACAGCCTGCTTCACAGTCCACCAGGCCCTGACCTTTTCCTACAGCCCGCTTCACAGTCCACCAGACCCTGACCTTTTCCTACAGCCTGCTTCACAGTCCACCAACCCTGACCTTTTCCTACAGCCTGCTTCACAGTCAGTCCACCAGGCCCTGACCTTTTCCTACAGCCTGCTTCACAGTCAGTCCACCAGGCCCTGACCTTTTCCTACAGCCCGCTCCACAGTCCACCAGACCCTGACCTTTTCCTACAGCCCGCTTCACAGTCCACCAGACCCTGACCTTTTCCTACAGCCCGCTTCACAGTCCACCAGACCCTGACCTTTTCCTACAGCCTGCTTCACAATCCACCAGGCCCTGACCTTTTCCTACAGCCTGCTTCACAATCCACCAGGCCCTGACCTTTTCCTACAGCCTGCTTCACAGTCCACCAGGCCCTGTGAACATTGCCAGTCATCAGGGGAGGCTACCCGCTGTGAGCAGGCATGGAGATTGCCTCCTCTTGAGGAGTGGGGTAGGGGGGGGGGGGGGGGGGTAGAGGGGATAAATGAAAGGGGATGGTGGGATGGCGGGGCAGTTGTGAGGTAATGCAGTTAGCGGGGTTGTTAGAAGGGGATGGATGGGGTGGGGGTGGGGTGGGGAGGGGGTGGGGTGATGACAGTAGGGCGCCAATCAAGTACTTAATGTCTTCACCGAGACATTGTCCAGTGCAGGTAGGCTTCATGGCCTGTCGCCGCCACGGGACAAGGGGCGGTCAGGATTTGGGGGTGGTGTTTTTCTTCTTTTCTGCCACTCTGTGCAGTTGTTGTTATTCATTCATGTTCATTAGCAGGGGGCCTGACATTATAAACAGCATCCCCATATTCTGGAAATGTTGTGCTAGAAATGTCCTCTTTTCTATCCCTTTCTTTGTTTCCGCCTTGTTCTCTTTCTTCCTGCCACCTTCGTGTCTAGTTTCTGCCTTCGTGGTCCATTCTCCCGCCTGTTTTACAGGAAGACTTCAAAGATAACAATTCTCTCTCATGCCGAAGTCGGATGCGCTGGTCTTGACTTGTCAGGCGCTTAACGGCAGCGTGAAGCATTTCGCTCATATAACAGACACCAATAGTGGCTGTCTGGGCATCCGACGAAGAAGAAGAATATTCTTTTTGTCTGTCGTTATCTGTTTTCTTTTTCTATTTTTCTGACTTTATTCATCTTATCATTTTTTCTTCCAGTCTGTGCCTGTCTTCCATTCTTTCCTATTTTTCTTCATTTTATCTTCTTTCTTTCTAACTGTCTATTTCTGTCTTCCTTTTCTCATTTTCCCTACTTGTGCTGTGTGTCCCTCCCTCTTCTCTTTCCTGTTAAGTCTGACTTTGTTCTTCTCTTATGTTGTTTGTGTGTTCTTTTTATAATTCTTTTCTATTGTTCCTTTGTTTGTTAGCCTATGTCCTTGTTGCTGTGTTTAATCTAAATCTGGACAAAATATCCTTTCATGTTATTTGATCTGGTGGATTTAGGCGTTTATTTCATCCATGTATTTTTTTTAACCTGTGGAGAGGTTAAGATTTTATGTTTCTGACGAAGACAGTTGCTTACCTCTCTCTCTCTCATCATGGGATTTGCTAACCTGTTTAAAGATAAAACACCTGAAAGTGCTGGATGCAACAGACTCAGAGCACTTACCTGTCGAATTAGATGTTAAACTCTACATACAACAGAATAGTAAGGACAATATTGATACTGCTGACAAGGAAGGGAAAAAATCATGTTTGAGGGAGAAAATCATTTGCAGAAAGAAAAGGAGGGAGGTTTCAAAAAGACAGTCAACGAAAGTAGTATCAGAGTTAAACTATTTCATTCACTAACAGCAATGTGGATAAGGCCCTCGAGTTATTTGTTGACTGCCTCCTAACGGCAAGTAAGTGCATGGTTAAACAATGCAATATGGGGAAAAAGCACAGGCGATCTCCTTGGTCTGATGCTGAGTGTCACAGAGCAAAACAAATGACAAAGAATCAGTTAAGAACATATAGAAGAACGAGGAAGGATTTTGATAGGAAAACATATCTAGAAGGGAAAAAGCAGTGTAGATTTTTGTTAAAACAAAAGAAAAAAGGGTTAAGAAAAGATCTCGCTGAATTGTTGACAAAGAAAAGCAGCGATTCTGCATTATTTTGGAAAGAACTAAAAAGGATTGGAG
Source organism: Rapana venosa (assembly GCA_028751875.1). Taxonomy (NCBI): domain Eukaryota; kingdom Metazoa; phylum Mollusca; class Gastropoda; order Neogastropoda; family Muricidae; genus Rapana; species Rapana venosa. Next base: position 1,506,537 of record CM054142.1, read on the forward strand.
GGAGCGAAAGGACTGACATCAGTGATCAATACAACTTGAAGAATGGTATGAACATTTCAAGAATGTGTACAATACTGGGAAAATACAGTTTAAAGATAACACTGATTCAGAAAGCAGTTTGGAAGAAGACAAAGATAATATCTTAAATATGCCCTACTAAAAGAAGAAATTAAACGTGCAATAAACAATCTAAAATGTGGCAAATCCCCAGGAATAGATGGTGTTACAGCAGAGATGCAAAAAGCAGGTAATGGAGTTGTGATAGAGCTTTTGGAAAAAAAATCAAATATTTAGTCAAGGCATTTATCCTAAAGAATGGACAAAAGCAAAAGTAGTTCCTATTTTTTAAAAGGGTCATGCAGACAAACCAGACAATTATAGAGGGGTTTCGTTAATTAGTATATTATGTAAATGTTATACACCAATTCTTAACACACGACTGTACTTGTGGTTGGAAGACACGCACAGTATTGTTGAAAACCAGGCAGGTTTCAGGAGAAATTATTCTATAGTCGATCATATCTTTACATTGTATTCTGTTATCCAGAAATGTCTAAATAGTGGGAAAAGAAAGCTGTACGTGGCATTTATTGATATCAAGAAAGCCTTTGACTCTGTATATCACCAAAAACTACTTGAAGCTGTTCTTGATGCTGGAGTGAGGGGAAAGTTTTTTTGTTCTCTCAAAGCTATGTATAGTTCACTCTTAACCTGTGTAAGAATAAATAACAAATACACCGACTTTTTTCATTGTCCTACGGGAGTTCGCCAAGGTTGTGTTCTTAGTCCAACCCTTTTTTCACTGTTTATAAATAACTTAGCTCATCATATTAATGAAAATGGTGTTCATGGTATTCAGCTTATCCCAACTGTGACTGAATTGTTTATTCTCTTATTCGCTGATGACGTAGTATTGTTGTCAACCACTCCCAGAGGATTGCAGACTCAACTGATTTATCTAGAAACTGGTTGTGATAAATTAAATTTTAGAGTTAATAAAGAAAAGACTACAGTTATGGTTTTTAGAAAAGGTGGACACCTATCAAAAAATGAAAAATGGTTTTATGATGATGATCTTGTAGAAGTGGTTAACAGTAACACGTATCTCCGATTCACACACACGACAAGACTAAGTTGTAAACTTGGAACTGCTGCTTTTTTTACTAAAGGAAAAAGAGCGGTGCATATTTTAAGCAGAGTTTATTCAAAGTGCAAAGAAATGACACAAAAAACTTTTTTTCAAGACATTTGACACAATAGTGCAGTCGATATTGTTAAACTCTTCTGAAGTCTGGGGAGTTAATAGACTGGATAACCTTGAACAAGTACACCTTTTAGCTTGCAAGCATATCTGGGCGTACCTTTGTAAACGCCGAACAAATTAGTGTACGGTGACTTAGGCAGGTATTCTCTTTTCATTAACACAACTGTCAGATCTGTGAAATACTGGCTGCATTTACTGCAGATGGAAGCAGATAGACTTCCAAAACAATGCTATCAGAT
>CM054142.1:1515539-1520539 GCA_028751875.1 Rapana venosa
CCTGTTCCACCTTGGGCAGCGTAGGACGTTTGTGCCGGTGGGAACGGATAACAAAATTGATAAAACCGCATACACACAGAGACTGGGTTTAAGACTATAGTGGCTATTTCAGTATCCTGGAAGTAAAAGAAAAACAAATCTCTCTCTCCCTCTCTCTCTCTCTCTCCTCTCTCTCTCTCTCTCTCTCTCTCTCTCTTCTCTCTCTCTCTCTCTCTCTTCATAGGACTTATTGATTATCCGCTCTCTATACTTTCTTCATAATTATTTTTCTGACCCACCCCATGCCCCCACCCTACCTATTCTGAAGGAACCGCATTACCTTCTCCTCTACTGCGCATTGACCTTTTGGACTGGGGTCTGGATACAAAAGAGACAAAAGAGCTCCTTTGTAAGCTCTTATTCTTTTCCATCACTCCAACCCCCACCCCCAAAAAAGTTCCCCGGGGTGTCCTGCCTGTTGCAGAGAGGGCACAGCCAGCTGCAGGTGTAACCTGGTGCCTCCAGTGTGCAGGCCCGCTACATGGTCAGCCGCCCAGCTTTCCTTCCTTGCTGCATGCCTCTTGAGGCCAGGCAAGGTTTCTCTGCCTGCAATTCGGGCTGCTCTCCCCTGGGGAGGGATGGGGGTGGGTGAGAAAGCACGTCGCCACAAGGACAACGCCACCCAGTGTGTTTTTTAAATTTCTTTTTCCTGTCTGCAGGTATATTTGTTTCTCTATCAGGGTGGCTTTTTATGCTACAGAATTTTTCCCAGGGACAACTCTCTTGTGGGCTCTTTTACGTGCGCTAAACGCATATTGTACGCGAGACCTCGGTGTATCGTCTCAATTGAAAGACTAGCACCTAGACCACCACTCACAGTCTAGTGGATAGGGGACTATTCTTTTTAGAACAGAGATTTTTAAAAGCATTTTCGAAATAAGCACTTATGTGGGTTGTTGTTGTTTGGTCATTGTTGGGTTGTTTTTTTTTGGGGGGTGTGTTTTTTGTTGGGGTGTTTTTTTTTTTTACATCCTGTCCCCGTGGGATCAAACCCCCACACACTTCGAACCCGGACTTTTGGATTTTTCCTCTGGAGTTAACATCAGTGCAGACTCTACTCTCCCCAAAAGTCCTTTGGAGGAGACTATAAACGCACGCAGAACATCTTGCGCACACGTTAAAACCCGTTCCGTTTTTTGGAAGAGTAAGCCATTGTGTATCGGTGGGAATGATGACAAAATTCACAAACTGCAAACACCACACGGTGACAGGATTTTTTTAAAAAGCACATGAGTGCTTATTCCATTATCCTCGATATAAAAGAATAACAACAAAAAACACACACTGTGGCCTCAGCTGATCATTTTTACGCAGATGACTCTCAGATTCAAAGCAGTGTTACTCCTGAAAATCTGCCTTCTCTCCTGGCAAATAGGCCCACTGCTTTGAAGATATTCAAAATTGGATGACACAGAACAAATTACAGCTAAATGCAGATAAAACCGAAGCCATGCTTGTAGGGACCAAACACAAACTCTCTTCCATTACAACAGCTTCAATAGAACTTGGCAATGCATCAGTCCCTCTATCCACTGCTGTGAAGTACCTAGGTGTTGTTATCGACAACACACTCTCTATGCAAAAATTCATCACCCAAACCTGTCAGTCGTGCTACTATCAGTTACGGCGTATTAGTGCAATTCGAAAGTACCTGTCCACCGATGCAACAGCCAAACTTGTCACTTCTCTCATTCTTTCACGTCTGGACTATTGCAATTCTCTTTTGGCTGGTCTGCCAGCATCATCTATCCACTCCATTCAACGTATACAAAACTCCGCAGCTCGACTAGTTCTCAGAAAGAAAAAATCGGAGCACATTACCCCCCTCTTGCGATCTCTCCACTGGCTGCCTGTGCCACAGAGAGTAGAATATAAGATCAGCACCCTCTGTTACAAATGTCTCCACAAAACTGCACCCTTCTACCTCTGTGAATGTCTTAACCTGTACACTCCTTCACGTTCCCTTCGCTCTGCTGCAGATGCCTTGTGCCTACGAATACCTAGATTCAACCAATCTACTGTTGGCCGCCGCTCTTTCTCTATTTCGGGTCCATCGCCCTGGAATGAGCTCCCTCTCTCTCTTCGCCAAAAGCCTAGCTATGACACTTTTAAATCAAGCCTCAGACATAATTATTTCAAACCTAAGATTTCCCCCCTCCTGTCTCATATCAGAACTATCCCACCCTTCACTAACCCATGTCCTATCACCCTGCTAAAGTATATGACCTGTGCTGGGTGTGTTGTGTGTGTGTGTGTGTGTGTGTGTGTGTGTGTGTGTGTGTGTGTGTGTGTGTGTGTGTGTGTGTGTGTGTGTGCTTTTGAAAAAAACATTTGACTATTGCAATTTTATTTCATAGATTTGGTCTGCAGTACCATGTTTGTAATATCTGTTTGAACTATTGATTATTTTTCATTGGTGTATGACTGTGTAAGATTAGGTCGAATGCATGCGCTTTGATTTGTCTTTGCAAGATATAGCGCTATATAAGTTCCATTTATTATTATTATTATTATTATTATTATTATTATTGCCTTTGCTGTGCTGTGCTGTGCTGTGCTGTGCAGTGCTGTGCTGTGCTGTGCTGCTGTGCTGTGCTGTGGCTGTGCAGTGCTGTGCTGTGCTGTGCTGTGCTGTGCTGTGCAGTGCTGTGCTGTGCTCTGCAGTGCTGTGCTGTGCTGTGCAGTGCTGTGCTGTGCTGTGCAGTGCTGTGCTGTGCAGTGCTGTGCTGTGCAGTGCTGTGCTGTGCAGTGCTGTGCTGTGCTGTGCAGTGCTGTGCAGTGCTGTGCTGTGCTGTGCTGTGCTGTGCTGGTGTTCAATGGTGCTGATCATGGACAACTGACGTAGAGGGAAAGAGGGATGGCTAGACCTGTTAGTCTGCAGCAGAGAAAGAGACGAGAGGGTAGTGAGAAGAAGAGGAGGGGGAGGGGGTGTGCAGATTGCCTGGTGGTGTTAGCTGAGCAGGAGGATTTCCTGCAGGGCTCTGCTCTGTGATTGTGTCCCCCCCCCCCCCCCCCCCGCTACCGGTAAATGTCACCTGGCAGGTTTGTGGGGTTTTCTGGGGGTTGTGTTTTTGTTTTGTAGAATTTGTTTTGTACTGATCTGTGTGTGTGTGTGTGTGTGTGGTGTTTGTTTTTATTTAAGCACTTATATGCTTCTTTACATCCAGTGCGTGCGTGCGAGCGTGTCGTGCGTGGTGTGTGTGTGTGTGTGTGTGTGTGTGTGTGTGTGTGTGTGTGTGTGTGTGTGTGGTGTGTAATCAGAATCAGAAATTATTTATTGCCATAAAAGTCTTGTGTGTGTGTGTACGTGTGTGTCCCAGTGCCTGTGTCTGTGCCTGTCTCTGTCTGTCTGTCTGTGCCTGTCTCTGTCTGTGTCTCTGTCTGTCTGTCTGTCTCTCCGTCTGTCTGTCTGTCTGTGTCTCTGTCTGTCTGTCTCTCCGTCTGTCTGTCTGTCTCTGTCTGTATCTCTGTCTGTCTGTCTGTCTGTGTCTCTGTCTCTGTCTGTGTCTCTGTCTGTGTCTCTGTCTGTGTCTGTCTCTGTCTCTGTGCCTGACTCTGTCTGTGTCTCTGTCTGTCTCTGTCTGTGTCTCCGCTGTCTGTCTGTCTCTGTCTGTGTCTGTTGTCTCTGTCTGTGTCTCTGTCTGTGTCTCTGTCTGACTCTGTCTGTGTCTCTGTCTGTCTCTGTCTGTGTCTCCGTCTGTCTGTCTGTCTCTGTCTGTGTCTCTGTCTGTCTGTCTCTGTCTGTGTCTCTGTCTGTGTCTCTGTCTGTCTGTCTGTGTCTCTGTCTTTGTCTCTGTCTGTGTCTCTGTCTGTGTCTCTGTGTCTCTGTCTGTGTCTCTGTCTGTGTCTCTGTGTCTCTGTCTGTCTCTGTCTGTGTTCCTCGTCTCTGTGTCTCTGTCTGTGTCTCTGTCTGTCTCTGTCTGTGTCTCTCTCTGTGTCTCTGTGCCTGTGTCTCTGTCTGTGTCTTTGTGTCTCTGTCTGTGTGTCTGTCTGTGTCTCTGTCTGTCTCTGTATGTCTCTGTCTGTCTGCCTCTGTAGATGTGTGTCTGTAAATGTAGTCACGACTCAGCAGATGTCATACACAGGGGGTTGTCTTCCAGCAGTAACATTGCCCACAGAGCAACATCTGCCCAGAACACTGCAGACAGACAGTCACACCAGAGTTGGTAGGGGGGGGGGGAGGGAGAGGAGTGGTGAGGGGCGGAGTGAGAAGGGATGGAGGGCTCTGCGGCCTTGATGTCCTTCTTCTTTTTCCTCCTCCTCCTCGACTTCTTCTTCTTCTTCTTCTTCTTCTTCTTCTTCTTCTTCTTCTTCTTCTTCTTCTTCTTCTTCTTCTTCTTCTTTTTCAAGAGCTCAGACAGCCAGAATGGGTGTCTGTCATAGTTAAAGCAAAAATGCCTGGCTCTGTCGTCAAGGGCCTGCAAGTCAGGCCCAGAGCATTGACTTCGGCGTTGGAGAGAAGTGTTATACTTTAAGTGTTTCTGGACCAGAAAAACCAAGAAGGCAGGAAATAGACAAGAAAGAGGTGACAGGAAGAAAAGGAGCAAGGCAGAAACAGACAGGGCTAGACAAGAGGGAATTCCTAGCACAGACTGTTCGGGAGGAAGAGGATGCTGGTTCTAGAGGCAGGCCCTCGGCCCCCCACTGGTGGAGAGGTGGATGAGGGTTCAGAGGTTCAGTGTCATGGCTTCATGTGCTTGCTCACTGCCACCAGGGGTAACAGTCTGATCCAGGTACTCTCTGGTGGTTGAAGTCTAAATGTCGGCCACAAAGGGGAAGTGAATCTAATATCACGTAAAGTGAAAAGTCGTTCAATTAAAGAAGAAGCCCGAATATCGCTCTACTTACCGAAATTTTTGTTGTTGTTGCTGCCTCGTCCTCTGTGACGTTCCTGTTCTGTTGTTCCCACGCCGCTTAGTTCAACCTCACCGCCTGAGATAGACCCAGGTTGGTTGTATCGC
>CM054142.1:1528039-1533039 GCA_028751875.1 Rapana venosa
TCTCTCTCTGACTCTGTCTGTGTCTGTCTGTCTCTCTCTCTCTGTCTCTGTCTCTGTCTCTCTCTCTCTCTCTCTCTCTCTCTCTCTCTCTCTCTCTCTCGTTTCCCAATCCCAAGAATAGATTTGTTCAAATCTAGTTTACTTTACTCAGGCCCTATGCTGTGGAACTCCTTTTCTGATTCAGTTAAACAACACCAATCAATAACAATCTACAAAACTCACTTTATCAACCCACTTGCTACATCAACAATAGCAAACCACAGTCCATAGCCTTGAAAAACAAAGTTATATAATCGCCCTTACCTATCTCTCTGTCTGTCTGTCGTTTTCTTTCTCGCTTTCTATCTTTCTCTTTTCTTCTTTGTTTCTACTCTGTGAGCGTATGAGTATTGGGTTTATTATTGAGATGTATCCCTACGGGCGGGGACTGGATGTAAAAAAGCACATGAGTGCTTATTCATTATCCTCGAAATAAAAGAATTTGTCATTGTCAAAGAATTTGTCATTGTCATTGTCTGTGTGTGTCTCTGTCTGTCTGTCTCTGTCTCTGTCTGTCTCGTCTGTCTGTCTGTCTGCTCTCTCTCTCTCTCTCTCTCTCTCTCTCTCCCTCTCTCTCTCTCTCTCTTTCTCTCTCTTTGCAATATCTGCCTTATCAAGATTTTCTTTTTATGTTTCTGAGCTTTCAATTATCTGGTAGCCAATGATGGAATTTGTTCATATTTTTCATTTAGCAATGTTGTCTTATCTCGACATGATTGAACTGTTTTCTTGAGCTAAGTGCAAAAACAAAAGGAAAAAACATTCTGTCGGAGAAGTGCTTTTTCTCCTTTCTCTTCATTCAATAGCACTGCCAAAAAAGTCCTTGATTGCATTCTTGACTTCATATCTCTCTTGAATTATGTACTCTGCTCGCTCTTCTCTCTCTTTCTTTTCTCTCTTCCTACTCTTCCTCTCTCTCTCTCTCCTTCTCTCCTCTCTCTCTCTCTCTCACTCTCTCTTTCACACACACACACACAACATCTCTACTCTCTCTCTCTCTTCCTTCTCTCACTCTCTTTCTCTTCTCTCTCTCTCTTCTCTCTCTCTTTCTCCTCTTCTCTCTCTCTCTCTCTCTCTCTCTCTCTCTCATCTCTCATCTCTCTCTCATCTTCACACCACAACCACTCTCTCTCTCTCTCTCTCTTCCTTTCTCGCTCTCTTCCTCTCTCTCTTTCAATCTAAAATCTCTTCTCTCTCTCTCTCTTTCTCTCTCTCTCTCATTCTCATCTTCACACACACACACACTCTTACTCTCTCTCTCTCTCTCTCTCTCTCTCTCTCTCTCTCTCTCTCTTTCTTTCTTCTCTCTCTCTCTCTCTCTCACACACACACACACACACTCTACTCTCTCTCTCTCTCTCTCTCTCTCTCCTTCTCTCTCCCTCTCTCTTCTACTCTCATCTCTCTTCTTCTCTCTCTCTCCCTCTCCTCTCTCTTCTCTCTCTCTCCTCTCTCTCCTCCACTCTCTCTCACTTTCTCACACACCCACTCTCTACTCTCTCTCTCTCTTCCTTTCTCGCTCTCTCTCTCTCTCTCTCTCTCTCTTTTCATCTCTCTCTCTCATCTCTCTCTCTCTCTTCTCTCTCTCTCTTTCTTCTCTCTCTCTCACACCACACTCCTACACACACACTCTACTCTCTCTCTCTCTCTCTCTTCTCTCTCTCTCTCTCTCTCTTTCTTCTCTCTTCTCTCTCTTCTCTCATCACACACACACACACCTCTATCTCTCTCTCTCTCTCTCTCTTCTTTCTCTCTCTCTCTCTTCTCTCTCTATCTCTCTACTCCTCCTCTCCCTCCCTCTCTCTCTCTCCTCTGCTCTCTCTTCATCTCTCTCTCTCTTCTCTCTCTCTCTCTCTCTCTCTCTCTCTCTCTCTCTCTCTTCTCTCTCTCTCTCTCTCTCCTCTCTCTCTCTCTCTCTCTCTCGTTTGTTCTGATAATTGATGGTGGTTGGTGCGGGCTTTCAGTGGCTTGAACCGGTTTATTTGTCTCTCCTTGTTTGCTGCTTGCCTATTGGCTTGTTTTTATGTGATTTGATTTTGTCCTTATCCTTATCCTGATTTGGTTTTGGCTGTGTGCGTGCTGTTTTATCGCTTGTGTTCTTTGTGACTGTTGATGTTGTGTTTGCTTCTTGTTGTTGTTGTTTTTTATCTTGTTTTTAGGTTGCTTGTCTGTTATGATCTTTTTCCGGATAAGGCGGAAACCCTTGTAAAAAACACACGCGAGTATATTTGTTATCCTTGAAATAAAGAGTTGATTAGATTGATTTATCTTTTCCCCCCCTCTCTCTCTCTCTCTCTCCTCTCTCTCTCGCTCCTCTCTCTCCCCTCGTTTTTTGTTTGCTTGTTTTTGTTGTTGTTTTTGTGGGTTTTTTGTTTTGTTCTGTTTTGCTTATTTATTATTTGTTTTTTGCTTTCTTCTCCCCTCTCTCTCTCTCTCTCTCTCCTCTCTCTCTCTCCCTCTCTCTCTCTCCCCCTCTCTCTCTCTCTCTCTCTCTCTCTCTCTTTCTCTCTCTCTCTCTTTCGGTGTTTTATTGGGGGGGTTTTGTCGCTTATTCATTGTCCTCGAAATAAAAGAATTTGTCATTGTCATTGTCACACACGCCCGCACACACACACACACTCACACATCACCACCACCACCACCACCATCACCACTACCACTCGTAGCGCAGGCGTATACTATTACGGAGACAGCAAGTTTTGTGTGTTAGGGATTAGGTCGTGACGGGTTTGCATGGCTTTCCATCTGCCCACCTGCAACATGAGAGTGGCCTGAGTGAGGTCACACAATAAATATAATAATAGGGGGTGTAGTGTAGTGTAGCGTAGTGTAGCGTAGTGTAGCGTAGCATAGTGTAGTGTAGCGTAGCGAAGTGTAGTGTAGTGTAGTGTAGTGTAGCGTCGTGTAGCGTAGTGTAGTGTAGCGTAGTGTAGCGTAGTGTAGGTAGTGTAGCGTAGCATAGTGTAGTGTAGCGTAGCGAAGTGTAGTGTAGTGTAGCGTAGTGTAGCGTCGTGTAGCGTAGTGTAGTGTAGCGTAGTGTAGCGTTGTGTAGTGTAGTGTAGCGTAGTGTAGTCTAGCGTAGTGTAGTGTAGTGTAGCGTAGCGTTAGCGTAGTGTTGTAGTGTAGTGTAGTGTAGCGTAGTGTAGTGTAGCGTAGTGTAGTGTGTGTAGTGTGACTGACCTGGTCTGGATAAATGGATGGATGGATAAATGGATGGATGGATAAATGGATGGATGGATGGTTGATGGATGGATGGAAAATGGATGGATGGATGGATGGATGGATGGATAAATGGATGGATGGATGGATTGATGGATGGATGGATGGGGGGAGGGATGGATGGAGGGAGGAGGGATGGAGGGATGGATGGATGGATGGATAAATGGATGGTTTGGATGGATTGAGGGATGGATGGATGGGGGGAGGGATGGAGGGATGGATGTGGAGGGTGGATGGATGGAGGGATGGATGGGGGGGAGGATGGTGGATGGATGGATGGAGGGAGGGATGGAGGGTGGGATGGATGGATGGATGGGTGGATGGATGGATGGAGGGAGGGATGGATGGATGGGGGGAGGGATGGAGGGATGGATGGAGGGAGGGATGGATGGATGGATGGATGGAGGGAGGGAATGGATGCATGGAGGGATGGAGGGAGGGATGGGTGGATGGATGGAGTGATGGGGGATGGATGGATGGGGGGAGGGATGGATGGGGGGATGGATGGAGGATGGATGGAGGGATGGATGGATGGAGAGATGGGATGGATGGGGGGATGGATGCATGGATGCATGGATGGATGGAGGGAGGAAGGAGGGTGGCCTTGGGAAGCCGAGAGCTGTGGCTGCTTTGTCTCAGCTTGGCGACACAGCGTCAGCCAGCAGTGCTTAATGAGGGTGAACCCCGCCCCTGGTGATAGCAGAGGTGTGGCTGGTTGGGGGGGGGGGGGGGGGGGGGGGGGTAATCACTGTGGAAGGTGGTTGATGTGGAGGGGGGGGGGTAGCTGTAATCAGTCCCGAGTGGGGGAAGGAGGGGGAGAAGAGCGGGATTGCCTGATGCATGGTGTTAGCGGGGATTTCCTGCACGGCTGTGCTCTTTGACTGATTACAGCTGGCGAGATAAGCCTCACCTGCTGGCGTTGTGATGCTGTTGGCTGTTTGAGGTGCTGCTGCTGCTGTTGTTGTTGTTGTTGTTGTTATGTAACGGTCATGGCCTGAGTCCTCTGTCCTCAGAACTGATGCATTCCGATCCCTACTCATGTCTAGAGATTTGTTGTACGCATGTGAAACGAGGACCATAGCAGCAGAAAGAAGGATACAGGTCATGAAGATGAGATGCTTTCCCAAACTTCTTGGTATCTCATTCAGAGATTGCATTACTAATGAGGAAGTGAAAGCTAGAAATGAAAACGCCATTGGGCCATATGAAGAGCTCCTGACTACAGTGAAAAAACGCAAACTAAAGCGGCACCGGCACATCACACGAACATCTGGACTGGCCAAGACTGTCCTACAGGGAAGAGTACAAGGAGGGAGACGAAGAGGCAGACAGAGAAAACGATGGGAAGACAACATCAGAGAGTGGGCTGGCCTTGAGTGGAAAGATTTGCTGCAGAAACTAAAAACCGTGAGGAGTGGAGGAAGCTGGTTACAAATCTTCATTGGTGCCCCAACGGTTTTCTAGACTAAGTGATAGGTGAAGGTGAAGGGAAAAATCATGAGGGTTTGTGTATGTGTGTGTGCCTGCGTGCGCGCGCATGTTCTTGTCTAATATCACTTTGAGTAAACAGACGTAAAATCAAAGCAACAATAACAATAACAACAACAACAACAATGACACAACACACACACACACACACTCATATATATATATAGGGGTGTAGTATAGGGGTTTTACTTGTTTGAATAATTGTGTTTTTTGTTGTTATTTTTTTTCTATTTGATTGAATGGTTTTTCCCCTT
>CM054142.1:1540539-1543039 GCA_028751875.1 Rapana venosa
GTGAGAATCACTGGCAGTGGCAGACGTGACAGATTTTTACAACTTGGAGAGAGAAGTGATTTGACCTCAATCGGAAAGCTGCTACCAGTTTAGAAGATCAATTCTTTCGCTACAGTTGCTAAGAGAAACCCCTGTAGAGTTCTTATATTGAGATTTGCTATGCCTGCCATGCAGACTTATAGTCATCAAACCCATAAGAATTCAACGCAGCACAGAGAATTCTTTACCATCGATTTGGTTTTTTCTATGGGGTAGGGGGTTTCTTTGCAAAAATGCAGATGTGGAAGGAATTGTGACAGCGAAACAGCTGTGGTGCTGGCCAGTACTGTGTCTGTCTGTCTGTCTGTCCTCTGCTGTTGCTGGAGATATGTGTGTGTGTGTGTGTGTGTGTGTGTGTGTGTGAAGAAGGTCCACAGAGAAAGCCTGCCCTGCAGCACTAAAGCCCTCCTGCTTTATGGGAATTGTGTGACTGTGCAGATCTCCTGAAGACGGTTTATGGCAGACAGCTTTGGGGAGTAAACATTGTCTGCTGTTTATGTCTGGATGGTAGAACAGGAGAGGGCACGCCTGCACACATAACCGCATCTCCACCCCCCACCACAGACAGACACACACACACACACACACACACACACACAGACAGACAGACAGACACACAGAGAGAGGGAACAACAGACAGAGTAATAGTGAGAGTAGTTTTTTTAAGAAGTTCTCTCAGTGTTAAAGGCAATGGTGTTTTCATTTGAAGGTGTCTAGACTGGTGTGAACATTAAGGGAGACAACGTGTGACACCTCAGCATGGAAGAGGCCTCAGTCTAAGGGAGACAACGTGTGGCACTTCAGCATGGAAGAGGCCTCAGTCTAGTCAGGGAAAGGAAGGGGTCACGCTACGTTTGTCAGCATAACGATGCCAGAAAGTTATTGATTATTGTTAACTGAAAAACTGCGGTGTGACTCTTCAGCCTCAAATCACAGAGAAAATGTTTAGTGCCAATTTCACGTCAATGTCAAGGTCAGGGTGGTCTATGAACTTGGTGGTGCTGCTTCTGCAGGCTGTGGAGTATGGTGGAGACATCATTAGTTCATTCGTTGTGGATCATAGGTGACCACGGAAAAACATCGCTGTATGAACAGTGCATCAATGCTAGTGAACGAACCAACACACAGATCAGGTCATATCTTAGACTGGCTCATTACTGATGCTTCACAAGATCTTGTCATATCTGTATCTGTCACTAATCAACTCCTTTCTGACCATTCTGCCATTCTTTTCTTTCTCAATATCGCAAGGCCTATCAAAAAGAAAAAGCGTGTCACCCGTCGCAATCTCAAGGCCATTGACATTCAACATTTCTCTTCACAAGCTGCTGAACGCCTATCACAAATCCCTGACCATACTGACCCTTTTAAATACTACAATGATGTTCTCAGCCAACTTCTTGATGAACGTGCACCTCCTACTGACCATCTCCTGCCTGATAGGCCCTGCGCTCCATGATACACTCATGATATCCTGGTCGCAAAGCGCAAACGCCGACAACTAGAGCGGCAGTGGCGAAAAAAAAAACTGAAATAAACAAACAGCTCTCACGAAAACGAATAAACAAAGTCAAAACCTTAATACATTTTGCAAAGACAAACTATTACTCTGCTCAAATTCTCGATGCCATGACCATGAAATCTCTTTTTTTTCCCTCACCTCAACTCTCCTCGGATCTGCAAAGGCAAGCCCTCTGCCTACTGTTTACAGCCACTCTGAACTTCCTGTTATATTCTCTTCATTCTTCTCTGACAAAGTCCGCAACATTCGCTCCAGACTGGATCAGACTTCGTTCCACCCTGCGCCTTCTGATCCCCAATTTACTGGCATACCTCTCCTTTTCTTTCACCCAACAAGTGAGAATGAAATCAAGACAATCCTGAAAGAAATGACAATAAAATCATGTGATCTTGATCCTGTGCCTGCTTCTCTTTTCACTCAGTGCCTTCCACAGCTTATACCCACCATCACAAAAATAGTAAACTCATCACTTCTTTCAGGAACTTTCCCAACAGCTCTCAAAACTGCAGTAGTTACACCCCTACCCAAAAAGCATGACCTTGACCCTAACACTCTGAAGAATTGTAGACCTTTATCTAACCTACCATTCATTTCTAAAGTCCTTGAAAAAGTTGTTCTGAAACAACTCAACAGCCATCTTCATTCCAATAATCTCCTTCCCCTTTTTCAGTCTGCATATTGTGCCAACCACAGTACCGAAACCACCCTAGTCTACACGTTAAAGATGCTTTTACACGCTTCTGACTCAGGAAAAATCTCCCTCCTCACTCTTCTAATCTGCAGCCTTCGACGCTATAGACCAGTCACTTCTTCTCTCCCGTCTTCAAGAAACGTTTGGTATTACAGGCACAGCCCTCACCTGGTTTAGTTCGTACCTCACAAACCGATTCCAAACAATTGCAGTAAACAAGATTCAATCATCACCTGTCAAACTGGAAT
>CM054142.1:1548039-1549094 GCA_028751875.1 Rapana venosa
TGAACACTGAGAGAGAGAGAGAGAGGGGGGTGTGGGGGGGGGGGGGGGGGGGAGGGAGAGAGAAAGGGGGGAGAAAGAACTCAAGAACTCAAGAATTTAATTGTATAGGCCATACAACCCGTTACAAATATGTGGGCAATCAGGAATGACTGGATGTGTTGAATATGGCATTACAGTAGAACAAACACATTGTAAAGGAAACATCAGTAAATCAAAGGAATCAACACTGGGTTTCCTAATGACATTAGCGGCGTTTGTTGGCATGATAAACATATCTGCCAAGATCATGGACACACGTATCATCTTGCATTAATCTTTGAAATGAAGTTAGCGAAGGATACATACTATATTTTTTCGGGATGAATTTCAGTCGTAAGTCACTGAGAAAACTGCAGTGAAAAAGAAAGTGCATTTCTGTTTCTATAGCACTATGACAAAATAAACACTGCAGATCTTGCTCAGAAACGGCTGTGTAGAGTTTTCTGTGCGTCTGTAGGTCTGATATTCCTAGTCTAAATCTGATCCAAATGTCACGGATATGCTTATTAGGCACTGAAACTGAAAGGCAGAACTCGGCACTCGTCATCAACTGATCTTGATTCCGTGACCTGAACTAAGAACGGATCTGTGAGGACAAAACAGTGACTTAAAGGCACTGACTTGTCAAGCCATCACCAGTCGGTGTCTATTTGGCCTAAAATGTAATCAACGCATGAACAACTTCGGATGAGACTGTAAACCGAGGTCCCGTGCACGAACGCACGCAGAACATCTTGCGCACACGTGAAATCCTGTTCCGCTTTTCGTAAGAGTAGGCCATTGTGTGCCGGTAAGAACAGATGACAGACAACAAAAATGACGATGATGATGATGATGATGATTATGATGATAATAATGATGGTGATAATGATATATGGAATTTATTTAGCTCTCTATCTTGTAAAAACAAATCAAAGTGCTTGCATTTAACCTATTCTTATAATGCAGCCAATCACGGATAGTTTTAAACAAATTCAAATTCATACAACCCAAAAACAAAAAAAACACACACCACA
>CM054142.1:1549594-1567094 GCA_028751875.1 Rapana venosa
AAAGAACCCGGCATAACAACAGACTTTGAGCCCACGTCTGAAAATGGATCAGGGGGATGGGAGTGGGGGAAGAGGGTGACGGGGACAGAGTACAGTGAAAGTGTGTGCTGTTTTCATCAGGGTCGAGGTGTGTGCATAATGATAGGTTTTCTTCATCTGGCTGCCTCCCTCTTGGTCTTTAGCCAACATCTCTCTCTGTATGTGTGTGTGTGATGTGTGTGTGTGTGTGTGTGTGGTCTGTGTGTGTGTCTATCTGTCTGTGTGTGTGTGTCTGTGTGTATGTGTGTAATGTGGTGGTGTGTGTGTGTGTGTGTCTGTGTGTGTGTTGGTGCTCTATGGCTGCAGCACCTGTGGTGCTGATGCCGGCTTTACTCAGACACTGGTCAAGTATGATCTTGACTTTTGTCTTCTCCTGAAGGAACTTCTTTGTCTTATTGCTGTGGGGTATTGTTCTTGTTGTTTCTGTGATCTGGGGGGAGGGGTTTTTGGCGCTGGGTTTTCGGGATTTTTCTCTCCCCTGTAGGAAGAATCTTTCGCTTTTTATCTATTTCTGGTCCATCCATCTGGAACAACCCTCTCTCTCTTCAACAGAGGCTTACATATGACACATTTAAATCCAGCCTCAAGACATATTTGTTTCAAACCTAACTTTTTCCCTCTTTCATCTCAATACTGCCCCTGCCCTCGACAGCCAAAACCCCATTACCCTGCCAAAGCCTACAACCTTGTGTGGTGATGTTGTGTGTTGTGTGTGTTGGTGTTTGTGATGTGTGCTTTTGTGTGTGTTGTTTGTGTGTCGTGTTTGTTTGTGTGTGTTGGTTTGTCTGTTTTGTGTGTTGTGTGTGTGTGTGTGTGTAGTCGATGTGTGTGTGTGTGTGTTGTGTGTGTGTGTGTGGTGCGTACATTTGAATTTTGTGTAAGCTTTTGATAGTTATTGGCTGCATGACTCTGTAAGAATATGTTGAATGCAAGCGCTCTGATTTGTCTTTGCAAGATATAGCGCTATACAAATTCCATTTCTTCTTCTTCTTCTTCTTCTTCTTCTTCTTCTTCTTCTTCTTCTTCTTCTTCTTCTTCTTCTTCTTCTTCTTCTTAAGAAATATCTGTCGGTCTTCTCCAAAACGACGTTTTTACATATTGTGATTCATTCAACATGCAGCATAACACGGATCTATCACTCATTGATATTGTTATATCGGAACAATATTACATACCACCTATAACATAGTCATGGGTGAGTGTGGGAATATTGATAATATTGATAATAAACAAAATGCAGAGGGGTGGGTGTTGAAGTTGTTTAGCGAATGTATTAATAGGTTAATTCGAATGATGTTGTCGATAATAATGATAAGATTATTGTCAATAATGACTCCCAGAATTTTGAGCTTGGAATTATTTTTCCTTTTTTGTCTTTTTTGTCTTGCTAGTACGTACATACACTTAGTTTTTTGTGCATTTAACGACATAGGTTTAACTTAGTTTTTTGTGCATTTAACGACATAGGTTTAACTAGTCAAAGTAATCAATCTGTCAATACTGTTTTGAAGTTTTTGTGTTGGTCTGTGGGGGTCAGAGTTACGACAAGAGAGGGACCGGACATGTCGTCAGCAAACATTTCACAGCTACATTTTAAAAGAGGGTAAGTCCTTAAAATGTATTACAAATAAAAGGAGACCCAATGCTAGCCTTTGTGATACTCCATGTTTAGCAGATATGAGTTCTGATGTTTGATTATTTGCTGTTACTAGCTGCTTCCCGACTGACAATCGACTCTTTAGAAGATCGATTTGCATCAATTGCTTTTTCACAGTCAGTGCAGTGTGTGCACATTAGGCAGCTCTGGGATGGACATGGAGCAGTCCTAGGATCCTCATGGTCACTGGGGTCATCACCATGGTCATCATCATGGTCACTGGGGTCATCACCATGATCATCATGGTCACTGGGGGTCATCACCATGATCATCACGGTCACTGGGGTCATGATCATCATGGTCACTGGTTCATGATCATCATGGTCACTGGGGTCATCATCATAATCACCATCATGGTCACTGGGGTCATGATCACCATTATGGTCACTGGGTTCATCATGATCACCATCATGACCACAGAGATCAGTTTCATGATCACTGAAGCAAAGTGAGGACAGACTGACGGAGAGGTGGCAGGGGAGGGGTTGTGGAGAGGTCAGCAGTGGCCAGTGCTGACGCTGGTGTTACACAGAGAGGGAGGGAGGGAGGGAGAGCTGGCAGGTGATGGCCATCTGTAGCTCACGCCACGAAGGCAGAACGTTATTCCGGTAATCAGATCAGGAGTTTGGAAAAACACTCTGGCATCACACACATTCTTAATCCGCGTTGTATCACAAGATGCCCCTAAACTGCTTTTGGGGGTAAATACAGAGCACTCAGGACTCGAGTCCTCAGAAACATATATTGGGAACAGGAGGCAGCCATTAGAGTCGACAATGACATCAGTCAATATAGACCAATCTGCAGGGGTGTGAGGCAGGGCTGCGTGTTCTCACCTGATTTATTTAATGTATATAGTGAAATAATTCTACGAAATATTGAGAATCATGAGGGAATTAGTGTAGGTGGCCACATCATCAACAACCTGAGATATGCAGATGACACAGTCCTTATCGCCGACTCTGAAGAAAAACTGCAAAAGATTTTAACAACAGTAACAGACAAAAGCGAAAAGAAAGGATTACAGCTCAATGCAAAGAAGACAGAATGCATGGTGATCTCGAAAAAAGCTCTTATACCACAATGCAACATAGCCTGTAAAGGAGAGAGAATCAGACAAGTAAACACCTTCAAATACCTTGTTTGTACTATCACCCCGGACGGCAAGTGTGACACAGAAATCAAGAAGAGAATCGGTCAATCTAAGGCAACTTTTAGCAACATGAAATGCATTTTTACCAACAGTAAGATAAGCCTCAAGACAAAGATCCATGTTGTGAGAGCCTACGTATGGTCCATTCTTCTGTACGGATGTGAGTGCTTGACCCTAGCCAAGGACACAGAACAGCAACTAGAAGCAGTGGAGATGTGGTTCATCCGGAGAATCATGAAAGTCTCATGGACAAAAAGAAAAACAAATGCAGAAGTAATGGAAATGGCTGGATACAAGAGATCTCTTCTCAACACCATCAGAGAGAGACAGCTCAAATTTTCGGCCATATAATCAGGGCGGACGGACTAGAGAAACTGTTATGGAGTGGCAAAATATGTGGAAACAAGAGCAGAGGAAGACAACGCACAAAATTCACAGACAGCTTAAACAAATTCGCAACGAATAAAGAGGGCACCAACAATGAGCTCATGAGAGGGACCGAGAACGGGAAAGAATGGAGAGCCATGATCGTGGATGTCTGTAGGACGAGACCGGACACTTGAAGAAGAAGAAGACAGAGCACTAAAGTGGAACTGTATTCTGAGGGTAAATACAGAGCACTAAAGTGGAACTGTATTCTGAGGGTAAATACAGAGCACTAAAGTGGAACTGTATTCTGAGGGTAAATACAGAGCACTAAAGTGGAACTTATTCGAGGGCAAATACAGACTAAATGGAAATGTATTTACATGAGGAGTAACTGGATCTTAGAGTCACTGAAAGGAACTGTCGAGTAAACCAGAGCACAATAGTGCATTTTCAGCAATACCAGCATAAACTGGTATGTCTGCTGTGATGTCTGGTTGTGTGGTAGTTACTGGATAAGTCGCTGTGTGAGATTTGTCAGACATGTTGGTTTTCATAGTTCGGCATTGGTGTGTGCTGTTGGTGTGGGTGTGTGGTGTGGTGTGCATTTGTGGTCGTGTGTGGTGTGGTGCTGTGTGTGTGGTTGGGTTTGTGTGTTGTGCGGGCATGGTGTGGTGTGGTGTGTGGTGTGTGGTGTGTGCTGTTGTGTGTGTGGTTGTGGTGTGGTGTGGGTGGTGTGGTGTGGGCGTTGGTTGTGTGTGTGGCGTGTGTGTGGTTGCTGGTGTGGTGTGGGTTGTGGCGTGGTGTGGTGTGTGTGTGGTGTGGCGTGGTGTGGTGTGGTGTGTGTGTGTGTGTGGTGTGGTGTGGTGTGTGGTGGGTGTGGTGTGTGTGGTGTGGGTGGTGTGGTGGGGTGTGTGGCTGTGTGTGTGGTGGTGGTGTGTGTGTGTGGTGGTGTGTGTGGTGTGGGTGTGGTTGGTTGGTGTGGTGTGTGCTGTTGTGGTGTGGAGGTGTGGTTGGTTGTAGCGTGTGGTGTGTGGTGCTGTTGTGTCTGTCGTGAGTTGTGTGGTGTGGGGCTTTGTGGTGTGGTGGTGTAGTGGTGGTGTGTGGCTGTCTGGCGGTGGTGGTGGTGTGGTGTGTGGTGTGCGATGGGTGGCGGGGGTGGTGGAGTGTGGTGGTGTGGCGACATGTTTGTAGTAGTGTGTAGTGTGTAGGTAGTGTGTGTGAGTAGGTGAGTGTGAGTAGTGGTGTGTGGTGGTGTGTAGTGGTGTGGGTGGATGTGGTGTTGTGTGTGTGTGGTGTAGGTCGTGGCGTGGGTGGTGTGTGTAGTGTGTGTGTGGGTGTGGGTGTGTGTGTGAGTGTGTGTAGTTAGTGTATGATGTGTGATGTGTGTGGTTGTGTAGGTTTTGTGTAGGTGGTGTAGTGTGGGTGTGTGCGTAGTGTAGTTTAGGTTCTGAAGAAGGAAAAAGTGAATGTAAGTATGTATAGATAAAGTAAATATAGTAGTATCTCTCCCAAAACATGGACATCTTCATCGATACAAAATGGTCCATTCATGTGCTGTATGTAGCATGTGGACAATGTGATTTTTGTACAGATCTCAACGTATCAATTACGTTGCATGGATATTTTTAAGTGCAAAAAAGGGTAAAGAAATATAGTTATCTTCAGTTTCTTCATTAGCACTAGAACAAAAGCACAGAATTACACCAAAACAACAGTCCAGTTTTTGAAAAAGGTAGTGTTGCAAAGGAAACCAAGCTGGAAACCAAGATGTCTTCATCAAAGTCTACAATGAATGTGTATAGCTAGTTGGTGTTTCACGTGGGGAGGGCGAGCTGCTCATTTACACTAAATAACAGCACAGCCTGCATAAGCCAAGGCTTGGTTTTGCTTGTCTCTGACACGGTGTCAATGTGTTGCGCAGTTCCTACTCTTTTCCCTGCCCCCTCTTCCTTCTTTCACGTGTTCCAGCTTCTTGTCCTCCACCAGTACCACTGTTGTGCAAACCAGTGTGAATGTATTTGTGTGAGGCGTCAATTATTGATGTATTCAACATAAATGTATTCATTTATTCTTGTTTTAGCCAAAGTTAGTGGCATGCTTACAAAGCGGGAGTAGTAGTTAGTAGTAGTAGTAGTAGTAGTAGTAGTAGTATAGTAGTAGTAGTAGTAGTAGTAGTAGTAGTAGTAGTAGTAGTAGTAGTAGTAGTAGTAGTAGTAGTAGTAGAAGATATAGTAGTAGTAGTAGAAGTAGTAGTAGAAGTAGTATTAGTAGTAGTAGATGTATAGTAGTGGTAGTAGTAGTAGTAGAAGTATCTAGTAGTGGTAGTAGTAGTGGTAGTAGAAGTAGTAGTAGTAGTGGTAGTAGTAGTAGTAGTGTAGTATAGTAGTAGTAGTAGTAATAGTAGTAGTAGTGTAATAGTAGTAGTAGTAGTAGTAGTAGTAGTAGTATGTAGTATAGTAGTAAGTAGTATAGTATAGTAGTAGAAGTAGTAGTAGTAGTAGTAGTAGAAGAAGAATAAGAAGAAGAAGAAGAAGTAGTAGAAGTAGTAGTAGTAGTAGAAGTAGAAGTAGTAAGTAGTAGTAGTAGAAGAAGTAGTAGTAGTAGTAGTAGTTGTAGTAGTAGTAGTAGTTGTAGTTGTAGTAGTAGTAGTAGTAGTAGTGTGTAGTGGTGTAGTGGTAGTGGTAGTATAGTAGTAGTAGTAGTAGTGGTAGTAGTAGTAGTAGTGTAGTAGTAGTAGTAGTAGTAGTAGTAGTAGTAGTAGTAGTAGTAGGAGAAGAAGATAGAGTGTAGGTAGTAGTGAGTAGTAGTAGTAAGTAGTTAGTAGTAGTAGTAGTAGTAGATGTAGTAGTAGTGGTAGTAGTAGTAGTAGAAGTAGTAGTAGTGGTAGTAGTAGTAGTAGTAGAAGTGTAGTAGTAGTGGGTAGTAGTAGTAGTAGTGGTAGTTGTATGTAGTAGTAGTAATAGAGTAGTAGTAGTAGTAGTAGTAGTAGTATAGTAGTAGTTAGTAGTAGTGTAGTAGTAGTAGTTAGTGGGTAGTTAGTAGATAGTAGTTAGTAGTAGTGTAGTAGTAGTAGTAGTAGTAGTAGTAGTAGTAGTAGTAGTAGTAGTAGTAGAAGAAGAGAAGTAGTAGAGTAGTAGTAGTAGTAGAAGTAGAAGTAGTTAGTAGTAGTAGAGAAGTAGTAGTAGTAGTAGTAGTGTGTGTAGTAGTAGTAGTAGTAGTAGTAGTAGTTGTAGTGTGTATGTAGTAGTATGTGGTAGTAGTGGTAGTGGTAGGTAGTTGTTAGTTAGTAGTTGGTAGTAGTAGTAGTAGTGGTAGTAGTAGTAGTGTCGTAGTTAGTAGTAGAAGTAGTAGGTTAGTAGTAGTAGTAGTAGTAGTATAGAAGTAGTAGAAGTAGTAGTAGTAGTAGTAGCAGTAGCAGTAGTAGTAGTAGTAGCAGTAGTAGTAGTAGTAGTAGCAGTAGTAGTAGTAGTAGTAGTAGTAGTAGTAGTGTGCACGTCGCTCCTGTCTGGGGCTGGCAGAACCTCAGGCAACCACGTGTAGACCGACAGTTACAATAATCAGACTTCATTAAATTTTGATCGTCAGTGTTGCCCACACAATGCTGAGAGGGTAGTTCATAAAGGATGCCTGAATGCTGGCAAAGCCTAATGGTGCAGACCTGCTCTCTGCACTTGCCCACTCCACTCTGGTGCAGACACCTGGCTTGTCTCACGCTAGCGTCCTGCAGTGGCTCAGTGGTCAAGGGTCACACCCCTGCCGTCAATGCGAAAAGTGCGGGCTTCATCCCCCCCGTTTGAGTCCAACTTGTCCATCACTGCTAGACCTTGAGTAATGGTCTGGGAGCTAGTCTTTCAGATAAGACGATAAACCGAGGTCCATTGTGCACTATGCATTCAGCGTAGGTAGGCCAACAAGAGAGTTGTCCCTGGCAACATTTTGTAGGAAAATGACCCTTTGATAGGGAAACAATAAATACACTTGCAGGCAGGAAAAGAACAGAAAAAAGGTGGTGTTGCTCTTGTGGCGACTCCCTTGCCCCAAGGAGAACGTCACATTTCATGAATAGAGGTATGCGTGACTAGCAGTGGTATACAATACAATGCAATACAATACAATAAATACAATAATGATAAGAACAGAATTCATCATGATAAATAATAAATAATAATAATAATAATAATAACTTTATGGCGCTGAATCTTGTGAAGCAAAAACAAATCAAAGCGCTTGCTTTCAAAACATTCACTCCCATGCAACCGTTCTCACACACTTTCATTGTTCAGTGTTCATTGTTCTCTCTTCTCTCTCTCTCTCTCTCTCTCTCTCTCTCTCTCTCTCTCTCTCTCTCCTCTCTCTCTCTCTCTCTCTCTCTCTTAAGCAAAGTGATGGAGATGGGGATGTCTTTTGAAAAAAGGAACAGATGAGAGATATAACTGTAAGGGAAGGTCATAGGTCAGAAACAAGTGTGTCTCGGGTCTGGATATGGAAGTATCAAATGCAGGCTTTTGGCCAAGTGAGAGAAGGAGGTCATTCCAGATGGATGGACCGGGAAAAAGAAAGAGAGACGGTCAACAGAGGATTGTTTGAGGCTGGATATTTGACAGCTGAAGGTATCTGCAGCAGATGGGAGGGAGCGAGAGGGAGTGCAATGCAATACAACACAACACGGCACAACACAACACCACGCCACACCACACAACCATATCCAGTCCACAACAGCCCCATACTTTGCCTGGGGCATGCATATTCAACACGCCCAGCTGGGCCCATGCATACAGAGGACAGAGGCGCTGCTGATTGCCGCTAACTCCTCATACATAGCTCTGCCATGGACCCTTCCTCATTAGCTCTCCGCCCTCTCTACATCCCCCCCCCCCACCTCCCCCTTCTCCTCCCGTTCCCTCATCTTCCTCATTTGCCCTCGCGGCCTTTGACCGGCAATGAGGACGGGGTGTGTGGCGAGGTGAGGGGGGTGAGGGGCGCTGTCCATATGAGCAAGGTCCTTCACCGTTGTCCTGTGGCGTAGGATGGGCAGGGAGCCGTTTGCTGTGTGTGGCTCAGGCTTGGCGACCAGTAAGGGTGATGCTCTCGCTGCTTGGGCCGACATGTTGACAGCAGGACAGAACAGTGCTCCTTCTGCCTGTGCTTGTGGCCTCATGGACTTGTGCCTGCCACACAGTACAGCAGGACATGACAGTGCTCCTTCTGCCTGTGCTTGTGGCGTCATGGACTTGGCTGTTCTTCTTCGCTCTGAGCTGACCTACTCCACTCTGTGCGTTCTCCGATAGACAGATGGATAGATGGATGGATGAAGGATAGATAGAAAGACAGGTAGATGGGTGGATAGATAGATTGGTGATAGATGGATGGATGGATAGACAAATGGACGGATATATGGATGGATGGATGGATAGATGGTGATAGATGATGATGATGGATAGATAGATAGATAGATAGGTAGTGATAATGACGGATAAATGATAGATAGATGATAGGATGATAGGATGATGATGATGATGGATGATGATGATAGATAGATAGGTAGATAGATAGATAGATAGATAGATAGATAGAAACAGGCAGACAGACAGGCAGATAGTGGACACTGCCATGTAAACAAACCAGAGACGTTACAGTGTAAACCTTGTCAAAACCATCATGAGTGATGTGTGTGGTGCACATAGGGTCAAATCTACCCTGGCTGTTGCCGTGTAAACACAGTGGAAGCAACAGTGAATAAAGTGTGCGGGGAAAACAAAGTGGAAACGAGGATGGCTGTTGCCGTGTCAGCATGGTCACCACATGGTGAACAGGGCACTCAGTGATGCCTGTAGACGTCAGTGAAGAAGACCACGGTAACGTAGATGATGCTGGACACACACACAGCACCACAATGGTGAACAGGGCACTAAGATGTAGACGTCAGTGAAGAAGACCACTGTAACGTAGATGATGCTGGACACACACACAGTACCACAATGGTGAACAGGGCGCTAAGTGATGCTGTAGACGTCAGTGAAGAAGACCACAGTAACGTAGATGATGCTGGGCGCACACAGCACCACAGTGGCCATGGTAAGGACACTGCTTCGAAGATGATGGAGGTTGATGGATATCTATGGAACCAACACAAGTTGCAATACAAACCTAGTAACACACACACATACACACACAGAGCATATATATCTTCTTTTCTCGCTTTTTTTTCTTTAGATAGATGGCTTGATGAAAAAAGCAAATGCACTGCTTATTCAATGTACCATCTGAAAATAAAAGTTTGACTTTTGACTTTCACACACACACACACACACACACACACACACACACACACACACACACACACACACACACACACACACACACACACACACACACACACCACACACAACACACACACACACACAGTATAAACACATAAAAAAAACACACACACACACACACACACACAGGTAATAAAAGACGTAAATAAAGAAACACACACACACACAGCCAGGCAAAACCCCTCAGGGTTGAAGCACAGAACAAAGTGGGTGGTGCTCAGGAACACACACAGTGACATAATGCGGCACCTGGTCGTGTGATTCAACACTTCCTCTGCTTTTGTCAGTCAGTGTTTGTTCTTGGCAAGACACTCCTGCTATTGTCTGGGAGAGGCTTTGGTGTGCACTTAGCACTGGGACAGAGGAGAGGAGGAGAGGCTTTGCAACAACAGCTTTGACCTGGGATCAGACTAGCTGATGAGGCAGGCACACCCAACCGTGGTAGTTATGGTCATTGAGCGAAGCCAAAGGGTGAAGGGTGGATAGGGGGGGGGGGGGAGGAGAGCAGAGAGGGAAGGGGGCGACAAGCTCTGGTCTTGAAACGTGACATTGCAGTTTGGTTTGGAAGGACAGAGAGAGGGGCAGGGGGCAGGGCTTCTCCACCAGGCAGTGTTCGATACCGCCACACTCCATCATGCTGACTCTCTTGGAACCACTATCGTATGCAGTTGGTCCGTCTCTGTCTGCTTGTCTCTGTCTCTGGTCTGTCTGTCTTTTGCTCCTCCCTCTGTCTGTTCTCTCTCCTCTCTCTCTTTCTGCTGGAGCTGTATACCGTGGTTTCTCATCCTAGGGACAGACCGTGCCATAGCAGAGCATCGCAGACCAGCTCATGCACACGTTAAAACCGGTTCCATCTTTCGGAAGAGTAGGCATTTCGTGCTAAAGGGAACTGATGACAAAATGTACTCAACTTCATGCACATGGGGACTGGATGTAAAAGAAAGAACATGGATGGTTATTCCGTTATTCTCAAAATGAAAGAATAAAGATAAAATGTTTTTAAATCTCTCTCTGTCTCTGTCTGTCGTCTGTCTCTGTCTGTCTGTCTGTCTGTCTGTCTGTCTCTCTCTCTCTCTCTCTCTCTCTCTCTCTCTCTCTCTCGTGTCTCTCTCTCTTTTGTTTCTACTGTCTGTCTGTCTCTATCTGTCTGTCTGTCCCTGTGTGTGTCTCTATCTCAGTCTCTGTCTGTCTCTCTCTCTGTCTCTCTCTCTCTCTGTCTCCAGTTCACTAGGGGCCAGGTAAACACGCCCGGTAGCCTTCCCTCTCCAGTAACCGGAACACACCACTAGAGCTCCTTCCCTGTGGAGTTCTGTCACCAGAGCTGACGATGATGATGGTGATGGTGGTGGTGGTGGTGGTGGTGGTAGTGGTGGTGGTGATGATGATGATGGTGGTGGTGATGTCGGCGGCCACTGCACCCCGCCTGCTGCTGCCAGACCCTCAGTTTAGTTGAGGGGGGGGGGGGGGGGGCTCTACTTACTGCACGGTGGATGGATGTGTGTGGCCGTGTTCAGTGTCAGATTATCATTCCTTTCTATGTGATTGACTGGTCTGGTCGATCGGTTGGTTGGTTGGTTGGTGTTTTGGTTGATTGGTTGGCTGGTTGGTTTGTTGCTTGGGATGGTGGGTGGTTGGGTGGTGGGTTAATTGGTTGGTTGTTGGTTGGTTGGCAGTTTGATGTGTTGGTTGGTTGGTTGATTTAACATTGTGGTTGCTATTTGCGGGGATGGTGGGGTTTTGGTTTTGAAGGCAGTTTGAAAAGTCGTGGGTACGTGTGTTGTGTGCAATTAAAGATGGTGCCATGACAGGCAAAAACGGCTTATCCAAGAAGTGGATGGAACCTTACCCAGACAGGGCGTGGACATCAAGGCCTAAGACATCATGTTTAGTGGCCAGTCACAACTCTACAGCCACTATGGAAGTCAATGTGCATGGACAGCGGTCAGAAGTTCGCTGACCTCAGGTCCATCATCATCACCATCATCACCACCATTAGCAGCAGCAGCAGCAGCAGAATCACCATCATCACCACCATAAGCAGCAGCAGCAGAATCACCATCATCACCACCAACAACACCACCATCATCAGCAGCAGCAGCATTACCATCGTCACAATCATCATCATCATCATCATCATCATCATCATCATCATCATCATCATCATCATCATCATCATCATCATCACCACCACCACCACCATCATCATCATCATCATCATCATCATCATCATCATCATCATCATCATCATTATCATCATTTCATCATCATCAGCGAGGGATCCAGATCAGCAAAGGCAACAGCTCACTGTCTGGACTAAACCTGTATGGAAAGACGGGAAGGTCTGTGTCTACCAGACACTAGAACTCCTGCATGCTCTGCTGCACTCCCACTTCCTCACTATGACAGTCTGTGTGAGAGAGGCTGTCAGAGTGAATCACAGAAGAATCATCAAATTTATGGAAATAAGGTAATATTCAAAATGATAAACACCAGATGCACTGAGTTATATCACCATTGAACAAGCACTGAGTATATCACCATTGAACAAGCACTGAGTATATCACCACTGAACAAGCACTGATTATATCACCATTGAACAAGCACTGATTATATCACCACTGAACAAGCACTGATTCTATCACCATTGAACAAACACTGAGTATATCACCACTGAACAAGCACTGATTATATCACCACTGAACAAGCACTGATTATATCACCACTGAACAAGCACTGATTATAGCACCATGAACAAGCACTAAGTATATCTAATAATAGTAAACTATAGAACAATCAGCCTCATCAGCCACGCCAGCAAGATCATGCTCAAAGTTATTTTGATTCGACTCAAGAAGGAGGCAGAAGAACACCTTGCAGAGGAACAAGCTGGGTTCAGGGCAGGCAGGAGCACAATCAAACAGATTTTTAACTGCCACATCCTGATGGAAAAACATCTTCAACATCAGAGAGACCTATTCCACAATTTCATCAACTTCAAGACGGCTTTCGACAGAGTATGGCACGAAGGCCTGTGGCAGGTCCTCAGAATGTTTGGCATTGAAGAAGGACTAGTGCAAACCATTCAAGCACTATACAACACCGCAAGCAGTGCAGTCCTTCTGAACAATCAGATCGGAGACTACTTCAAAAGCACAGTTGGGGTCCGACAAGGATGCCTGTTATCTCCAGTCCTGTTTAATCTGTTCTTGGAAAACATTATGAGAGAGACCCTCCATGACTTCCACTCTACCATCTCCATTAGCGGCAGACCCCTCAACAACTTGCGGTGTGCCGATGACATTGACCTCATGGGCGGAAGTAACACAGAGCTGCAAGATCTTACGACCAGACTTGAGAACAGAGCTGGAGCATATGGGATGGAGGTGAGCTCGGAGAAAACTAAAGTACTTGTGAACAGCACGAGCAACGCCACTTCTAAAATTTACATGAATGGCCAGCAACTGGAGGAGGTAGACGCTTTTAAATACCTTGGTGCTACACTCACAAAGGACGGGCGATCGATGACAAAAATCAAAGTCAGACTAGCCATGGCAACATCTTCCATGACAAAACTCACCACCATATGGAAAAGTAAAGAGATCAGTTTCCCAATCAAACTAAAGCTCTACAAAGCCCTAATTCAGACTATCCTGCTGTATGGAAGTGAAACCTGGACATTGACTGCTGAAACAGCAAAGCGAATCCAGTCATTTGAAACAAAATACCATAGAAAACTGCTGGGCATATCCTGGAGAGAACGAAAGACCAATGAATTTGTCAAGAGCCAAATAACACGGCTGGCAGGTCCACAGGAACCCCTTCTCACCATCGTCAAGAAGAAAAAGCTGACATGGTTCGGCCACGTCACCCGCCACAACACTCTGCCAAAAACGGTACTGCAGGGAACACTCGAAAGTGGCAGAAAGAGGGGAAGACAGAACAAGTCATGGATGGACAACATCAGAGAATGGACCAGGATGAATGACGGCACTACTGCGCAGAGCCGAGGACCGAGATGGATGGAGGAGGCTTACCACGCATCGTCTTTCGTGTCTCCTCCACGACCGCCAAGGTCACGGGACTGATGATGATGATGATGATGATGAGTATATCACCATTGAACAAGCACTGAGTATATCACCATTGAACAAGCACTGAGTATATCACCACTGAACAAGCACTGAGTATATCACCTTTGAACAAGCACTGATTAGATCACCACTGAACAAGCACTGAGTATATCACTATTGAACAAGCACTGATTATATCAACATGAACAAGCACTGAGTATATCACCATTGAACAAGCACTGATTATATCACCATTGAACAAGCACTGATTATATCACCACTGAACAAGCACTGATTATATCACCATTGAACAAGCACTGAGTATATCACCACTGAACAAGCACTGATTATATCACCATTGAACAAACACTGAGTATATCACCACTGAACAAGCGCTGAGTATATCACCATTGAACAAGCACTGATTATATCACCACTGAACAAGCACTGATTATATCACCATTGAACAAACACTGAGTATATCACCACTGAACAAGCGCTGAGTATATCACCATTGAACAAGCACTGAGTATATCACCACTGAACAAGCGCTGAGTATATCACCATTGAACAAACACTGAGTATATCACCACTGAACAAGCGCTGAGTATATCACCATTGAACAAGCAAGTTCTGGGCCCTGTTCTTTTCACCCTCTACACTGCTCCACTGTCACATATAATTAACCGCCATCAGATTAACCATCATTTTTATGCAGATGACTCTCAGATTCAAAGCAGCGACACTCCTGAACATCTGCCTTCCCTCTTTACAAATATGGCCCACTGCTTTCAAGACATTCAAAATTGGATGATACAGAATAAGTTATAGTTAAATGCAGATAAAACCAAAGACATGCTTGTAGGGACCAAACACAAACTATCTTCCATTACAACAGCTTCAATAGAATTCGGCAATGCATCAGTCCCTCTATCCACTGCTGTGAAGTATCTAGGGGTTCATTATTGACAACACACTCTCTATGCAAAAATTCATCACCCAGACCTGCCAGTCGTGCTACTATCAATTACGGCGTATTAGTGCAATTCGAAAGTACCTGTCCACAGATGCAACATCCAAACTCCTCACGTCTCTCATTCTTTCACGTCTGGACTATTGTAATTCTCTTCTGGCTGGTCTGCCAGCATCATCAATCCACTCCCTTCAACGTATACAAAATACTGCAGCTCGACTAGTCATCAGAAATAAAATAAAAATCTGAGCACATTAGTCTCTCTTGCGATCTCTCCACTGTGTGCCTGTGCCACAGAGAGTAAACTATAAGATCAGTACCCTCTGTTAACAACACCTTCCTACCTCTGTGAATGTCTTCACTTTACACTCTACTTCCGCTCTGCTGCAGATACCTTGTCCTTACGAACACCTAGATTCAGCCAATCCACCGTTGACTATAGCTCTTTCTCTATTTCTAGTCCATTGATCATAAGAAGGCTTTTCCCCTCTCTCTCTTCGTCAAAAGCCTTCGTATGGCACTTTTAAATCCAGTCTCAAGACATATTTATTTCAAACCTAAGATTTTCCTCTCCTGCTTCATTTCACAGCTTTTCCCTGCCTTCGGTGGCCGAAATTCTATCGCCCTGCCAGGGTGTATGGCCTTTGTGTGTGTGTGTGTGTGTGTGTGGGCGTACGGGAAATTTGTACTTGTTAGAACTATTAACTGTTACTGAGTGTATGACTGTGTAAAAATGAGTTGAGTGCAAGCACTTTGATTTGTCTCTACAAGATATAGCGTTATACAAATTCCCTTTATTATTATTATTATTATTATTAGAGCGCAGATTGTGGGTGAGCCCCATGGTGTTAAGCTGCGGAACACCCAACAACAACAACCACAACAACAATAACAAAAACAGCGTGTTCAGAAAAGAGCACTGTGTCGTGACCAGACAGGAAGAAGAGGACAGGAGAAATAACAAGTCGCCTGACCGCCATCATTGGGAAGGGAAAAGGAAACCATTTGGGGAGAGCCAGAATTAGTGCCCCGAGACTTCCCACTGAGCTATGGAAGAGAGAGAGAGAGAGAGAGAGAGAGAGAGAGAGAGAGAGAGAGAGAGAGTGAGTCTGTGTCTGTGTCTGTATCTGTGTGTATACGCGCACGCGCACTGGTGTCTTATTCGTGCGTGTGTGCTGTGTGTGTCTCTTCTAAATATGTTGGCGGAAAGAGACGGTTTGGGCAGGGGACAGGGATGGAGTGTAGTTACAGGAAGGGGTGACAGAAAAACAGGGATAGGAAACTGGGATACCTTGGATAGAGTGGATCAGGTAGCGGTCTTCTGGAATGGGTGGGAGTGGGGGGTATGGGGGTGCGTGTGTTGACAAAATGGTGGGAAGGGGAACTGAAAAAATGTAATTGAGAGTGACAGGGAGAGAAATGATGTCGAAGACGAGAATGACACCAACGACGACGACAGTGACGACAATAATAGGGTTGAGATGGAAGTAGTAGTGATGGTGGTGGTGATGATGGGGATTTGTACAACAACAGCAACAACAACAACAACAACGACAACAACAACAACAACGGAGATGACGACGACGAGGAGAAGGGGACGACAATGACGATGACAATGTCGATGTTTTGGTCAGGACAGATCTGTGAGATGAGGACGAGGAGGACGTCCATGATGATGATGACCACGACATCACTATTTCAGAACAGACAAATCAACAGCAAGATAATGAGCAAACTGAATGATGGTTGTGATGACGATGACGACAATGGTGCTGATGCTGTCGAGGATGATGACAATAATTAACATGACAATCACAATAACAATGACAATGAGGATGGTGGGAGGACAACGACGATGATGATGACAACATGATGATGGTGACGAGGACAACAAGGAGAATGGTAATAATGATGAAAGTGATGATGATGATGAAGACTGTGACCATGATGACACTGATGATAACAATGATGATGACACTGATGACAGCAATGATGGTGATGACACTGATGATAACTATGATGGTGATGACAATGATGATGACACATGCTGACAATGCTGCTGACAGTGCTGCTGACAATGATGATGACAATGCTGCTGACAATGACGATGACAATGCTGCTGACAATGATGATGACACTGACGATGACAATGTTGCTGACAATGCTGCTGACAATGCTGCTGACAATGCTGCTGACAATGATGATGACACTGACGATGACAATGCTGCTGACAATGACGATGACACTGATGATGACAATGCTGCTGACAATGACGATGACAATGCTGCTGACAATGATGATGACACTGACGATGACAATGCTGCTGACAATGCTGCTGACAATGCTGCTGACAATGCTGATGGCTTTGTTTCAGTACGGACAGATCCACTGCATCATCAGGGAACTGGTGCAGGAGAAGTTTGGGCAGGAGGCATGGCAAACCATTCTGTGAGTTGGCGCTCTCTCCTTCTTCCTTCCTGTTGTCGTTCTTTCTCTCTTCTGGTTGTGTTCGCATTGTTTTGTCTTGTGTTGTATTGTTGTTTTTTATTTTAGGGGGACGTAATTTACAATTTAGTTCAATACATTTTTGCTTAACCATTCAGGCTCTCATACCAGCGTGTTAAAGAAAGAAAATGAAAGACACAATGGAGCATCGACAGAAGTTCTGTAAAACCTTAACATGTACTTGAAGACTTCGGAGTGTTTGAAGAAAGAAGAAACGAGAGTGGTATTTTCTATTTCTGAGATCTTTATTGAAAGTAAAGCTCAGTTTGTCATCAATAATGGTTCCTAAGTATTTATGTTCAGTCACACGTTCTACTTTTTTATCATTTATCAAAGATTTGATACATGCTCTGGGTTATCGCAAATCAATTAACATCTCTTTAGCCTTTTGGACATTCATTTCCAGATAATTCC
>CM054142.1:1572094-1604594 GCA_028751875.1 Rapana venosa
CTAGCCAGTGTTGGTTTTCCTGCCAGACCTGTTCCCTTTCAGACCAGAAATCACCAGTCGTTAACAGCTTCTGTCCAGTTTTGGCATGTCGTGAGAAGAAAAGAGACAGACAGACAGACAGACAGACAGAGAAGAAAGACAGGGTGAAGCTATATAATCATTTACAAACAGACAAACAGACAGAGACAGAAACACAGAGTGAAGCTGTATATTATAATCATTTATGAACAAGTGAAGACAAAACACGCAAAACCTGAAAAAGGGGATGTTTCAAAGACTGCCTGGCTGTTTTGACAAAGAGCGGGAAACAAAGAGGACATGTTCAATGGCCAGCAGGATGTGAGAACAAAGACAGTAACAATGACAAATTCTTTTATTTCGAGGATAATGAATAAGCACCCATGTGCTTTTTTAGAACAAAGATCCAGCAGAGATCTGCAGCCTCAGAGACTGTTCAGCTGAGTGGACAAAGGCTCATGAGCAATTCATCAGTGTTTGCACACTTGAAAACCAGGGTAGCTTATTATGAGCCTCTTGTGACCAAAGCTGTTTGGCTCTCTCTCTCTCTCTCTCTCTCTCTCTCTCTCTCTCTCTCTCTCTCCTCTCTCTCTCTCTCCTCTCTCTCCTCTCTCCCTCCCTCTCTCTCCTCTCTCTCTCCTCTCCTCTCTCTCCCTCTCCTCTCTCTCTCTCTCTCTCGCTCTCTCTCTCCCTCTCTCTCTCTCTCTCTCTCTCTCTCTCTCTCTCTCTCTCTCTCTCTCTCTCTCTCTCTCTCTCTCTCTCTCTCTCTCTCTCTTTCTCTCTTTCAGACATACGTCACACGCACACATACACATATACATACATTCATACACACAAAGAAAACTTACCAAGAGTATAGATCCTCGACGTTTTTGTTCTCCTTACAAATGTTCGCCAAAGTCCTTGGTTTGCCCAAAATAAAAAGGGCGAAAGATAACAGAAAGAAAGTAAGAAAAAAAAGAAAGAAAGAGTTAAAGAGAGAAAGAAAGAAAGAGTTAAAGAGAGAAAGAAAGAAAGAGTTAAAGAGAGAAAGAAGGAAAGAAAGATTTAAAGAGGGGAGAAGAAAAAGATCGAAATAAAAGTGAGCAAAAAAATTTTTTAAGAAAGAAACAAGGAAACAAATAAAAGAAAAAAGAATGCACTGAGATTCTTTTTTAAAGGACCAGAAAAAAAATCATCTTGGGATTTCTTTACAATCTATGTCAGAATAAATAAAAACAATAAAGAAAAGATAGATAAAGTCAGCTAAAAACAATGAAGACAAGATAGATAAACCCAGCTAAAAACAATGAAGACAAGATAGATAAACCCAGCTAAAAACAATGAAGAAAAGATAGATAAACCCAGCTAAAAACAATGAAGAAAAGATAGATACACCCAGCTAAAAACAATGAAGAAAAGATAGATAAACCCAGCTAAAAACAATAAAGAAAAGATAGATACACCCAGCTAAAAACAATGGAGAAAAGATAGATACACCCAGCTAAAAACAATGAAGAAAAGATAGATACACCCAGCTAAAAACAATGAAGACAAGATAGATACACCCAGCTAAAGACAATGAAGAAAAGATAGATCTATCTATCTGTCCCGTAGTCTGACGACCGTGGGGGCACCCTCAAAGACTCGACAACCAGTTCCCTCCATTGCTCTCTCTGTTCTGCCTTTTTCAGGGTTTTGTTGAGTGCTAGGCCTGTCCATTCGCTGATGTTATCCTCCCAGCTATTCCTTGGTCTGCCTCTTCTTCTTCCGAAGCCGGAACAGCAGCAGCGGTAGCAGGAACAGCAATAACATCAAAAACAACAGCAGCAGCAAAAACAACAGTAGCAGTGACAACAACAGCATGAACAACAGCAACAACAACAAAAGCAAATATAACAAGAACAGCAACAACAACAACAGCAGCAACAAAAATACTAACAGCAGCAGCAACAACAGAAGTAACAACAACAACAGAAGCAACAGCAACAACAACAATAACAAAAATACAACAGCAGCAGCAACAAACAGAAGTAACAACAACAACAGAAGCCACAGCAGCAACAACAACAGCAACAAAAATACCAACAGCAGCAGCAACAACAGAAGCAACATCAGCAACAAAAATACCAACAAGACCAGCAGTAACAACAACAGCAGCAGCAGAAGCAACAACAAAATCAATAACAACAATAGCAACAACAACAATAAACAACAGAGGAGATCATCACTGTTGAAGATCTCGTTAACCTTCCCATCCTGACCTGCACTATTTGCATGTGACCTCTGTCATCAGTTGTTGTCAATAACTAGCGCTGGTCAGAATTCAGGACAACCCTAGCCTTCATGTGCCCCCCCCCTCCCCCCTTGCCATCCAAACCAACACTGGGGAGGTATGGCCTAGTGGTCAGAGCGTTGAACTCGTGGTCTGACCCAGAGGTCCGTTGGAAGGTTTTCTTCCCTGGAGTTCTGAATCCACTTCCCCAAAAGTCCTTCAGATGAGACTATAAACCGAAGTCCCGTGTACGAACATACTCAGAACATCTTGCGCTTATATTAAAACCTGTTCCACCCATCAGAAGAGTAGGCCACAGCGTTCAGGTTGGAATAGATGACAAGTTATACCAAAAACTGGCATGCTGGTCTTGTGTTCAGATATCTTCTGCGAAATCGGAATGCAGCTACCGTAATGGTGGACAAACAATCGCATACGCAAAATCTCACCATTAGTGAACCGCGGGGCTCTAGCCGAGGAACGAAAAACCTGAAGAAAACACAAGTCAGAAGAAAGGACCCCGAGAACAAGAGAAAAGCAGAATAAACAGAGGTGACAGAGTCTGATGCTCAGGTTTCCGATAGCTAGCCAGTGTTGGTTTTCCTGCCAGACCTGTTCCCTTTCAGACCAGAAATCACCAGTCGTTAACAGCTTCTGTCCAGTTTTGGCATGTCGTGGGAAGAAATGAGAGAGAGAAAGGGGGGAGGAGGGAGGAGACAGACAGAAAGACAGACAGAGGCAGAGAGACAGACAGACAGACACAGACAAAAAGACAAACACCAAGACCAAACAGAGACAGAAAAGGGTAAGTAAGCACCCTCATTCTCCAGCAGTTTGGAAGGAAAGCACAGGACAGCCGGGGCTACAGCCTTCCTCAAGCTGTGTAGCGGCACCACATAGACACTCACTCACCACATAGACACTCACTCACCACATAGACACTCACTCACCACATAGACACTCACTCACCACATAGACACTCACTATAGACACCACCACATAGACACTCACTCACCACATACTCACCACATAGACACTCATCACATAGACACTCACCACATAGACACTCACCACATAGACACACACTCACCACATAGACACTCACCACATAGACACCCACTCACCACAAAGACACCCACTCACCGCAGACCAGCCTCTCCCTGACACCAGGCTCTGCAGACCAGCACAGCCAGGCGGTGTTTCAGAAGAAGACACGGCGACAGGCAGGCAGGCAGGCAGGCAGGGGCTCAGCAGCAGAGAACTGGGCCACTGCTTGTGCAGTGTAGTTCCAGACAAAGTCTGCAGTGACTGAACTTCTTCCCTTCCTCCCTGCTGCTTTTGGGGCTTCTCCCCTCTCAGGTCCTCTTTAGTGTCTGTCTGTCTCTGTCCGTCTCTCTCTGCCCCTTTCTCTGTCTCTGTCTCTGTCTCTCTGTCTATCTCTCTCTCTCTCTCTCTCTCTCTCTCCTCTTCTCTCTCTCTCTCTCTCTCTCTCTCTCTCTCTCTCTCTCTCTCTCTTCTCTCTCTCTCTCTCTCTCTTCTCTCTCTCTCTCTCTCTCTCTCTCTCTCTGGCAGTTGCTCAGTTTCCAGCCGACCTCCTTAAAGCCATGTCTGATCTTGTCATCACTCCAATTGGAAGCGACTGTCTGTCACACCAGTTTTCCTTAATTAAACCATTTTCAGCATTCATGATCACCTCCCGCATCTATTTCCTGGCTCCTTTCCATCCACTCTCTCTCTCTCTGTCTCTGTCTCTGTCTGTCTGTCTCTCTCTCTCTCTCTCTCTCTCTCTTCTCTCTCTCTCTCTCTCTCTCTCTCCTTCTCCCCTCTCTCTCTCTCTCTCCTCTCCGCTTGTATAAGTTTCTGTTTTCTCTCAATGTTTTTGATGAAGAAGGAAAAAGCAACAACTGTGACACAAACGATTATGCATATCTGCAACGACATTGACAATGATGACGTGACACAGTGATGACGAATTTTGCTAAAAACAAAAAATAGGAGGGTGGAGGACAAGACCATGAAGAAACATAAGGGGAAGGAAAACAAAAAGGAAAAGGGGAGAAAGGGGGTTTATGAAAGGGGGGAAAAAAATGATGTGATGATAAAAAATGTAATGATGACATGAGAAAAATGTATGAAAAAATACACAAAGGGGAAATGGAAAATGGATGAAAAATTGAATGGATGACTGTGTGACAAAAAAAAAAAAAAACAAATCTTCTGACAAAGGGGCGACAATGAGAGACAATGTTTTGTGACAATGAATGAAAAAGTGCTCAAAGGAATACACGGAAATACTTTTGGCGAAATCCTGAAATCCCTTTAAATGTGTGACAATAAATAAAAATGCCTGAGATGACAATGCGGGGAAATACTAACGAATGCTTAATGGGGGGAAAAGACGTGAATGTTAAAAATTTGATGGGTCCCCCCCTTTTGGGGTTTTTTAAAATGTGAGGGGGTTTTTTTAATAAGGCCCAATCCAAATTTTATCGGAATTCCAAAGAAGTTGGGGGAAAAAGGAAAAGGAAAAAACCCAAAAGGAAAAGGCGAAATTTTTCCCCGGTCTTAAACTTTGGGTGTTGAGGGGGCGGGTTTTAAAATGTTTTTTTAAAATTTTAAAAAGAAAATAAATTTTGCAATACAAATTTTTGTTCTGGCCAAACCCTTTTAAAAAAAAAATGAAAGCCAAAGGGGATCGCAAATTCAAAATTAACATTTTTTAAAACTTGGAAAATTATTGAAAAAGGAACGAAAGGGATTTCCCATTTTTAAAAAATTTTCAAAAATGGAGGGAAATCAATAAGGGGGTTTCCTTAAAATTTTTTTTTGGTAACATTTCCCTTTTTTTTAAATTTAAAAAAGGGCTGTTGGGAAAATAAAACAATTTCTTTAGTTCCTTTTGACCATTCATTTTAAAACCTTTAAAAAAGGGAAAAAGGAAAAATGCATGGATTTGAGCCTAAAGACAATACGAATTTTTAAGGAAAGGGGTTTTAAAAATAATTTAGAGTCTTAATTAAAAGGTTTCCCAAGGGGAAGGGGGAACGTGGCAAAACCCAAACATTTAAATTTTTTAAAAATATTCCCTTTTAAAAAAATCGAAAAAATTTTCTTTTAAAAAGGGGCCAAAAACCCACAAAAAGTAAACGTTTTTCAGTGAAAATTTGAGGGTAACGGAGTGAACTGAAAGCAACTAATTTTTAAAAAAAAAAAAAGGAAAAAAAAACCCCCCCCCCAAAACTTTTACTTCTTTTGTCCCCTTTAAATTTGTTTAGTTCTGGCCCCCCAAACTCCCTTCCCCTTCTGGAAATTTCCTTTCAAAAATAACCCCCCCCCTTTAATTATTGGCGGGAAACCCCCCCCTTTATTCCCCCCCCCGGGGGTTCTTCCCCCCCTTTTAACCCCGGTTTTTTTTTTCCCCTTAAAACCCCCCCACCCTTCCCTGCTATTATTCCTTCCCCAAACCCCAAAAACCCTCCACCCCCCTGTTTTATTTCCTTTCCCCCTCCCCCTTCACTTTTCCCTTCGCACAAAAAAAAACCCAAGGGGCCAAGGAACGATAAAAAGGGAAAAAACAAGGAAACGAAGCTTCGGGGTTCTTTTTAGCCATTGGGCATCTTTTTTGCCAGCTTTTTCTGCACCCTTGCTTCAGTCTTAAAACTCTCTAAACAACCCCAAAAAACCTGAAGGGGGGGCATAAGGGGGGGGGAAGAGGAAAAACAAAAAGGGGGGGGGGGGGAAAACAACAAAAAAAGAAGAAAAAGAGAAAAGGAGGAAAACCAAAAAAAAAGGGGGAATCCCAAAAAAGCAGGCCCCAAAAACAAGACCCAAAACCCTTTGGGTGGCAAAGAAAAACCCCAAAACAAACAAGGGGGGGGTTTTCAGGCGGGGGGTTAAAAAAGGGGCGAGAGGTAGGTTTGCAAAGGAAAAGGATAAGACCCCTTTTTGGTTGAAACCCTTTTGAAAACTAGGGGTTTTAAAAACCCCTTTTTACCAATTTTTATTTCCCTTTTACCCAAATTCCCCACTTTTCCAAAAAAAATTTTTTCCCCCTGGTTAAAAACCGGGTACCCCTACCCCCTTTTCCCTTTTAAAAATTTCACCCCCGGGTTTTCCCTATTGAAAACCTTTTCCTTTTTCCCTTGACCAAAACTTTTCCCTTCCCCCTTTTCCCCTGTTTTTTCTCTCTCTCCTTTCGTTTTTTCCCTCTCTTCTCTTCCCCTCCGTTCTTCCTCCTCCCCTCTTCCTTCCCCCTCTCCCTCCTTTCCTTCTCCCTCCTCTACTCCCTCTCCTCCCATCCTTTTGCTCTCAAAACTCTCCTCCTCCCCTCGCTCTCTCTTTCTCCCCTCCTCCTCCGTCTCTTCCCTTACCTCTCCCCCTCCCTCTCCCCCTTCCTCTCCTCCCCCTTCCTCTCTCTCATCTCTCTCTCTCCCCCTTTCCACTCTCTCTTTCAGCAACACACACCACACAACACAATACAACATTCATACACACAAAAAAATTTAAACCAAGAATAGATCCAGACTTATTGTTCCCTTCAAATGTTCGCCAAAGTTCGGGTTTTGCCCAAAATAAAAAGGCGAAAGAAACAAAAGAAAGACAGAAAAAAAAAAGAAAGAGAAAAAGAAAAAGAAAGAAAGAGTTAAAGAAGAAAAAAGGAAAGAAAGAAAAAAAAAAAGGGGAGAAGAAAAAGATCAAAATAAAATGAAAAAAATTTTTTTAAAGAAAAAAAAAGGGAAACAAATAAATGAAAAAAGAAAAAAGAATGCCTGAGATTTTTTTTTGGGAAAGGGAACAAAAAATATATCAATTTTGGGTTTCTTCACATCTAGTCAGAAAAATAAAAAACTTTTGAAAGACAAGATAATAAAGCCACCTAAAAAACAAGAAAAACAAAATGAAAACCCAAAAAAAACAATAAAGACAAGAAATAAACCCCCCAAAACAATAAAAAAAAATAATAAACCCACAAAAAACAATGAAACAAATAGATAAAACCCACCCTAAAAACAATAAAGACAAATAGATCATCACATCCACACCCTTTGTCGGACGACCGTTGGGGGTAACCCCACGACGCTGAAAGGGACCGCCAAATTTTCTGTCCTGGGCTGTTTTTTCAGGAGGTTGGTACAGTGAGCCTCCACTTTTTTGTTGGAAATCCACTTTTGCGGGGTCATCCCCCCCTCCTTGCCCTTCCACCCATTCCCGAACTGTCTTTGACGGCTGTTAGGGCCTTGTGTGCCAAACCAAATTTTAAATTTTCCCTTTTTTTTTTGACGTACTACAAGGGTTCTTGTTTGCCATCCTTGCCCTCGATCTCTCCCAGACGTAGCCCGTTTTGGTTTTTAAAACGGTCTCGTATTTTTTTTATTTTTTTATTATTTAAAAACCCCTTTAAGCCGAGATTTCCTCGTGAAATTCGGGGCTCTCCCCGGGAGAGCCGTCCCCCCAAAGAAAAAGGGCCCACCCTTTTTTTTTTTTTGGTTTTTTTTTTTTTTGCTGCAACTGTATTTCTTTCCCTTTTTGAGTGGCTTTTTTCAAAAATTTTGCCGGGACAACCTTTGTTCCCGTGGGTTTTTTTCGGGGATAATTTTTGAACACACGGGACCTCGGTTTTTCTCATCCGAAAAACACGCCCCCAAAAAACCCCAAAAAGGTTTAAAGAAGGGGGAAAATTTGGGCCCAAAGGAACGAACCCGGGGTTTTCCCCTTCTAACAGGCCGTACCTCAAACCCCGACTGAGGGTTTTTTAATCCACCGGGCCCCCCAAAAGGTTTAAGCCTTTTAAAAGGGATGAGTTAAAACCCCGGTTCAAGGCAAGGGAGGGGGAAAGGCTTTTTTGGCTATTGTTTTTCCCAAATTTTTTGGTTTTAAAAAACCCCATTGAAGGGAAAACCCGAATAGCTTCACCCCTTTTTTTTAAAATTTTTTTGGTTTCCCACAATTTTTTTTTTTTGGGGGACCCTTTTTGTTTGGGGGGTTTTCGGTTTTCTTTTCCTGGTTTTTTTTGTGGATTCCTGGGAAAAGGGGGTTTTTTTACTTGGGGGGCCGGGGTTATTACTTCCTCCGGGGATGGTTTTCCCCTTTGGTGGCTTTCCTTTTGGGTTTTCTTAATTTCAAAATTAAAAAGGGGGGGGGAATTAAAAGAAGGGGGAACCCCGGCCCCCCCTAGCAAACCGGGGTTTCCCACCCCAAAAAGATGGACCCTTTGGGCCCCCCGGGGCTAAAAGGCCCCCGGGATTTAATCCTCAATTTAAAATTTTTTTTCCCCCCTTTAAGGGCCTTCTTGAAACGAATTGTTTAAAGTGTTAAACCCCGGTTTGCCCCCTGCCCCTTTTTCTATTTTTTTTTGGTTTTTGGTTTTGGATGGTTTTCCTTTTTTCTTTAAGGGAATTTGAATTTTTTGGGACTCTCAGGGGCCCTCTTTGGAAGGGGAAAGATTTTTTCCCCTTTTCACCCCCGGGTCGTGGCCGGCGATGTTGTTAATCCTTTACCCCCCTCCCCGGTCTTTATGCTTTCCCCTTTTGTCCCAATTTTTTTTTCGGACTTCTGTTGTTCTCCCCTTTTCTTTTTTTGGGCTTTTTGGGGGGGGTTCGGAAAAATTTTTTGTCAATTCCGGGTTTTTTCCCTGGGTTTTTCCTTTTATGGAAGGGCCCTTTTCTTTCATCCCTCCCGGGTTCCCCGGGCGGGGGGCCTTTTGGGGGCCTTTGCTTTTCCCCCTTTTTCCCCTTTCTCCTTTGGGGTTTCCCCCTTGGGTTTTTCCTTTCCCAACCTGGATTTCCCCTTTTTGGGTTCCCCCCCTTTTGGGGTTTCTTTTTTTACCCCCGGTGATTCCCCCAAATGCCGGCCCCCGGTGTTTTTTTTCCCCCTTTTTTCCCCCCTTTTTCTTTAAGGTTAGAGGGGTTTTTTTTTGGGGAAAACCCCGGGCTCCCTTTCCCCTTTTTTCCTTTTAAAGGCTTTTTCCCCCTTTTCCCTTTTCCCCGGGGGGGGTTTTTTTTCGGGCCCCCGGGGGTTTAATTTGGCCTTTCCACTTTTGGGTTTTTCCCGGAAAACCCCCGGGCTTTTTGTTCCCCCCTTGGGTGGGGGGGAAAATTTTGGGGGGGGCCCCCCCCCCTGAAATTTTTTCGGGTCTTTGGGGGAAGGGCTGGGAAAATTTTGGGGGGAAAACCAAATTTAATATTTAGAAAAAGGGGTTTTAAAAACCCCCCAAGCCCCCAAAGGGAAAATCATGTTGGGTTCGGCTAAATTTTAATCTGAAAGGGGGTTTAAAATGTTTGGGCCTGTTTTCGGAAAAGGGAAAATTTTTTCCCTTTTTTGGGAAACTTTTGAAAAGTTTTTTTTTAAAAAAGTAAGGGTTTTTGGGGGGGGCCCCCCTTTAATTTTTATTTTTTGGTTTTGGAGGGAAATCAACTTAAAAGGGGGGGGTTCGATCCAAAAGTCCTTTATTTTTGGGGGAACCCCGGGGGCCCGAAACCCTTTTTTAAAAAAAACATTAAAAAAAAAATAAATTTTTTTCCCCAAAATTTTTTTCCCAAAAATTATTTAAAATTAAAAAATTTTTTAAAATTAATTTTTCCCTAAAATTTTTAATTTAAAAAAATTTTTTTTTTTTAAATATTAAATAAATTTTGGGGGTTTAAACCCCAAAAAAATTAACTTATTAAAAAAAAAAATAAAATTTTTTTTTTTTAAAAAACCAAAAATTTTAATCAAAAACCCCTTTTCCCCCCCAAAAAAAAAAAAAAAAAAAGAAAAAAAAAAATAAAAAAAAACCCAAAAAACATAAATTTTTTTCCCCCCCCCAAAAAAAAAAAAACCCCAAAAAAAAAATTTTTAAAAAATATTAAAAATTTTTTTTCCCCCCAATTTTA
Organism: Rapana venosa; assembly: GCA_028751875.1. Classification (NCBI taxonomy): domain Eukaryota; kingdom Metazoa; phylum Mollusca; class Gastropoda; order Neogastropoda; family Muricidae; genus Rapana; species Rapana venosa. Next base: position 1,582,241 of record CM054142.1, read on the forward strand.
AAACCCATTTAAAAAAAAAAAAAAACCTTTTTTTTGGCCCCCCAAAAAAAAAACCCCCAAAAAAAAAAAAAATTTAAAAAAACCCCCCAAAGTTTAAAACCCCCAAAAAAATTAATTCAAAAAAAAATAAAAAAAAATTTTTTTAAAAAAAAAAAACCCCCCAAAATAACAAAAAAAAAAAAAAAATAAAAAAAAAATAAAAAATTTTTAAAAAAACAAAAAAAAAAAAAAAAATTTTAAAATAAAAAAAAAAAAAATATTACCCAAAATAAAAAAACATAAAAAAATTTAAAAATTTTTTTAAAAAAAATTTTTAAAAAATTTCCTTTAAAATTTTTTTTTAAAAAATTTTAACCCTTTTTTTAAAAAAATTTTTCCCCCCCCTTTCCCCCCAAAAAAAAAATAAATTTTCCCCTTAAAGAAAAAAAAAATTTTTTTCCCCCCTTTTAAAAAAAAATTTTTCCCCAAAAAAAAACAAACCCCCAAAAACCCAAAAAAAAAAAAAAAACCAAAAAAAAAAAAAACCCTTATAAAAAAAAAATTTTTTTTTTTTAAAAAAAAATAAAAAAAAAAAAATTAAAAAAAAAAAAAAATATTTTTTTAAAAAAAAAATTTATTTAAAAAAAAAAAAAATTTTTAAAAAAAAATATAATTTTAAAACCTTTAAAAAAAAGGAAAAAATCAAAAAAAAAAAATTTTTTAAATCCAAAAAAAAAAAAATTTTTTTTTGAAACATTTGGGGCCCCAAATTTCCTTGGGGCAAAAGGGGGCCCCCCAAAGGTCTTCCCCCGGGGGTTTTTTCCCAAAGGGGAAAAAAACCCCCCCAAAAAACCAAAAAAGCCCGGGGGAACCGGGAAAACCAAAAAAAGGTTTGGGGATAGGGGTTTTTAAAATTTTGGGGGGCCCCGGGGGCCCCCCCCTGCGGGGGGGCAAAACGGGAAAAAAGGGGGGTTCCAAAAAAAGGTAATTGGGCAAAATTTTTTTAAAAAAAAGAAACCCCTTTCAAAAAACCCCCCAGAAAAAACACCTAAAAAATGAAACAAGTTTTCCCCCCAAGGGGATAATACCAAAAAACCCCCCCCTTAAAAAAGCAAAAAACCCCCGGAAAAAAAAACCCCCCCTTTTTTTTCCTTTGGGGAAAAAAAAGGGAAAAAAAAAAAAACCCGGGGGGAAAAAAGGGAAAAAAAAATTTTTTCAAAACCCCCCCCAAAAAAAAAAAAGAAAAACCCGGGAAAAAAAAAAACAAATTTTCCCCCCAAAAAATTTTTTTTCCCAAACCCGGGAAAAACCCCCCAAAAAAAAAAAAAGGGGGGGAAAAAAACCCAAAAAAAAAAAACCCCCCCCCCCCGGGAAAAAAAAAAATTTTTTTTAAAAAACAACCCCCCCTCTAGGAAACCAAATAAAGACAATTTCCCCCCTTTTTTGAAAACCCAAAAATGGCCCCGGCCCCAAAAGTTTTTCCCCTTTTCCCCCTTTAAAAAAAGGGGGAGGGAAATTAAAAAATTAAAAGTTCGGGGTTTCCCTTTAAAGGGGGAAAAATTGGGGGAAAAAATTCCCCGGGCCCAAAATTTTTAAAAAACCCCCAAAAAAAAAAAACCCCCCCCCCCCTTTTTTTGGGGGGAAAAACTCTTTTTTCAATTTCCCAAAAAAAAAACCCCCCGGGGGGGGGTTTTTTTTCCCCCGGGGCCCCCCCCCCCAAAATATTTAAAAAAAACCCCAAAAAAAATGGGCCACCCCGCAAAAACAAAAAAAATTAAAAAGGGGAAAAAACCCGAGAAAAAAAAAACCCCAAAAAATTTTAAGCATTTTTATCCAAAAAAAGGGGAAAAAAAAATTTCCCCAAAAAAAAAATTTTTAAAAAAGGGAAAATTTGGAAAAAGAAAAAAAAAAAAAAAAAAAAAGAAAGAAAGAAAAAAAAATAAAAAAAAAACAAAAAAAAAAAAACAAGGAAAAATTTAAAAAAAATTTTGGTTTTTGGGGGCCCCAAAAAAAAAAATTTTTTCTTTTTTTAAAAAAAAAAGGGGGGGTTTTGGAAATTAAACAAAGATAAAAAAATCCCTTTTTAAAAAAAAATTTTTTTTTAAAAAAAAAAAAAACGAGCAGAGAAAACCCCAAAACCCAAAAGAAAAAACAAAAAAAAAAAAACAAAATAAAACCCAAAAAAAAAGGGCTTTCCCCCCCCAGCCCAAAAAAACATCAAAACCCCCCAAAAAAAAACATTTAAAAAAAAAAAAATCCCCCCCCCCCTTTTTGCCCCCAAAAAACCCCCCCAAAACCCGAAAAAACCCCCCGCCCCCAAAACCCCCAAAAAAAATCCCCAAAAAAAAAAAAAGGGGGGGGGGGGGGGGGGGGGGGGGGGGGGGGGGCCCCCCCCCCGGGGGAATTTTTTTCCCCCCTTTCCATTGCCCTTTTATCCCCTTTTTGCCCTTTTTTTTCCCCCGGTTCCCCCCCCCTTTTCACCCCCCCCCCCCCCTTTCCCCCAAAAACCCCTTTTTCCCCCCGGGGGGCTTTTTCACCCAAACCCCCAAAAATCCCCCAACTAACCCCCAAAAAATTCCCCCCCCAAAAAAAAAAAAGAAAACCCTTTTTTTAAAAAACCCAGGGCCCCATAAAAATTTCCAAAACCCAAAAAACCCCCAAAAAAAAGGCAAAGGGGGGAAAAAAAGAAAAAAAGGGGAAAAAAGGGGAAAAAAAAAAAAAAAAAAAAAAATAAAGGGGGAAAAAAAAAAAAAAAACCCCAAAATTTTTTAAAAAAAAAAAAAAACTTAAAAAAAAAACAGGTTTCCCTTTAAAAAGGAAAAAAATTTTTAAAAAAAAGGGGAAAAAAACCCAAAATTTCCCCCCAAAAATCCCCCAAAAAAACCCCCTAAAAATGGAGTTAAAAAAGGGGAAAAAAGGGGACAAAAAAAATTTTTCTGAAAAAAAAAACCCCAAAACCCAAAAAAGAAAAAACCAAAAAAATTTTTTAAAAAAAACCCTTAAAACTAAAAAACCTTTAAAACCCCAAAAAAAAATTAAAAACAACCAAAGAAGAAAAAAAAACCCCCCCTGGAAAAAGAAACCCCAAAAAAGAAAAGGGGGAGAAAAGGGGGGAAAATTTTAAAAAAAAGCCCGAGTTGAACCCGGGGGGCCTAGGGGGAAAAAAAACCCTAGGGCCCAAGGCCCGGGTGTTAAATTAAATTTTTTAAAAAAGGGCCCTTTCCCCCCCTTTTTTTCACCCCCCCTAGAAACCCAAAAAATTTTTAACCCCCGGCAAACCCTTAAAAACCAAAGGGAAAATTTTAAAAAAACCCCTTACCCGGGCACCCCAAAAGCAAAAAAACCAACCCAAAAATTTTCCCCGTAAACAAAAAACATTTCCCCAAAAAAAACCAAAAAAGGGCCCCCCGGGGCCCAAAAACAAAACCCCCCAAAAAAAATCCAAAAGGAAAAAAACCACAAAAAAATTTTTTTTTCCCCCCGAAACCCCGGGGACAAAACCCCAAAAAAAAAACCCCCAAAAAAAAACAAGTAAACCCGGGGAAAAATTAACCCCTTTTTTTCATTTCCCCCAATTTTTTCCCTTTTTGGGGCCCCCCTTTTGAAAGGCCCCCAAATCTTAAAGGGTTTCCCCCCCTCCCAGGGCCCCCCCCCTGGGGCCCCCCGGGGCCCCCCCCCTTTTTTTTGCAAAAACCCCGGGTTTGGGGGCCCCCTTGGGGGTTTCTCCTCCCCCTTTAATTTTTTTTCCTTCCATGATCTCCCCCCCAAATCCTTAAAAAACCCCCCACCCCCGGGGGGGGCCCCCCTCCTCCCTTTTTTTAACCTCAAAAATTTCCCCCCGCCCCTTTTTTTTCAATTTCCCCCCCGGTCTTTGGTTTTTTTCCCATTCTCCCTTTTCCCCCCCCTTTTTCCCCCACCTCCAAACCCCCATTTAAATCGGCCCGGGAAAACCAAAGGGCCCCCATAAAAAGGGGCCCAAAAAAAACCCCCCCCCATGGGCCCCCCAAATTTTAAAGGGAAAAAAACCCCCCCCTGGGTTTTTTTTAAAAAAACAAGAAAAAAAAAAATTTGGGAAAATTTAAAAAAAAAAAGGAAAAAAAGAAAAAAAAAAAAAAAAAGATAGAATTTTTAAAAAAAAAGAAAAAAATTTAAAAGGAAAAAAAATAAAAAATTCAAAAAAAAAAAAAAAAAAGGAAATTTTTTTAAAAATAAAAGGGTTTAAAAAAAAGAAAAAAAGGTTAAAGGAAAAAAAGAAAAAAAAAAAAAGGGAAAAAAAAACCCCGAAATGAAAGCAAAACCATTTTTTTAAAAAACAAAAACCCCCAAAAAAAAAAAAATTCAAGGGGAAAAAAAAGGAAAAAATAAACAGTAAAAATTTTTAAAAAAAAAAAAAATTTTAAAAAAAAAACTTTAAAACCCCTTAAAAAAAAAAAAAAGGGCCTTAAAACCCCCAAAAAAAAAAAAAAAAAAACCCCCCCCCCCCCCAAAAAAAAAAAAACCCCCCCAAACTTTCCCCCCCCCTTAAAAAATTTCCCCCCCTTTCCCCCCCTTTTTTCCCCCCCAAAACCCAAAAGGGGGGACGGGGAAAATTCCCCAATGGGCCCCCCCCCCCCCGGTTTTTTTCCCCCCCCCCCCCCCTTTTTTTTCCCCAAAAAAAAAACCCCCTTTCCCCTTAAACCCCCCTTTTTTTTTCCAACTTTCCCCCTTTCCAAAAGGGTTTATTCCCCCTGGTTTTCCCCCCCTCCCAGCCCCCCCCTTTTTCCCCTTAAGGGGCCCCCCTTTTTTCGCTTCTCCCCTTCCCCCTCCCCCTCCCCCCTAACCCCCTTTTCTTTGGGTTCCTTTTTTTCCCCCCCCCTTTTTTTTTTTTTTTTTAAATTTTTTTTTTTTTTTTTTTTGTTTTTTTTCCCCAATTCCCCCTTTTTTTCCTTTTTTTAAAAACTTTCCCCCCTTCCCCACCCCTTTTTGGGGGCTAAACCAAATTTTCCCCTCCCTTTTTCCCCTCTTTGGTTTTTTGAAAAAAAAAGGGCCTCCTTTTCCCCCTTCAAAGGGTTTCCAAAAGTCCCGGTTCCTTAGGTTTCCCCTTTTTTTTGCCCAATTAAAAAAATTTCCCAAAAAAAAAACCCCCCAAAAGGGTTGGGGGGGGGGAAAAAGAAAAAAAGGTTTTGGGGGGAAAAAATTTTGGGCGGGGAAAATATAGGGAAAAACCCCTTTTTACCCCCAAAAGGGTTTTAAAAAAAAAAGGGATGATTTTAAAAAATCTTTTTTAAATTTTCCCCGAAATTTTAAAAAAGGGGGGGAACCAAAACTGGAATTTTTAACTAAAAAAAACCGTAAAAACCCCCCCCCCGGGGAAAAATCTTTCGTAAAAAAACGTGCCCCGGAAAAAATTTAAAAAATTTTCCCCCCAAAAAAATTTAAAAAAATTTTTTTTCCCCCCGGACCCCTTTTAATTTAAAAAGTATTAAACCCCAAAGGGGGGAAAAATTAAAAGGGGGAAATTTAAAAAAAACCCCCAAAATAAAATTTTTTTTGTGTAACCCCCTTAAAAAGGGGGGGGAAAAAAATTTTCAATTTTTTCCCGGGGAAAAGGGGGGGGCCCCCCCCTTTGGGGAAAAAAAGGGGTTTTTTTGCTGCGGGGGGTTTTTGGCGGTCCCCCTGAAATTGGTTTCCTTTTTGGGCAAACCTTTCCCCATTCCCCCCCGGGGTTTTTCACCCCCCCTTTTTGTTTTACAAAATTTTTTTTCTTTTACTTTGGGTTTTTGGGTTTTTCCATTCCTTTTCCCGTTTTGGGGGGGTTTTTTAAAACGGTTCCCCTGGTTTTTCACCCTTCTTTTTAAACTTAATGTTTTAAATCCCTTTGGGCCTCCCTTTTTTTTGGGGTTTTTTTCCCGGGGGATTTTTGGGGAAGTGGTTATTTAGGTTTTAACCCCGTTGTCAAATTTTTTTCCCCCCCCCTTTTCCCCCTTTTTAATTCTTTTTTCCCCTTTAAATTTTTTTAAACCCCTATTTTAAAAATTTCCCGCCTTTTGGGGTTTTGGGGTTTTCCTTGGGCCCGGGGTTTTTTTTGGGTTTTTTTTTGGGGTTTTTAAAAAACCGGGGGTTTTTTCCATTTAAAAACCCCCCCCAAGGGGCTTTTGGGTTTTTAGGGGTTTTTTTTTGGGGCCTTTTCCAAAAGGGGATTTTTCCCAAAAAAGGTCCCTTTTTTTTTCCCTTTGGGGGAAAAAGGGGAACCCGTAAAGGGTTTTTGGGGTCCCTTTTCCCCCAAAAAGGTTTGTCCGGGGGGGGTTTCGGCCCCGATGAAAGGCCCGGGTTTTGGTGGGGGTTTTTTTTTGAAAATTTTTTTTAGGGGGGAAAAAAAGGTTTAAAAAAAAAGGGGGGCCCCTTTAAAAAAATTTTTTGGGGTTAAATTTTTTGTAAATTTGTGTGGGTTTTGGTTAAAACATGGGCAAATTTTTTAGATGGGTCACCGAGAAATTTTTTTTTTTCCCCGGGTTTCCCCCGGGGGTTTTGGGGGGGTTTCCTCCCCTTTTTTTTTTTTGGGTTGGGAAAAGTGGGCTTTCCCCTTTGGGCCTTTTCTTTAAACCCCTTTTTTTGCTTGGGGTTTTTTTTAGGGCGGTTTATTCCCCGAAAATTTTTTCCCCCATTGGGGGGTTTTTTGGTAAATTTGTTTCCCCTTTTGGGTTTTTTTTCCCTTTTGGGTGGGTTTTTCCCCCCCAAAAAAAGGGCTTTAAAAACCCCTTTTTTTTTTCGGGTCCCGACTTGGTTTATTTCCCATGGGGTTTTTTCGGGGTTTTCCCTTTTTTCCCCCTTGGGGGGGGGGGTTCCGCCAAGGGCCCCCCACCCGGGTTGAAGCTGGGCCCAAAAAAAAAATTTTTTTAAAAAAAACCTCCCAGGGCCCCCCAAAAATCGGGAAGGGGGGATTTTTTTTCCCCGAAGCCCGGGGGGGGGTTTTTTTTTGCGAAACCCCTAAAAAATGGGGGGGGGGAAAAAAAAAAAAAAACCCCCCCTTTTTATTTAAGGAAAGAACCCGGGGAAAAAAACCCCCCGGGAAAAAAAAATAAAAATGAAAAACCGGAAAAAAACCCCAAAAAAAAAAAAATTTAAAAAAACCAAAAAAAACCCCAAAAATTAAACAAAAAGGGGGCCCAAAAAAAAAACCCCCCCAAAAAAAAAAAAAAATTAAAACCGAAAAAAGGGGGCCGCCCAAAAAAAAAACAAAACCGGGGGGGACTGGGCCCTCCCAAAAACGCAAACCCTAGCTTTGGGGGCCCCCTTGGAAAAAAAGCTTTAAACCCCCAAAAAAAAAAAAGCCCCCCCCCCTTTTTTTCCCCCCAAACCAAAAGTGTCAACAAAATTTTTCCCCCAAAAACCCCGGGGCCCCCCAAAAAACCGGGTAATCCCCCAAAAAAACCCCCTGGAAATTTAAACCCTTTTGTGGACTAAAATTTTTGGGGTCCCCTCCAATATTTAAATTTTGGGGTTAAAAAATTCAAAACAAGGGGCCCCCATTAATTTCCCCCCAAAAAAAACCTTTTTTTTTCCCCTTTTTGGGGGGGGGCTAGGTTGGGGGTTTTGGGGGAAAAAACCCAATTTAGTTGAATTTTTTTCCCATTTAATTAACCAAAAAATAACCCCCCGGGGGAACCGGGGAGGGAAACTTTTGGGCTATTTTTCCTTAGGGGGTTTCCCCGATCGGGGTTTTTTGGTGGGGGGGTTGGGGGGGGGGGAAAGGGGGGGGGGGGGGGTGGGGGGGGGGGGGGGGGGGGGGCGGGGGCCCCCCGGGGGAAAAACCCCAAAAAAAAAACCAAAAAGGAAATTGGGGGTGGGCCCTTTCCCCCGGGGCGGGGGGAGCAGGGGTTTTACCGGGGAAACCCCCCCGGTTTTCCCCAAAAAAAAAAATAACCCTACCCCTCAAAAAATTTTAAAAAAAAAGGGAAAAAAAAAGGGGGAAAAATAAACGAAAAAACTAAAAAAAGAAACAAAAAAACATAAAAAAGGAAAAAACCAAAAACCAAAACTAAAAACCCCTTCCCCAAAAACCCCCCCGGGGGAAACACCCCACCAAAAACACCCAAACTCAAAAACCAAAAAACCCTTTTCGGGGATAATTTTTGAACACACGGGACCTCGGTTTTTCTCATCCGAAAAACACGCCCCCAAAAAACCCCAAAAAGGTTTAAAGAAGGGGGAAAATTTGGGCCCAAAGGAACGAACCCGGGGTTTTCCCCTTCTAAAAAAACCTCACCATTAGTGAACCTCGGGGCTCTACCCGAGAACAAAAAACCTGAAGAAAACACAAGTCAGAAGAAAGGACCCGAGAAAAGAAAAAACCAAATAAACGAGATGAAGGGTCGATGCTCAGGTTTCGTAGCTAGCCATGTTGGTTTTCCTGCCAGATCTGTTCCCTTTCAGACCAAAAATCACCAGTCTTTAACAGTTTTGTCCATTTTTGGGCATTGTGGGAAGAAATGAGAGAGAAAGAGAGGGGGGGGGGAGGAGACAGACGGGACAGATAGACAGGGGCAGGAGGACAGACGACAGACCAGAAAAAAAGCCAAACCCAAGCCAAGCGAGAAAAAAAAGGGTAAGTAAGCACCTCTTTTCCCCCGCAGCTTAAAAAGGAAAAAGACAGGACGCGGTTTACGCCTTCCCAAAAAAGTGTGAAAAGCGGCCCACATGACCACTCATCACCACTTAGGACACCCCTTTCCCACATAGACCCCCACTCATCACCACATGGGGACCTCACTTGGCCTCACCCTCCCCTCCCCCTAGACCTCACCTTGGCCTTCCTGCCTCCCCCGACCCTCCCCTGGCCCCCACCCCTGCATCACCCTGCCCCTCACCAAAAAACCCCCCACTCCGCCCCACCCTTTTCCCTTTGACCCCCTCTAGCCCACACCCTTTTTCGGAAAGCCCCACCGGGACCACCCTCCCAAAAATCCACTCTTGGCAGGTAGTTCCAGACTCTCCCAGTGCTAAATTTTCCCCCTTTCCTTGCGTTTTTGGGGCTTCCCCCCCGGGTAAGTTTTCTTTCTTTCCTTCGTCTCCTCCCCCTTTTCTTTCCGCTCCCTTTTTATCCCCCTTTTCCTCTTTTCTCCTCTTCTCTCTTCTCTCTCTCTCCTTCCTCCTCTCTCTTCCTCTCCTTCAGTTTCTTTCCACCCTCTCCCTCTTTTTCTCTCCTTCCTTTTTCCCTTCCCCCCTTTTAAACCTTTTCCCAAGTCCTCCCCTCATTTCTTCCTTTTCCCCCACTCTCTTCCTCTTCCTCTCCCTCCTTTTCTCTCTCTCTCTCTCTCTCTCCTCTCTCTCTCCTCTCTCCTCTCTCTCTCTCCTCTCTCCGTTGTATAAGTTTCTGTTTTTCTCTCAATGTTTTTGATGAAGAAGGAAAAAAGCAACAACTGTGACAACAAACGATTTATGCTTATCTGCAAGGACATTGGACACAAGAAGACGTGGACGACAGTGTGACGCTAAAGCACTCATCAGAAAAAACAGCCGACTAAGGTCATCCTAAGCACTTTTTTAGGATGGCTTGGTACATTGTAAAGTGATAGTGACGCCGGCGATGATGATGATGATGATGATGATGATGATGATGATGATGATGACATGTGTCTTTTACAGACAGAAGAGCGGGCTGGACGTGCACGAGCATTTCTTGGTCTTCACGCGCTACACAGATCAGATCACCTTCAAACTGGTCGGCGCAGTCTCCGAGACGCTCAGTGAGTGCTGTCCCTTTGGTGTGTCTGCTGCCTCTCCATCCTGTCTGTGTGGTCGTCTGTTTCTGACAGCTGTCTGTGTGGTCGTCTGTTTCTGACAGCTGTCTGTTTTCCTGTCTGTGTGGTCGTCTGTTTCTGACAGCTGTCTGTTTTCCTGTCTGTGTGGTCGTCTGTTTCTGACAGCTGTCTGTTTTCCTGTCTGTGTTGGGTGGATGGGTGCTTGGGTAGTTGATGGGGTGGATGGGTGGGTTCTTCAAACTCTGTGATACAAGGGGATGACCTCAGACCCAAAACCTTCTTCTTCTTCTTCCCCCTCTTCCAACGCTCAGACAGCAACTGTTGTTCTCTGTCATATGAGCGAAAATGCGCTGCACTGCCGTTAAGCGCCTGACAAGTTATCTTTTAAGTCTGTTAGGAAAAAAAGGCAGAAGAACGGACCAAGAAGGCAGAAAATAGACAAGAGGGGGATGACAGGAAGAAAAGAAACGAAGCAGAAACAAAGAGAGGGAACTGGTGGCACAGAGTTTCCAGAAGGTGGGATGCTATTTTACGCTGAACAGGCTTCCCAGCATCCCTCTGGGTGGGGGTGGGGGGGGTGGGGGGAGACTGTAAATGAGTCAGTTTAACAAACGGGTGGATCAGTGGTTAGAAAAGATCATAACCTGTGTAGAAAATAAGTAGTCGCAGGTTTGATCCTCGTGTGAACTCAAACATTCCCATGTAGCTTGGATAGTGCGAACATGCCCAGTATGCAATTTTTAGCCTGGAGAGAGATGGGCTCCGCCAAGTTGAATCAGCCTCAGACATTGCTGACACTCTCTGTGCTCTGGTCCAGTGATTCTTTTCAAGGAGCGAAGTGGAGGTCAAAGCAGGCGACGTCTTCTTAGGAATGGCAGTGCAGTTTAGATGACTGGTGTTCTGTGAGTGGGATTGCAGACCACCGACTTGTAGCCTCGTGTGTGTGTGTGGTGTACGTGCGAGTGTGTGCGTGCGTGGCGTGCGTGGCGTGTGTATGGTGTGTGTGTGTGGTGTCTGTGTGTGTGTGTGTGTTGTGAATCGTGTGTGTGTGGTGTATGTGTGGTGTGAGTGTGTGTGTGGTTGTGTGTTGTGTGGTAAGTATGTGTTTGTATGTGTATGTGTGTGAGTGTGCGTGGTAGGTGCTTCGTGTGTGTGTGTGTATGGGGTGTATGTGTGTGATGTGCGTGCGTGCGTGCGTGGCGTGCGTGCGTGTGTATATAATGTGTGTGTGTTGTGTGGTGCTGTGTGTGTGTGTGTGGATGTGTGTGTTTGTGTAGTATGTGTGGTGTGTGTGCAGACGTGCCCTGTGGAGGGGGTGCTGCAGGTGTTCGGGGGGTTCTTCCTGACCTACTGTCTGCGGCACGGCTACGACAAGATGCTGAAGACGCTGGGGGGCGACATCGTCAGCTTCATCCAGAACCTGGACTCCCTGCACTCCCTGCTGGCCCTCTCCTACAAGGGCATCGAGGCCCCCTCCTTCAGGTTGGTCAGCCTCCAGTATCACCTCCCTCATCCACTCCCTCCTCATCTCCCTCATCCACTTCCTCCTCATCTCCCTCATCCACTCGTTATGTCCGTCATCCACTCGTTATGTCCGTCATCCGCTCGTTATGTCCGTCATCCATTCATGTCCGCCATCCAGTCATTATGTCCGTCATTCACCCATTATGTCCGTCATCCACTCATTATTCCGTGATTCACTCATTATGTCCGTCATTCACTCATTATGTCCGTCGTTCACTCATTATGTCCGTCATTCACTCATTATATCCGTCGTTCACTCATTATGTCCGTCATTCACTCATTATGTCCGTCGTTCACTCATTATGTCCGTCGTTCACTCATTATGTCCGTCGTTCACTCATTATGTCCGTCGTTCACTCATTATGTCCGTCGTTCACTCATTATGTCCGTCGTTCACTCCCTCCTTCTCAACTCCCTCGTGCTCTCCCTCCTGGTGTCTCTTATCGGCTGCCTCCGTCCCTCTCTCATGCACTCTCTCCTGGCTCTGCCTCACAAGGGCATGGAGGCTGCCTCCTTCAGAAGGTCACTCTTGCTCCTGCACCCCTTCCGTAGACAGCTAGCTGGTTCACTGTGTGTGTGTGTGTGTGTGTGAGTGTGTGTGTGTGTGTGGAGTGTGGGTGTTTGTGTGTTGAAGTGTGTGTGTGTGTGAGTTGTGTGTGAGTGTTTGTGAGTGGTGTGTGTGTGTGTGTGAGTGTGTGTGTGTGTGTGTGTGTGTGTGAGTGTGTGTGTGTGGTGTGTGAGTGTGTGTGTGTGTGTATGTGTGTGTGTGTGGTGTGTGTGTGCGTGTAGTGTGTGTGTGTGTGTGTGAGTGTGTGTGTGTGTGTGTGTGTGTGAGTGTGTGTGGTGTAATGTCCTGTGTGTGAGTGTGGCGTGTGTGAAGTGTGGGAGTGTTTCTGAGTGTGAGTGTGGTGTGTGTGTGTGTGTGTGTGTGTGTGTGAAGTGTGTGTTGTGTGTGTGTGTGTGTGTGAGTGTGTGGTGTGTGTGGTGTATGTGTGAGTGTGTGTGCGTGTGTGTGTGTGTGTGTGTGAGTGTGGTGTGTGTGTGTGTGTGTGGTGAGTGTGTGAGTGAGTGTGTTGTGTGAGTGTGTATGTGTGTGAGTGTTGTGTGTGGTGTGAGTGTGTGGTGTGTGAGTGTGTGTGTGTGATTGTGTGTTTGTGTGAGTGTGTGTGTGTTATGTGTGTGTGTGTGTTGTGAGGTGTGTTGTTGTGGTGTGTGGTGAGTGTGTGTGTGTGTGTGTGTGTGTGTGTGAGTGTATGTGGCGTTTGGAGTGTGTGTGAGTGTGTGTGTGTGTGTTTCCTGTGTGAGTGTGTGTGTGTGTGTGAGTGTGTGGTGGTGTGAGTGTGTGTGTGTGCGAGTGGGTGTTGAGTGTGTGTGTGGTGAGTGTGTGAATTGTGTTGTGTGATCGTGTGTGGTATGTGTTTGTGTGTTGTGAGTGTGTGTGTGTAGTGTTGGGAGTGTGTGTGTGTGCGTGCATGTGTGTTGAGTGTGTTTGTGTGTGTGTGAGTGTGTGTGTGTGATGTGTGATTGTGTGTGTGAGTCGTGTGTGTATTGTGTTTGTGTGTGTGAGTGTTGTGTGTGATGTATGTGTGATTTCTGTGTGTGAGTGTGTGTGGTGAGTATGTGTGTGTGCGTGTGTGTGTGATGTGGCGTGTGTGTATGGTGTGTCGGTGTGTGTGTGTCTGTGTGTGTGTGTGTGTGTGTGTGTGATTTCCATTCACAGCTTGGTAATTTTCTCTACGTGGATTTCTGGCTGATCCTACCTTGGTCACAAGAGCAGCGCCACCCATTTCCTGTTCCTGTCTGCAAGTGTGTTTCTTCTTTTTATCCGAGTGGCATGTTTATAATGATAGAATTTGGCCATGGACCACTCTGTTGTTCCAGTAGGTTCTTTCGCGTGCGATGACTGTGTGATGCATGTGGAATCTTGCTATATGGTCTCATGTGAAAGACTAGCACCCAGATCACCACTCAAAAGTCCTTCGGATGAGACTGTAAACCGAGGTGCCGTGTGTGAACGCATGCAGAACATTTTTCGCATACGTTAAAACCCCTTCCGCTTTTCGGACGGGGGTGGGGTGTGGGAAATCGGCCATTGTGTGCCGGTGGGAACGGATGACAAAATTTACAAAACTGCATACACACGGAAACTGGATGAAAAGAACACATGAGTGCTTATTCCATTTTCCTCGAAATAAAAGAATAATATAAAAAAGAGAAAGAAAAAAAAGGTGTAGAGGACGGAGGACAAGCTTGGGGCAGAAATGAGGATGGAACCCGGGCACCTCGCTGTCTAGGCCGTGTGTTACCTCTCCACCACCGATCCATGCTACAACACACACCCCCCTCCCCCCCCCCGCCCTCCTGCTGCAATGACCAGCGTTGACCCCCCCCCCCCTTCCCTTGCCGGATGTCTTTACTGTGTAAGAATGCCACATCGTGTCCAAAGCACCACCATCACAAGCGGTGACCTGATCACATCAAGGCAGGCAAGCAACCGTTCACAATAGATTAACAGATATTATCCAGTTCAGCACTCACACACACACACACACACACACACACACACACATAACACAACACACACACGCGCACTCACGCACAACATGCACGCACTCACGCGCGAACGCACACCTGCACGCACTCACGCGCGAACCGCACGCAAAGCAAGGCACACACGCACACACGCATGCCACAAACACACACAACACCCACACACACACACACACACACACAACACACACCCTGAACCACATCACACCACACACACACACACACACACAACTAGCACCTTTAGCAGGTGATGGAGATGGGGTGGCTGTTGAAGAGTATGGACCATATCATGGGTGGGGGGGGGGAGTAGTAGGAAATAAGTTCGTTTTTAGGCTGGATTTGAAAATATCCAACGTAGACTTTTGGCGGAAGGAGAAAGGGAGGTCATTCCAGGTGGACGGACCAGAAACAGAGAAAGAGTGAGGGCCAACAGTGGTTTGTTTGAATCTGGGTGTTCGAAAGCACAAAGTATCTGCGGCTGAACGAAGGGAACGGGATGGAGTATACAGGTGAAGACAGTTACAGAGATAGGAGGGTGCAGATTTGTGGAGACATTTGAAACAGAGGGTATTGATCTTTATAATTCACTCTTCGTGAGGTAGACAGCCAGTAAAGAGATCGCAAGAGATTGATTGTTTTGATCTATCGATCTATCTATCTATCTATCTATCTATCTAGATTGTTTTGATCTATCTATCTATCTATCTATCTATCTATCTATCTGTCTGTCTGTCTATCTATATATCTGTCTATCTATCTGTCTATCTATCTATCTGTCTATCTATATATCTATCTATCTGTCTATCTATCTGTCTATCTATCTATCTGTCTATCTATCTGTCTATCTATCTATCTGTCTATCTATCTATGTATCTTTCTATCTATCTATCTGCCTATCTATCTGTCTATCTATCTGTCTATCTATCTGTCTATCTATCTGTCTATCTATCTATCTATCTCTATCTATCTGTCCTATCTATCTGTCTATCTATCTATCTATCTATCTGTCTGTCTATCTATCTGTCTATCTATCTATCTATCTATCATCTAGTTATCAATGTATAGTATGATAAGTATAAATATGTATACTATATTTTTTTCCAAGCGGATGAGATCGTAAGACACGCTCGGACCTGAAATATTACGTATTAAAAGATTCTTCTTCTTCTTTCTTCTCTCTCTCTCTCCCTCTCTCCAAACTCTCCCTCCCTCTCTCTCTCTCTCTATCTCTCTCTCTCTCTCTCTCTCTCTCCTCACTCTCACTCTCTCTCTCTCTCTCTCCTCTCTCTCTCTCCAAACAACAACAACAAACAAATATCAAACAAAACCCATTAATGTCAAAGTGAAACGCTCCCATCAAAACTGAGCTCGTGAAACTTTGCCTGTCCACTGACGTATTAGAGCCTCATGGGGAACCAGGCATCAATCATGGCTGGGGGGGGGGGGGGGGGGGGGGGGGGGGGGGCTGTGTTACGTCACAAGATTGAATTGTCTGCCCCCAAGACCAGTGAAGCTCATTCCACCGGACTGCCAGCCACACCTGAGGTAAACTATGGTGAAGAAAAGGAAAAAACGGCTCAAGGTCAAGGTGCCCCCTCCCCCCCCCCCCCCCCCCACATAACCTATGTTGTCGTAGGGGAGCGAGGCGTCAGAGACCTAAACTTCTCTAGGGGCCAGCATATTGAGGGCGGCGCCCATCTCCTCTCCCTCGCTGCTTTACCTTCCCTGACCCTAAAGACGGCAGGTTACCATTTACAGCTGGGTGAACTGGAGGACTGTACTGAAGCCAAGGCGCGCAAACGGTCACCCAATCAAGTGGTAGCCACGCTCGATACTGCTTAACTTGGCTGGAGAAAGCGAGTATAGTACTCCTTAAAAAGGAAGACACTCCGATTGCAGAAAGCGTGTTCTGGGCAGGGTCCACACTTTGGATTTGTCGTAGATAAGTCGTGCACCCCTGGAAGAGACCCTGCACCTCTCCCCTCGCACTGTCTCCTGTCCCACCCAGCCCCTATACCTGCACCTCTCATCTCCTGTCCCACCCAGCCCCTATACCTGCACCTCTCCCCTCGCACTAGCTTCCTGTCCCCCCAGCCCTATACCTGGCACCCCTCATCTCCTGTCCCCCCCAGCCCCTATACCTGCACCTCTCCCCTCGCACTGTCTCCTGTCCCACCCAGCCCCTATACCTGCACCTCTCATCTCCTGTCCCACCCAGCCCCTATACCTGCACCTCTCCCCTCGCACTAGCTCCTGTCCCACCCAGCCCCTATACCTGCACCTCTCCCCTCGCACTAGCTCCTGTCCCACCCAGCCCCTATACCTGCACCTCTCCCCTTGCTCTATCTCCTGTCCCACCCAGCCCCTATACCTGCACCTCTCCCCTCGCACTAGCTCCTGTCCCACCCAGCCCCTATACCTGCACCTCTCCCCTTGCTCTAGCTCCTGTCCCACCCAGCCCCTATAACCTGCACCTCTCCCTGCCAGTCTTGCTACGATCAATAACGGCGCATAAGCGCGATTCGCAAGTATCTGTCCACTGATGCAACTTCCAAGCTTGTCACATCTCTTATTCTTTCACGTTTAGACTACTTTAATTCTCTTTTGGCTGGCCTACCAGCATCATCTATCCACTCTCTTCAACGCATACAAAACTCTGCAGCTCGACTGGTCCTAAGAAAGAAAAATCTGAACAATCACTCCTCTTCTGCGATCTCTTCACTGGCTGCCTGTCTCACAAAGACTGGAGTATAAATCAATACCATCGTTTCAAATGTCTCAAAATTGCACCCTTATCTCTGTAACGTCTCATCTGTACATCATCCCTCTGTTCCCTTCGTCAGCCGCAGATACTTTGTGCTTCGAACACCCGATTCAACAAACCACTGTTGGCCGTCCGCATCCTTCTCTGTTTCTGTCCATCCCGGAATGACCTCCTCTTTCACTCGCCAAAAACACCATTTCACTGTATACTTTCAAATCCAGCCTCAAAAATCACACCTTATTCCCTATTACCTGAGACTTTCCCCCCAAATATCTGTCCCTAATTTTCAACAGCATCTTTCACCTTCTAAGTGTTGTTCCGAAGTGTGTGGTGTGTGTGTGTGTGTGTGTGTGTGTGTGTGTGTGTGTGTGTGTGTGTGTGTGTGTGTGTGTGTGTGTGTGTGTGTGCGTGCGTGCATGCGTGCGCGCGCATAGTTTTGAAATCTGTTTTTCATTATGTTTAAGGAGAGTTGCATGCCTGTAAATGATTGAGTGCAAGCGCTTTGATTTGTTTGTTTATTTACAAGATTCAGCGCTATATAAATTCCATAATATTATTATTAGCCTGATTCTTCTTCATGTGCCAGGTCTGTTGCAGACATTGGCGATCATGGCCTTCCATTCCTCTCTGTTGTCAGTTCTCCTGATGAGTTCATTGTTGGGGATTCTTTCCTCGTTGCGTAGCTATTCAGACTGTCTGTGTATTTTGTGCGTTGTCTTCCTCTGTCTTTGGTACCACAAATCTTTCCACACAATATTGCTTTTCTATTCCATCAGCTCTGTTTAATGTGCCCCAAAAATTGTAGTTGTCTTTTTCTAATGGTTTTGAGTAGGGATCTTTTGTACCCGGCCATTTCCATTACTTCTTCGTTTGACTTCTTTTCAGTCCATGATATTCTCATAATTCCTTCTGATATACACATTTCTGCTGCTTCAAGTCTTCTTTCGAGGTCTTTTGTCAGCGTCCAGCATTCACATCCGTACAGAAGGATGAACCATATGTAGGCTTTCAGAGTGTTGATTTGGTGCTGAGTCTTATATTTCTGTTGGTAAAGATGGGCTTCATCTTGGTAAATTTGTGTCTTTAGACAAAGCGATTCTTTTTCTTTATTCTGTGTCGCATCTGGTGTCTGGGTTTATTGTGAAGCCCAAGTATTTAAAGTTGCAAAACTTGTTTTAATTCTTTTTCCCCCTTTTCATAAAATGTTACATACAGGCATGTCTGACTGTTTTGAGATTACCATGCACTCAGTCTCCTTTGCATTCGGTTGGAGTCCTTTGTTTTCACTTTTTGATTGTGACTGTTGTAAGGAATTTTTTTAGTTTTTTCCTCCGAGTCAGCAATTAGCACTGTGTCATCCGCATATCTTAGATTGGTTATGTTTTGACCTCCTACTTTGACACCTTTATGCTGCTCTAGTTCCGTAGAATCATTTCGCTGTAGAATATTGAAGAGGTCTGGAAAAAAAACGCAAACCCTGCCTCACTCCCCTACACTTCGGTCTGTACTCACTGCAGCAAATTTTCAACTCTTATTGCAGCTTCTTGTTCCCAGCAAAAGTTTCTGATCACTCAAAGATTTTTTCCCACAGTTTGTCTTAGAAAATGTCGAACAGATCGGAATGTCTTCTTTGTCAAATGTTAGTAGCAATGAAGCAGGGGTAAAGTTTTTTTGTACCCAACGCCCTTTCCATGAGGGTCCCCAGGGAAAAGATGGATTTCGGTCCGGTACCTTTTTCCCCATAAACCCAAATTGGGGGTTTCAAATACTCGGGTAGTATTTTCATTCTGTTCATCAGCACCGAACTGACTTTGTGAGGGGGCCCATAAACTTTTTTGTGCGTGCTGATGCATTCAACGGCCTGGTTTTTTGGGTAGTGCAATGAACCCCGACTTTTTGAGGCTGTGGGAATTCCCCTGGGGCATGGAAGTTTTGAGAATTTTTTTGTTAATTTCTTTGATTCCAAATTCGCCTAGAGCGGTTTGCTTTTCGAAGGAATGTCATGGGGCCCTGGGGCCCTTGCCCTTTTTTCATTTTTTTGGGGGCCTTTTGAATTTCCCTCCTCAAGAATATGGGGGCCCTCTTTTCTTTATGATGATGGGTGGTGGGCCTCTGTCATGTGATACAACTCGTGATGTATTCTGACCACCTGTTGAGGTGTCCCCCTTTTCCATAAAATTCCCCAACTCTATGTAGGCACCCTGTTTTTGCTGACACTTTTTCCCCCTGACTTCTTTTATTTTTTTGGTGTTGTTTTGCTTTTATTGGGTTTTGGCTAAATTTCCTCACACGTTGTTAACCAAGTTCCTTTGCTTCATTGCCCCTTTTTTTCACTTTTTTGTCTAGTTCTCTGTATTTTGTTTTGCTTTTGCTTTTCTTCCTTTTCCATTGGGCCTAGAATTTCTGGGTCATCCTTTTTTGTCTTCCTTTTCGTTTTGTGACGGGAATGTTCTTTTGCAGTTCTAAAGCTTTTTTTCACCATCCCCACCTTCTTCTCCGGGTCAATTGCTCTATCCCCTGAAAAAAAAGTATAAATAATAAATAACTTGTCCCAAAACTCTAAAAAAACTGAATGAACAAAAAAGCAAGGGCACGAACTGGGAGGATAGTCGCCAAATCCCCTCCAACCTCGGAGGTTTAGAAAGTCGGGGGAGAGTGGGTCATCACCAAATTTTGTTACACAGATAAAATTTGCATCCATCATTTTAAACTTTAAACATCAAACAAACAATTCCAAAATTAAAGTTCTTGTTCTAATCATAATTATACACCCAATTTATTCCGTTGATATTTCCATATTCTAATAACTAATTGATTTTGATATGTGAAATGGTTTTAGTCAAGTGTTAAATTTGCCGCATGTGCGTTTTAAAAAACCCTTTTTTAAAGTGGGGCAAAAAATTACAGGAAAAGGACTGGGGGGCGGGGAGACGATTTTCTTAGAAAAAAAACATTTTAAATTTGTTTAAAAGAATCTTATATTTCTTCAAAAAAAAAAAAAAACCTATTGTTGTACTGTTTCATATATCTTTTTTGTCATAGATCACATGAGAAAATTTAGTCTATCTTCTGCAATTCCTATCCTTTTTTCGCAAAAATTCTCTCTCTGTGTAATATATATATAATATATATTATAAATATATTATATATTAATATTATAATATATTAAATTTTATATAATATATATATTGTATTATATTATCCCCACTTTTTTGTTTATGTTTAAGTTTTACAGAAGAAACTTTTGGGTTTTTTTAATTTTTTTTGTTTTAAAAAATTTGCGTTCACTAGTTGTTGTTACAAGGCTGGGTGTAAAAAAAACAACTGGTGCTTCTTCCTTCACGTCCAAAATAAAACTGGATCAATCAAACAATCGTTCGGAAAGAAAAAAAAACCATTCCCCAAATCATTCGTTTCATCCCGTCCTCTAACAGAAGGTAAACGTCGGTCTACCTTCATAGACAGACTCCCGTTTCATTCCATAATACAAACTTTTTATCCCGACTTCTGAGCAACTTAAACAGTTAAAGGGGGAAACCATTTTATGAAGCTTAGAAGGGATAAATTGCCCGTAAAAAAATCAAAAAACAGTTTAAACAAAGGGTTTTTAAGCATATGATAAAAGACGTAAAAGAAACCCCCCGCTTGAAGAAGTTGCCTGGCCAAATTTCCCTTGCCGGCGCCCAACATCCTGGTTTTCGAGGCCTTTAGGGGAATTTTGGGAGGTAAAGGGCCAATTTGTTTTCAGGCGACCCCTTGGATGTTATAAGGGATCAGAAGGTCTTAATCTGAGATTTAAAAGGACTGCTGCTGTAGTCACTAAAACTAAATGAAACTGAATATCCTAACGTGGCCTTCGTGGAAGTGGGACTATACACATCATGAAATAACAAAAAAAGTCGCCTCTCCTTAATTAATCGAAAGATCAGATAGCACATTTTTATCTGCAGGAGCGAAAATGCGTTGTGCTCCCCATCAAGCACCTAACAAGTCAGGCCCAGCGCATCCGACTTCAGCGTGGGAGAGAATTGTTATCTTTAAAGTCATTCTTTAAAATAAAAGGCAGGAGAATGGACCAAGGAGGCAAAAAATAGATCAAGAAGGAGGTGACAGGGAGAGAAGGAACAGGGCAGAAGCAAAGAGAGACATTTAAATGCTAAAGGACTCAAAACAAAGCCCCAAATACGTTTATGTTTCAAAACAGGCTGAAAGCTAGATATACAATATAACTATTTAATGAAAGAATAAGTGATAAATTGACTGACTGTCACAATGCTTGGAGTGCATTTGAACCACTTTATATTCGAAACTGATTAAAATGATGTATGAGAAAATCTTCGAGACCTATGAGAATATTGCAAACATATTGGAGAATTTTTCAGTTCTATGATAACCGTCTACATTGAAGAGTCTGTTTACATCTATCCATGATCGCCGATTGTTGAATGTCTCATGGTTTTGATGTTCTTGTGTGTGTGTGTTTTGTGTGTGTGTGTGTGTGTGTGTGGTGTGGGGTGTGTGTGTGTGTGTGTGTATGGGGTGGGTGGGGTGGGTGTGTGGTGTGTGTGTAAGTGTGCATGTGTGTATGTGTGTGTTGTATTATATGAAAATGTGTGCGTTAAAAAAGACAGAAACAGAGGGCTAGAACTAGAAGAAATGAACACGCCACCACAACATTCATACAGTGTGACCCCACAGCTTCTTTTTTCTATGTTTATTCATTTAGTTTACGCCTGCCTGTGGAACTGTTTTGCTGTTAGAAATTTGCCAGTGACAACTCCCTTCAGGCAGGGGATTCTTTTACGTGCATAATTATGAACCCTGTTTACTTGTGTTTAGATTTGCAAACACACTGTGTGTGTGCTATTTCACGTCAATATTACTTCCCCTTCACAGACTTTCTTCAGCAAATCTATCCTCTTTTTATTGTTGACATTGCTTCGTAGTCCAGATAAAAGCTGTTATCTTATGGAAATGAAGCAACAGCTTTTGGAAGAACAGCAGAAATCGCTGCTCACTTGTCTGGAACAAACAGAGGGTGAAAGTAAATGATTGAAGACATCGCCTTTTTCATTTCCAAACTGATATAGGAAAACGCCTTCAAAGTTTGCAATTGTTACTTTGATTATATGTCATAAAAATGTGTACCTTTTTCTGTATTTTTCTGATTGTTATACTATATCATTGAGGAAGTAGCAGTGAGGGAAACAGGTGCGGATAACCACTTATGACTTCTTCATCAGCTTGGGGTGGTTTAATGTGTGTATAATTATATGTATGATGACAAGGACAGATTGCCAGATTAACCATGGCATAAGATCTTTATCCGGGCCCATTACAGATTTCTTTCTCTCTGGATCTCCTCCCCTCTCTCCCTCAGCTTATACTGACGGGTTTGATGCATGCGTGGTCGCAATGATAGACAGTGACTCTCTCTCTATCTCTATCTTTCTCTCTCTATCTTTCTCTATCTCTATCTTTTTCTCTCAAACTTTCTCTCTCTATCTTTCTCTCTTTTATCTTTCTCTCTCTATCTTTCTCTCTCTAACTTTCTCTATCTTATCTTTTTATCTCTATCTTTCTCTCTCTATCTTTCTCTCTCTATCTTTCTCTCTCTACTTTCTCTCTCTATCTTTCTCTCTCTATCTTTCTCTATCTCTATCTTTTTATCTTATCTTTCTCTCTCTATCTTTCTATCTCTATCTGTCTCTCTCTATCTTCTCTCTATATATATATTTCTCTCTCTCTCTTTCTCTCTCTATCTTTCTCTCTCTCTCTCTCTCTCTCTATCTCTCTC
>CM054142.1:1607094-1649594 GCA_028751875.1 Rapana venosa
ATAAATGGTGTTTTTTCTTCTTTATTCAGTCATAAATTGTTACTGACATCATCTTTTTGCATGATTTGGTTATGTATATGTTTGTGTTTTTCTTCTTTAATCAGTCACAAATCATTACTTGTTTGTACATTTGCTTTGCCAATGATATGAATGAACCCATTGCTCCATCCCAAGCCCAACAAATGTATTGTGGTCCAAGGCCAATGTACATTAAATCATTTCAGAGTTCAGAGTTCAGAGAGTTCTCTATCTTTCTCTCTTTCTCTATCTTTCTCACTCTCTCTATCTTTCTGTCTCTCTATCTTTCTCTCTCTCTCTATCTTTCTCTCTCTCTATCTTTCTCTCTCTCTCTCTATCTTTCTCTCTTTCTCTATCATTCTCTCTCTCTCTCTCTCTCTCTCTCTCTCTCTCTCTCTCTATCTATCTATCTATCTATCTATCTATCTATCTATCTATCTATCTATCTTTCTCTCTCTCTATCTTTCTATCTATCTATCTATCTTTCTCTGTCTCTGTCTCTGTCTCTCTCTCTATCTATCTATCTTTCTCTCTCTCTCTCTTTCTATCTTATCTATCTATCTTTCTCTCTCTTCTGTCTCTGTCTCTGACTCTCTCTCTCTCTCTCTCTCTCTCTCTCTCTCTCTCTCTCTCCTCTCTGAAGTTCGGGGACCATTCAACACAGAGAGGAAGGAAGGAAGGGAGGGCAGAAGAGCAGATCAACGAATAAACACAACGTTCAGGCGGCTTGAGACTGATTGAAGATGACGTTGTTATTGTCAGCCTACGAGGGCAGGTTATTATTATTATTATAATAATAATAGTAATAATAAATAATAATAATAATAAATAATAATAATAATAATAATGATGATGATGATGATGTTAATTATTATTATTATTATTATTATTATTATTATTATTATTATTATTATAAATGAAATTCATATAGCGCTTTATCTTGCAGAGACAAATCAAAGCGCTTGCACTCAACTCATTCTTACACAGTCATACAACCAGTAACAATTAATAGCTCCATCAGGTCCAATTGTGCACGCGCACACATACACACACCACACACACACACACACTCACACACACCACACACACACACACACACACACACACACACACACACACACACACACTTGTCTAATATCACATAATGTGAAAAGACGTTAAATTAAAGAAAAAGAAGAACACACACACAGGTCACGCACCCTGGCAGAGCGATAGAATCTCGGCTGTTGAAGGCAGGGAAAAACTATGAGATGAAGCAGGAGAGGAAAATCTTAGGTTTAAAATAAATATGTTTTGAGACTGGATTTAAAAGTGTCATAAGAAGGCTTTTGGCGAAGAGTGAGAGGGAGGTCATTCCAGATCGATGGACCAGAAATAGACAAAGAGCGACGGCCGATGGTGGATTGGTTGAATCTAGGTATTCGTAAGGACAAGGTATCTGCAGCAGAGCGCAGAGAACGTGAAGGAGTGTACAGGTGAAGACATTCACAGAGGTAGGCGGGTGCTGTTTTGTGGAGACATTTGTAACAGAGGGTACTGATCTTATAGTTCACGCTCTGAGGCATGCAAACACATGGACAAAGCCAGAAGTGCTTGCTGAATATTCCAGAAATGTGTGGTAAATATGATTCACTATAATATTTATAAGAGAGGGGGGGGGGGGAACTAGGCAAGCCCCTGAGTGCACGCCCCATCGTCGCCAGTACACGGGGCAGTCTGGGGGGAACTGAGGACAGGGGGGCACTGACCGCTGACCAGCCATTAGGCAGGTGGGGGGGGGGGGGGGGGGAGTGAGGGGGGCAGGCCTTCAGGCGATCTGCCGTCACCCCCATGTCCCCCTGTCCTTCCTCCCTGCCGGCCTGTCCCGCCGCCCTGTCAAAACCTCTGGCTGCTGCACTGTCTCCCTTGTCACCCTCACTGTCATGACGAACGACGAGACGAATGTGATTTGATGATGATGATGATGACATGATGATGATATGATAAAGATGGATGATGTTGTGAGGGAAAAAGATGAGGGACGATGGTGTGATGATGATGATTGGATGTAAAGATGATGATGATGATGGGGTTGGTGGTTAAGGAGATGGGGATGATGAGGGTAAAGGTGATAAATGGTGATGATGATGATGAGATGAAAAATGAGGATAAAGATAAATCTGACTTTAATTAAAAAACAATAAAGTTTCTTTCCTGGCTGAATGACCCCCTGTCAGATGCCCTTCCTGCTGTTGGTGTAAAGACAATGATGGGGAGGTGGAGGGGGGTGGTGGTGGTGATGATTGGGGATGAAAATGGAAATAAAGAGAGGGCCGACGCGACAAACGACGTAAAGATGATGATGATGAAAAAGTTTCACAATTTTTTTTTTTTAATGAAATGGTGCCGAAAATAGAAATGAAAAAAAAAATTTCCCCCCTTTTAATATTATAAAGGGGAATAGCGGAAAAGCTGCCCCTTTTAACTGCTCTGTGCCCCTCATCTGTTTTCCCAACCATCAATAGTATGGCAGAACCATTTCGCTCAAAGATTGATTGATCGCTTTCTTCGTAGCGTTCTGGTCAGCTAGCTCTGCATGACTTCTGCAGCAGCGTGCAGCGCTTGAATATGTCTGTCAGAGCACGGGAAATGGTTCCCGATAACGCCCAGTTGATAATGGAAACCAGCATGTTTGACCACTGTCCATGGCGACGCTGACCACCCTGTCAGTTCACTGACACCAAGGGACCACTCTGCTGATGTCCAGTGTCTCGACACTGATGACTATTGACTTCACTGACCACAGGCACGATAGGCTCTGCTGTTGCCGCGCTGGTGCTAACTGTCACTGGTGGACTGCTTCTCTGTCTGTCTGCCTGTCTGTCTGTCTGTCTGTTCTCTCTCTCTCTCTCTCTCTCTCTCTCTCTCTCTCTCTCTTCTCTCTCTCTCTCTCTCTCTCTCTCACACACACACACACACACACACACACACACACACACACACACACACACACACACACACACACCACACATACATAGGGGGAAGGGGAGGGAGGGAAGGAGAGACAACAATGTCAAACCAACTACAGACAATAACGCAGATATTGCCCTAAGGTATTGAAGCCCATTTGGCATGCCCCACCCACTCAGAAGAACTAACTGCACATAGCACCGTTTGAACTGAGGTGGGCACCAGGGCCAGCAGTCTGCTCTGTCAGTCAGGGAAGGACGACCGCTGACTGGGTGTAGCCTACCCCAGTGACAAGGGGACACAGCCGCTGTCCTCAGGGCAGGCCTGAACCGGGCCGCACACATCTCCTCCACCTCCTGTACAGCTGGCACAGTGCCTGTACGTCAGCCTGTCCGCTGTTCCCTGCAGGCTCTCTTGCCGTGTAATGGCCACTTCACAGAGAGAGATGGCGGGGAGGAGAGAGAGAGAGAGAGAGAGGGAGGGGGAGGAGAGAGCGAGAGAGAGAGAGAGTGAGAGAGGGAGGGGAGGAGAGAGAGAGAGAGAGGGGAGGGGAGGAGAGAGAGAGGGAGAGAGAGAAAGAGAGAGAGAGAGAGAGAGCGAGCTAAATTGAATTGAATTCATTTTCTGAGAAAGAATTTAATGGAGTTGCACTTTACTTTCCGAGGATAACAGATTAAGCAGTGCGTACTCTTTTTGTTCGCATCTAACCCTCAGTAATGTAAAATGAAGAAACGGTGGAGAGAGGGAGGGGGGGAGCAGTCCAGTTTACATAGTGGAGAGAGAGAGAGACAGAGAGAGGTTGATTCTCCATTGATAATCTTATCGTCATGGTATGGTAGACTGTTGTCATGGTATGGTAGACTGTTGTCATGGTATGGTAGACTGTTGTCATGGTATGGTAGACTGTTGTCATGGTATGGTAGACTGTTGTCATGGTATGGTAGACTGTTGTCATGCGGCCCTTGCCCTGAGTACGGACTATCTGAATACTCCCAACTAAAGAGGGAGGGGGGGGGGGGGGAGAGGGACAGAGAGAGAGATAGATAGAGAGAGAGAGAGAGAGAGAGAGAGAGAGAGAGAGAGAGAAGAGAGAGAGAGAGAGAGAGAGAGAGACAATGACAATGACAACGACCATGAAAAATTATCAATGAGCATCCATGTGCTTTTTTACATTCAGTCCCCGCCCTTAGGGATACATCATGTGATAATAAAGTAAAAACCAATACCCATACACTCACACAGTAAAAGAAAAAAATCAACACTCCCACACAAAATCGAAAGAAAGAAAAAAAGGGGGAAAAAACACACAGACACACCAAAACAAACAGCAAAGAAACCAAAAGCAGAATAAAGGCAAGAAGGGGGGGGGGGGTGACAACCAGATAATCCCCACAATAAACTCCACAATATAAAGGAGAATAAAACATAAACGTCAACACATTCATTGTACTTGTTATAGGGAAAGCAACAGCAATAGTAAACTACATAAAAACAAATATTATATAAGCACGCTTTAGAAAATAATGTGAGAGAGAGAGAGCAAGAGAGAGAGAGAGAGAGAGAGAGAGAGAGAGAGAGAGAGAGAGCAAGAGAGAGAGAGAGAGAGAGAGAGAGAGAGAGAGAGAGAGAGAGAGAGAGAGTCTCACTAACTGACATGCATTCATAATTAAAACAGGTAAAACTAAACATGTAAAATTGTTTTTCTTCAAAAGTAAAGAAGAACAGAATTTTTAAAATGAGAACAGTGTTGATAAGAAAAGACAAGAAAACTCCTTTATCCATCAAATCAATTAACATGTGACAATGTTTCCTTAGGGGCACAGCAGCAAAATAAGGAAACCAATCAACCAACAAAATAATTAATTAAACCTCCACCCCCCACAAAAAAATCTCCATAAAAACAAATAAACAAGTACGCCCTAAATATTCTCCCCAAACAGTAACAAAAACAAAAGCAAAACTAATAAAAACAAAAATGTCAAAATTGTCAAAAAGGAGAAAAGGAGATATGGAGTAAAAGAAGGAATGGAAAAGAAAAACAAGTGAGGAGAGAGGGGGAGAGAGAGAGGAGAGAGAGAGAGAGGGGGGGGGGGCTATCTAGCGAAATACAATTCTTGAGTTCTAATGCCAAAATTAATCTTTGTGATTAATGTATATAGTCATAAAATAAACATCTACATGTACACATGATAGGTAAGCTATCCATCGCTATTCCACTCAAACCAATAATATATTGGAAGAAACATTCACTAAGGCTCAGATCCAGTCGTCGTCTACTACTACTACTACTACTACTACTACTACTACTACTACTACTACTACTACTACTACTACTACTTGTACTACTACTTCTACTACTCACCGCTATTTCCAGTTCCTCCACTATGCTTACCCATCAGTTGGTGTGGGGGATCAGGGACCAGTAAAGAACCAGGCAAGATGGCAGGCGTGGTCTCCTGTGGCCGGTATGATCATGATCATGATCATGATGATGATAATAATAAACAGCCTAGGCCCTGCTCTCGCCGCCCTGCCCTGCCCTGCCTGACATCTATGTCCTCAATCTCCAATGTGCTCTAGCGTTAGATGGGAACCCCCCCCCCCCCCAACTGCATCATTCGATGCCCCCCCTCCTTTCCCCCCTACCACCACAACCATCATCATCAGCATCACCACCATCAGCAGCAGCAGCAGCAGCAGCAGTGGCAGCAGTTTCCTGTGATGATGATTCTTGTCATCTCAGTGGCTGTCATTATGAGGTGCAGTGTAGTATGAGATAGGTCTCCATCACCACACACACACACACACACACACACACACACACACACACACACACACACACACACACACACACACACACACACACGGATGGGATAGCCTGGTGGTTACAGTGATGTCTTCGTGATCTGCTGACCCGGGTTTGATTCTTGTTCAAGAGAATTTTTCCTCTGGAGTTAACATCAGTGCCGGCTCCTTACCCCCAAAAAAGTCCTTCAGATGAGACTATAAACCACGGTCTCGTGTGCGAACGCACGCAGAATTTCTTGCACACATTTAAATCCCGTTCCGCTTTTCGGAAGAGAAGGCCATTGTGTGCCAGTGGGAACGGATGACAAAATTGACAAAACTGCATACAGACGGAGACTGGATGAAAAAAGCACACGAGTGCTTATTCCATTATCCTCGAAATAAAAGAATAAAATAAAGTAAATGAAAAAAACATACACGCACGCACGCACGCACGCGCGCGCGCGCAAACACACACACACACACACACACACACACACACACACACACACACACACCACACACACACACACACACACACACACACCAGTGCTGTTTCCTGCTATCGTCATGCTGGTCATGTGTGCACGTTATCAGGCTGTTGGTGCAGAGCACTGATCTGATGTGATGTGACAGGCAGGCAGGCAGGCAGGCAGGCAGGCAGGCCCCTCTAATAATAATATATGGAATTTATGTAGCGCTGAATCTTGTAAAAAAACAAACAAATCGAAGCGCTTGCACTCAATCATTTACAGGCATGCAACTCTCCTTAAACATAATGAACAACAGATTTCAAAAACCATGCGCGCACACGCATGCACGCATGCACGCACACACATGCACATACACACACACACACACACACACACACACACACACACACACACACACACACACACACACACACACACACACACACACACACACACACACACACATTCGGAACAACACTTAGAAGGTGAAAGATGCTGTTGAAAATTAGGGACAGATATTTGGGGGGAAAGTCTCAGGTAGGAATAAGTGTGTTTTGAGGCTGGATTTGAAGGTATCAAGTGAAGGCTTTGGCGAAGTGAAAGAGGGAGGTCATTCCAGGTGGATGGACCAGAAACAGAAGGAGCGACGGCCAACAGTGGTTTGTTTGAATCTGGGTGTTCGAAAGCACAAAGTATCTGCGGCTGAACGAAGGGAACGGATGGAGTGTACAGATGAAGACAGTTACAGAGATAAGAGGGTGCAAATTTGTGGAGACATTTGAAACAGAGGGTATTGATTTTATACTCCAGTCTTTGTGAGACAGGCAGCCAGTGAAGAGATCGCAGAAGAGGAGTGATGTGTTCAGATTTTTTCTTTCTTAGGACCAGTCGAGCTGCAGAGTTTTGTATGCGTTGAAGAGAGTGCATAGATGATGCTGGTAGGCCAGCCAAAAGAGAATTACAGTAGTCTAAACGTGAAAGAATGAGAGATGTGACAAGCTTGGAAGTTGCATCAGTGGACAGATACTTGCGAATCGCGCTTATGCGCCGTAATTGATAGTAGCAAGACTGGCAGGTCTGGGTGATGAATTTTTCATAGAGAGTGTGTTGTCAAGAACTACTCCTAAATACTTCACAGAGTTGGACAAAGGAACTGACGTATTGCCGAATTCTATTGAAGTTTTTGCGATAGAGGAAAGTTTATGTTGGGTCCCTATGAGCATGGCTTCGGTTTTATCGGCATTAAGTTGTAACTTGTTCTGAGTCATCCAGTTTTGAATGTCTTTAAGGCAGTAGGACATATTTGTCAGGAGGGAAGGCAAGTTTTCAACAGTATCACTGCACTGAAGCTGAGTATCATCGGCATAGAAATGATGATCAATATGGTGGTTGTTTATTATATGTGAGAGTGGAGCAGTGTAGAGAGTAAAGAGAACAGGGCCCAGGACTGATCCCTGCGGGACTCCACATTCCATTTTGACAGGTTTTGATTGAATTTTGTTTACAATAACTTTCTGGAACCTGTCTGTGAGGTATGAAGTAAACCAGGTGAGGGCTGTGCCGTTAATACCAAACGTATTTTGGAGGCGAGAAAGAAGAATTGAGTGATCTATGGTATCAAAGGCTGCAGATAAGTCAAGAAGAGTGAGGAGGGAGATTTTTTCTGCATCAGAAGCAAGTAGAAGTGTATCCTCACTCTGCTGCAGGTCGGCATCATCACCGTCATCTTCCCCTGTTGTCGGGCTTGTGTTTGCTGCTGTTTCTACGTCTTTGCAGAGGTTTCTTTTTCTTTTGGTGCAGAATGAAGATAAAGACCCCCCCCCCCCCTAGTCTCCTGGGCTCACCCACCTTCTTTCACGAAATATTGGCTAATGAACGTCGACGTGAAACCTCAATGAAACAACAAGCTGACCTGATTTGTGCAGTATGCAGATCAGTGACAAGGTGACTGGAAGGGGCTGCTGGGGTCTTAGGTATCATCAGTGACCCTGTAATCATGCCTTGTCTTGTCTTCCCTGACGTGACGTAATATGACCTGAAGTGATATGACGTGAGTTGCATTGATGTGACTTGACTTACCTTGCCTTACCTTGACTTACCTTGACTTACCTTGCCTTGCCTTGACTTACCTTGCCTTGCCTTGACTTACCTTGCCTTGCCTTGACTTACCTTGCCTTGCCTTGCCTTACCTTGCCTTGCCTTGCCTTGCCTTTCCTTGTCTTGACTTACCTTGCCTTGCCTTGACTTACCTTGCCTTGCCTTGACTTACCTTGCCTTGCCTTGCCTTGCCTTGCCTTTCCTTGTCTTGACTTACCTTGCCTTGCCTTTCCTTGTCTTGACTTACCTTGACTTGCCTTGCCTTGACTTACCTTACCTTGCCTTACCTTACCTTGCCTTACCTTGCCTTACCTTGCCTTGCCTTAACTTGCCTTGCCTTGCCTTGCCTTACCTTGCCTTGCCTTACCTTGCCTTGCCTTGCCTTGCCTTGCCTTGCCTTGCCTTGCCTTGCCTTGCCTTGCCTTGCCTTGCCTTGCCTTGCCTTGCCTTACCTTGCCTTGCCTTGACTTACCTTGCCTTGACTTGACATACCTTGCCTTGCCTTGACTTACCTTGCCTTGACTTGACTTACCTTGCCTTGCCTTGACTTACCTTGCCTTGACTTGACTTACCTTGCCTTGCCTTGACTTACCTTGCCTTGACTTGACTTACCTTGCCTTGCCTTGACTTACCTTGCCTTGATTTGACTTACCTTGCCTTGCCTTGACTTACCTTGCCTTGCCTTGACTTACCTTGCCTTGACTTGTTTTACCTTGTCTTGACTTGTTTTACCTTGCATTCCCTTGATGTGACTTGACGTGATTTGCCGTGAGTTGCCTGAACGTGTCATGACGTGAGGTGTCGTGACGTGACGTGTCGTGACGTGACGTGACGTGTCGTGACGTGACGTGTCGTGACGTGTAGTGACGTGACGTGGCGTGGCGTGACGTGGCGTTTTGTGACGTGACGTGACGTGACGTGCCTTTCCCTGCCTTCATGTGTGTGACTTCCCCCTCAACTCCCCGAAAAGTGATCGAAGCACTGACAGCTGACAGCGGAGGACGGACAGATGAAAACAAAGACGCAACCAAAGGACCACAGGCCACAACTGAAGGCAAGACAAGGCAGGACAGGGCAAGAATGATACGTTTTAGTAAACACCGATATGACTTTTTTTTCTCTCATCCAATCCTCACCCTCAATGGGTATTGATCATCATCATCATTAGTCCCGTGACCTTGGCGGTCGTGGAGGAGACACGAAAGACGATGCCGTGGTGAGCCTCCTCCATCCATCTCGGTCCTCGGCTCTGCGCAGTAGTGCCGAGTCATTCATCCTGGTCCATTCTCTGATGTTGTCCATCCATGACTTGTTCTGTCTTCCCCTCTTTCTGCCACCTTCGAGTGTTCCCTGCAGTACTGTTTTTGGCAGAGTGTTGTGGCGGGTGACGTGGCCGAACCATGTCAGCTTTTTCTTCTTGACGATGGTGAGAAGGGGTTCCTGTGGACCTGCCAGCCGTGTTATTTGACTCTTGACAAATTCATAGGTCTTTCGTTCTCTCCAGGATATGCCCAGCAGTTTTCTATGGCATTTTGTTTCAATTGACTGGATTCGCTTTGCTGTTTCAGCAGTCAATGTCCAGGTTTCACTTCCGTACAGCAGGATAGTCTGAATTAGGGCTTTGTAGAGCTTTAGTTTGATTGGGAAACTGATCTCTTTACTTTTCCATATGGTGGTGAGTTTTGTCATGGAAGATGTTGCCATGGCTAGTCTGACTTTGATTTCTGTCGTCGATCGCCCGTCCTTTGTGAGTGTAGCGCCAAGGTATTTAAAAGCGTCTACCTCCTCCATTTGCTGGCCGTTCATGTAGATTTTAGCAGTGGCGTTGCTCGTGCTGTTCACAAGTACTTTACTTTTCTCCGAGCTCACCTCCATCCCATATGCTCCAGCTCTGTTCTCAAGTCTGGTCGTAAGATCTTGCAGCTCTGTGTTACTTCCGCCCATGAGGTCAATGTCATCGGCAAACCGCAAGTTGTTGAGGGGTCTGCCGCCAATGGAGATGGTAGAGTGGAAGTCATGGAGGGTCTCTCTCATAATGTTTTCCAAGAACAGATTAAACAGGACTGGAGATAACAGGCATCCTTGTCGGACCCCAACTGTGGTTTTGAAGAAGTCTCCGACCTGATTGTTCAGAAGGACTGGTATTGATATCGTGACATAAATCATGATGCTTACAGACATCAGGCTAGGGCAAGAGGGGACAACCTGTGTTTTACAAAGAGAAGGGTGTACGGAGACACAGCAGCGGACCGAGCCCACAGTGGACAGGAGAGTGACCCCCACAACCGGGGCTTAGGGCCACCCTGCCTGCTTGAGGGCAGCACAGCCCTGCCTGATTGAGGGCCACCCCTGCCTGATTGAGGGGCACCCCTGCCTGATTGAGGGGCACCCCTGCCTGATTGAGGGGCACCCCTGCCTGATTGAGGGCCACCCCTGCCTGATTGAGGGCCACCCTGCCTGATTGAGGGACACCCCTGCCTGATTGAGGGGCACCCCTGCCTGATTGAGGGGCACCCCTGCCTGATTGAGGGGCACCCCTGCCTGATTGAGGGCAGGTCATCCCTGCCTGATTGAGGGGCACCCCTGCCTGATTGAGGGGCACCCCTGCCTTATTGAGGGCAGCACAGCCCTGCCTGATTGAGGGCAGGTCATCCCTGCCTGATTGAGGGGCACCCCTGCCTGATTGAGGGGCACCCCTGCCTTATTGAGGGCAGCACAGCCCTGCCTGATTGAGGGCCACCCCTGCCTTATTGAGGGCAGCACAGCCCTGCCTGATTGAGGGCCACCCCTGCCTTATTGAGGGCCACCCCTGCCTTATTGAGGGCCATCCCTGCCTGATTGAGGGGCAGCACAGCCCTGCCTGATTGAGGGCAGCACAGCCCTGCCTGATTGAGGGCCACCCCTGCCTGATTGAGGGCAGCCCAGCCCTGCCTGATTGAGGGCCACCCCTGCCTGATTGGTTTAAATAGTTTTTATTCAGAAATGAGTATAAGCATTGAAAACAAACAGCATTTTGGAATCATAGCAACAACAAGCTTGTAGCTTATGGTGTGCTCAATTAAACAATGAAGATTAACATGAACATAACGGCTGCTGAGCTGAAAAATGTAAACCAACAACAACAAACATTTTCATCAATTACAATCTTTGCTAATGTAAGAAAAAAGGAAAACAACACAAAGAAACATATCAATTTGTAGAATAAACACACATAAAAACAAACAAAAATAGTTGGAATAGGAAGAACCACAGAGAGAGAGAGCAATTTAGGAAAATAACATCCACAAGGCAAGAATGCTACTAGTTAATATAATACCAAGAGATATAATTTACATAAGCAGGACAATTATTAAAAAAATAATAAATCGTGTACTATGTCAGTAATCATTGCAAAAAAATTCTATTCACTACTACAAATGTTTCTTGCTTTCTTTTCAACAATCACACATACATCAGGGAGAGCAAGATGAGTTAATTAAGTACCTCCAGCCTGAATGAAGACAACCTCAAACAGGCTACCATCCGACAAGAAACACTACAAAAATCTTTTTGAATCAGATATAAACTGATGGACAATTTCAACAATATAAATGTTTGTTTTCATACTAAATTCAGGGCTGCCTGATAAAAGAATTTGGGAAATGAACATACTCAGGGGGAAGGGAGGCAATTGTGTAGGCACGTACTAGATCAAAGTTAGGGCAAAACAGCAATAGTGTTCGGCTGTCTCTTGCGCGTTACCACAGGCACATGATGGATCGTTTGCTATGTGGCGATGAAACATATCATTTTTTTAAATCACTTATTCCGAGTCGAAGTCGATAATGCAATATCTGTTCTTTCCTTTCACCATGATAAAAATACAAAGGTACAACGGGATCGTTTGCAGAAAAAATATCGTTTGAGCTGACTTAAAGAATGACTATTTTTAATACAATCTGGTAAAGAGTTCCACAATACAGTAGTAGAAGGAATGAAAGTTTTTTTATATAATTCTGTGCTGCCCCGTGGCAAGCTGCGTTCAAAAGGCCTTCTTCTATGATAGGATTTATCTGTGTTACTAGTGCAGGAACAAGATCAACTAAGTAGTGGGGACAAAAACCATTTACCATTTTGTGATATTGACAGAGTTTGTGTCTGGTTCTTCGCTCTTTCAGAGTACTGAATCCAGACTCTTGGTACATTTTTCGTGATTTGTGCCACGAACAGCTCCTACTATAGTTCTGATTGCGTCAAGCTGCAACATTTCTAATGATTTGGACTGTGTTTCGGTACAATTGTCCCACACAATGTCGGCATAGTCGAAATGAGGGAGTATAAATGACTGGTACATTGTTTTAAGTGTTTTCCTTGTAAGTTTATGTTTATAGCTTTTGAGGCACGAGACCAACATAGTTACAGTATTTATTATGTTTTTTATATGCTCATCCCATTTGCAATTATCCTGAAGAATGATACCTAAGTGTTTGTGCATACTTTTATTTTGAAGGCAATTTGAATCAAATGAGAGTGGTAGGATCATGTTATTGTTGCGAGAAAAATTTAAGAGTTCTGTTTTGTCTGCATTAAAACTAACTTTCCAGCACTTGGCCCAAGAACATATTTTTTCTAAATCGGAATTAAGTGTTTCGGCGCGAATGTTTGGATCGTTTACTGCTAAAGACATGCTAGTATCGTCAGCGAAAAGTCTTATATCAGATTCTATATTGTTCACAATATCATTTATATAAATTAGAATAATAGTGGACCTAAGACTGATCCCTGAGGAACACCGGCACTTATCATTTTAAAATCTGATGTATTACCTTTTTTTAACTACTGTTTGGGGTACGGTTTGAAAGATAGTCAGTAAACCAGTCTAATAATTTACTACTTTATACCATATGTTTTCCTTTTGTGTAGAAGCCCCTTGTGCCAGACACGGTCGAACGCTTTTGATATGTCAAAATACACTGCTTTTTGTTGTAATTCCACAATCAATGAGGAACAAAGACTGTTTATTTTACAGAGTAACTGGTTCACGGTGGAGTCTCCAGGAGTAAAACCTGATTGGAATGGAGAAAGAATGTGGTTAGATGATAGGAACTGATACACTTTTGAGTGAATACATTTTTCTAAAACCTTTCCAACGCAACTTAACAATGAAATTGGTCTATAGTTGTTACATATTTCTTTTGATGCTTTTTTATGAATAGGATTTACTAAAGCTGTTTTCCAAAGTTTTGGGAACCTACATTCGTTTAGACTTCTATTAAAGAGATTAGTAAGCGGATTTAGAATAGATGGTAGAGATGATTTAAGATTTTATTGTGAACTAAATCTAATCCTACTGCTTTATTCGTATCCAGGTTAAGAATGACATTTTCAACTTCAGAACTGACAGCAAAATATCGTTTATTTCCTTTTCAAGAAAAGGAATATTAGGGGGTCATCGTCATCATTTTCCAGAGTAGACTGGGAAATGAAAAAGCTATTGAAAATATTTGCCTTATCTCTACTTGAATAGAACATGGTGTTGTTATACAAAATAGGAGGGATTTCGTTGGCATCTATTCCTTTCTTTTTCAGAAACAGTTTCACTAGCTTCCACCACTCCTTTTGTCCAAACGTGGACGGGTTGGAAACCTTGCTTTCTAGTTCTGTGGTGTATTCTAGCTGCCTTTTTCTTTGTACAGAATTCACATAGTTCCGAAACTGGCGGAAACGAAGCCACTTTTCAGGTGTGTTAGTTAATTTAGCAGTTCTGTGAATAACCTTGCGTTCGGCAATTAACATTCTAATCTCATCTGTCATCCAGGGTA
Source organism: Rapana venosa (assembly GCA_028751875.1). NCBI lineage: Eukaryota > Metazoa > Mollusca > Gastropoda > Neogastropoda > Muricidae > Rapana > Rapana venosa. Next base: position 1,621,220 of record CM054142.1, read on the forward strand.
CATCATTCCAACAAACAGTAACAGTTTTAACTGGCATACATAATTTAGCTTTTTCCATGAGAACCTTTGAAAACATCTCAGCACTTTCATCTAGAGTTTCAGCATAAATAACTTCGTCCCACTTCACTTCAAACAACAGATTACAAAATTTAGTTTTATCTAGTTTGTTGTAGTTAAATATTATTCGTTTAAACGGCTGTTCTTTTGTAATTTTATTTCTGACAGTGGCGCAAGGAACACTGTGGTCGCTACAGATAGCTGGTAAAACTTCAACTGAGTGTACTAGGTTCGGACTCTGGGTAATGATCAGATCTAAACAAGAATGTGTTAAGTCAGTTATCCGTGTAGGTTCATTAGTTAATTGTTTGAGCTGATAACGATTTAGAAGGTCAACTAAATAGGGTGACGGTGTATCTAGGATATTTGTGTTAAAGTCGCCAAGAATAAGGAATTTGAGTAAAGTGTTATTAACATTGTCAATGCTCTTTTCTATTAGATTCCAGTAATCAACTGTCGAGTTAGGTGGACGATAGAAAGATCCGATTAATATACCCATCTGACCTAGTTTTGTTTCAATCCACACGGCTTCCAAATCGCTGACGTGCAAATCAGGCCGAGCTTTACAATACAAATTATTTCTAACATAAATAGCTACTCCACCATGTGGGTCATGCGGTCTGTCACACCTGACTGGTGGATGAAAATTGGTCAGGTGAATTGAACTGTTGTGGTCCGTTTCAGAAAGCCACGTTTCAGATACTGTAATTATATCGATATTGTTGTATTCTGATTGTATCAGTTGAATCTTATTTCTAATACTTCTTGCATTTATGTGCACAATTTTTAAATCAGTTGTAGGAGTTGGTCCTGGGTTAATTTCTACATCTCCACACAAGAACAAAAGTAAGTGCAACCACTGAGTGGAGACTGAACCTCTATATCCCCTGTGATTATGAATGAACCAATCTGTGTGGTCAGTAGGAATAGAGCTGTTTATTGAATTACTTTTGTGATCACCAACGAAAGCAAGAAAGTGAGCAAACACCGACGATGTTGTGCTATAGGGATGGTGAAGGCATGACAACATCAGAAATTGAACGATCAGAGATCGATCAAGAAAAGCTAGTTTTCTTGTTTTGGCCAAGGCTTTAGAATAATGCATGCCAATCCTTGCACGATACATACCTACATCTACTGCCATTCAAGTCACAGCACTAATCAGCAACACAAAAAACAGGAATGTGTCAAGGACCAGCATAAACAAATGGTATGAAATTGCTCTCTGTCTGGCTAAATAAAATAATAGGTAAACAACTAAACCATTTGAATAAACATGAAATGCAAAATATTTCAACAAGAAGGACATGTTACAATAGAAATAGAAAAAAATCGCAAGCATTTGTATGCACAAAAACATTTTTCCACAAAGCGGGGGAAAAAAAAAAGAAAGAAAAAAAGAGAGAAAAAGTCAGCGAAGGTCAACAAAGGGAGCTAAAGCTGCGTATATCAACAGAGTGCGCTCCCAGCTTTCGATGCAAACAACAGCACGTGACCAGGGACCCAACCACCAATCGCCTCCCCACATAAACAAGTGCATTCCGATTTTGGTCCAACTGCTCTATTTCAACGTGGATCCACACCCACACCCACATGCACACGCATCCACGCACACATGCGTATAGGCATGCAAAAACACTCACACACAAAACACGCGCGCCTCTCTCTCTCTCTCTCTCTCTCTCTCTCCCACCCTCTCTCTCCCTCTCTCTCTGGTGAAGGTGTACCACACAATAGTTCTGACTGGCCATCCAAAATCACCCTTACGCTATGACACGCTCGCACCGACCGCTTGCATGTACACACACGCGCGAAAGCACTCTCACGCCAATACACGCCCACACAAACATGAAGCATAAGTAGTAATAAACAGGTTTCCAAATCATTTTCCACATATATTCCAAATTGGTCCTAATAGGTTCTGAAATAAACATATGCACATATACACACATCCATACATCCATACACATACATACACACATATACACACATATATTCACACACACACACACAAACATGCACACACATGTGCCTGATTGAGGGCAGCACAGCCCTGCCTGATTGAGGGCCACCCCTGCCTGATTGAGGGCAGCCCAGCCCTGCGCACCAGGAGTGGTCGGTCTGCAGCACCGCTCAGCCAGCTGTGTGTGCCGCTCCTGTGTGTCGTCAAGCTGTGGCCACACAGGCACCCGTATTCAGCAGCGGACTGACAGAGTATCTCAATGCATGCATGCGCACGCTGGTGTGGACATACAAACGCATGCACATGCGTGCGCTTGAGCTAGCAAGCGCATATTTACTCACAAACACACACACAAACGTACGCACTTATATACACATACAAACACGCATGCTTTCTCTCTAACTGTCTGTCTGTCTGTCTGTCTCTCTGTCTATCTCTCTCTCTCTCTCTCTCTCTCTCTCACACACACACACACACACACACTCACTCACACACACACACATACACACACACTAAAACTGTTTAAACCAGAAGAAAACATCGATTTGATGCACACTTATGTAACAACAACAACAACAACAAAACAATGAAAAAGGAAACAAAAACTCGTTAAAAGTTGTAACCACTATAGACGCTTTCAAACGACTCCATTGACACAGAAGAAAGAAAAAACGTTTCAGTCCAAGGCAGGCCATCAGACTTGTCAGAACTCTGTGTGTCATTTGAAATGACTTGCAGTCAGTACACTTGTCAGAATCGTGTGAATGGGCTTCTGCTTCATTCTAACAACCTTGTAGCGGTAAAAACAAACCTGCGCAACTCGGCGCTTCCATTAGCCGGGTTGTGTTAATGAGACATTAGCGTTGTTGATTGCCTGTGACTGAATGAAGGCCAGTGATTGGCGTCGTGAGAGCCTAACGAAGCCCTGTACAGGTCTGTGCTTGTGATTGATGAGGCAGTCATCGATTTATTGATCTGCCCGTGCTAGCAGTACAAACGACTCCACAACCTCAGGCGATAGAGAAATAATCGATTTATGTGCATGCTCTTTCTCTCTCTCTCTCTCTCTCTCTCTCTCTCTCTCTCTCTCTCTCTTCTCTCTCTCTCTCTCTCTCTCTTCTCTCTCTCTCTCTCTCTCTCTCTCTCATCATTACAAAAAGTGAAAATGTAGCCTGTGGTTTGTCAACTGTTCTGAAGATTTGAACTGTACCGCATATGAGATGTATGAGTTTAAATTCATCATTGATTGGAGAACCTAGATATGTTCTCTAATATAAGATATTTTCCCTTTTTTATTTTTATTGTATTATGGCCTTGAGCTGATGTACAATTAAACCATTAATTCAGAGTTCAGAGCTCGAGCTCTCTCATATCTTGGTTTCTTGAATAGTATTTTTTGTATCTGATTTTTGTTGTGGTATTTGTGGTTCTACAGTAACATTTGTTTGTGCTTTCCTTATTTTTCTCACTAAAATACTAAGCAGTTCGGCAACCCCCCTTCATGTATGGGCCAATGGCCTTTTTGTGAATAAATCTTTCGAGTTCGAGTTCTCTCTCTCTCTCTCTCTCTCTCTCTCTTGTTCAACCCTAATAACTACAGGGGAATCTCTCTTAGTGATATAAGTAGCAAGCTGTACAGTACCATCATTAATAATAGGTTACAGGAATGGGTTAAGAAAAACAATATTACAGGTGAACACCAAACTGGTTTTAAGAGAGGGTATTCCACTATCGATCATATGTTTACTCTACTTGCATTTATCCAGAAACAGTTTGCTCATAACCGTAAGCTCTATGTAGCATTTATTGACTCTGAAAAGGCATTTGATTCTGTTAATAGAAACTTGTTATGGCCTATTCTCCTGAAAAATGGTGTGAAGGGTAAACTATTACGTTGTTTAAGAGCCATGTATCAGAATGTCAAAAGCAGAATAAGATGTGGATCTAAGCTGACGGGCATAATATACAGCACCACGGGGGTCAAACAGGGTGATGTATGTAGCCCTCTTTTGTTTTCTGTTTTCATTAATGAGTTAGCAATAGAAGTCATTAATTAGGGTAAACATGGTGCCACTTTCCCCAACGATTTCACAGAATAGTTTATTCTTTTGCTTGCTGGTGATGTCATTCTGTTATCTGAAACTGTTGTAGGCTTACAAAAGCAGTTGAATAGCTTAAGCAGTGCTGCAACAGCACTTGATCTTAAGGTTAATCTACATAAGAGTAATATTGTTGTATTCAGAAAAGTTGGTTATTTAGCTGCTCACGAAAAATGGCTGTACAATGGAAAAGTCATGCCTGTGATAAATGTATATAAATATTTAGGAATCTGTTTTTCACAACTGCATGTAAAGATCTTGTAAGTCGAGGTAAAAGAAGCTTGTTAATTGTTTTGAAAAAAATACGATTATTGAATAATAATGCTTTTGACTTGTTGATTAGGATATTTGATGCACAAATACAACCCACTGTGTTATATGGCGCGGAAATTTGGGGACTGGATGCAGCTATAACACATTGTGAATCAGTACACCTCTTTGCTTTAAAGCAGTTTTTAGGCTTAGATAGACGTACACCTAATGCTCTTGTTTATAGTGAAACCAATAGATATCCTCTCACTGTTAATGCTGCTGTAAGATGCATTAGATTCTGCATATGGATGAGTGCAGGTTACCTTTTAAGTCTTACAAGATGCTTTATGATCTAGATGTCAAGGGGAAAAGCACCTGGGCTTCACAAATACGTACCTGTTTGTGTGAACTTGGTTCTGGGTTTGTTTGGCTCAATCAAGGTGTCGGAAATTGTATAGAGTTTATCAAGGTTTTCAGGCAAAGACTGATTGACTGCCGTTGGCAGCGGTGGAGTGGTCATATACAAAACAGTGAAAGATTTCAAATGTACAGAAAGTGTATAGGTTCACACGATGTCAAACCTTATATAAAGCTTGATATGGACATACATTTGAAAAGAATTATGTCTAAGTTTAGACTTTGTGTGTCAGACATAAATGTTCATAAACTTAGATATATAGAACATGATGATGATGACCTCAGGTTGCTATGCCCATTATGTAAGCAAACAGTGGAAGATGAAGTTCATTTTGTGCTGTGCTGTCCAGTATTAGAAGATGGAAGGCAGAATTACATTCTGGTAAAGTATAGTAGACAGCCTAATTTATTTAGATTCTGTCTACTCATGGCATCTAGTCACTTTGAGATTGTGCGCAGCCTTGCTTTATATTTGTGTAAAGCCTCTAGAATAAGAGATATCTTGGTTTCTTAAGTCATATTTTTTGTAACTGATTTTTTATTGTGGTGGTTGTGGTTATACAATAACATTTTGGTTCTTTTGTGCTTCCTTATTTTACTCACTAAAATACTAAGCAGCTCGGCAACCCCCCTTCATGTATGGGCCAATCGCCTTTTTGTGAATAAATCTTTCGAGTTTGAGTTCGAGCTCTCTGTCTTGTTCGATTCTTAGAAACTATGTTAACCTACAGTGCAAACAATTGATACGGGAATGTTTTTATAACGAAGAAGTGGAAAGGGTACAGACATTTGCCATTAAGCGATTCCTGTCGGTACCGTTGCATTCGTCTGATTGCATGTTGTATGGTCGAAATGGTTGGTTGGCTCCCTTTGTCTATAAAAACACATAAAACGTGTAAAACATTAGCTAACAATAACATCATCCAATATGAAAGCTTTGTAAACAAACTATCAAATGGTAGTAATTCAATTAGAAACAGGTAAAATAAAACTGGACATTTTTGTCAGAAATTTGTGCATGGATTTGGCACTGTGTGAATTTGTCAGGATGTTGGTTTTGAACAAAGTGTTCTTTGTGAATATCAAAGTAGATTTATCTCTTCATATAAACAAGACTGGCATGCACACATAGAAGAATCGGACAAGTACAGATGGTTCCCCTCTTTTAACAGTTTATTTTGGACAAAAAGAAACCCACTTTAACAGTAATACCACATAGGTATATGTATGGAAGCGGCCTTGCTCGTTTGAGTTTAGAGCTCTGGGACTAAATGCATCCCAACCTTGTTCTGTTCTGACACTTCCACATGGTCCCCATGCCCCATGTGTGATGCCAAAAATGAAGGGGAAATTCACTGTCTGCTTGCATGTAAGTCACACGATGATATTTGTCAGAAATATCATGTTTTTAAAGAAGAAATAATGAGAAAAGTGATCTAACTGATTAACTTTCGTCTGAAGATAAAACGTATCTAACATCTTTTGCAAAATTTATCGCCCTTGCTTGGGGTTGTAGAAGAACGAAAGCAGTATTCCAGTGACATGGTGTTTCAAGACGATGTATGGCATGTTCCGGCATATAATTAACGGTTTTGTTGTTTGAACTGAGCTCAAAGGGTTGTTGTTTCTTAGTTTTGATGGCAGGTGGCCAAAAACCAATGCTGCCTCCATTTGCCTCTCCACATAAATCCCAAGACTGTATTAGAAAGCGTAATAAAGAAACAGAACATCATGTCTACTTGTAGCTATACCACAGTATGCTTGCATGGAGTACTGAAGTATCCAGTGGTCATGTTTATGATTTGCGAATGGTCGTCTGGGAGATTCAGCCGATCCACTCTATTTCAGAGATGTGGTTTTCACATTTGAAGTATGATTTGCCCCCTTGGTTTTGCTATTATTTATTGTTTATTTGATTGTTTGTTTGCTTTTTGCGCAGTGTCCTGTAATGTAAAGAAAACAGGAATGTTTGTGTGCTCCTTGCCCACAGAACTGTACTGTCAAGGACAATAAACTACTGTCAGTGTCAGTGTCTCTGTTCCTGTCCTCTCTCTCTCTCTCTCTCTCTCTCGCTAGTAGTTTCAGTCACATAAGTTGTCTCCCCGGATGGTATAGTTAGTTATGTTAGTATGCATTCCTATTAATTTTGTTTGTTTTCCATCATTTCTATGTATATCTTAACTCTCTCTCTCTCTCTCTCTCTCTCTCTCTCTCTCTCTCTCTCTCTCTCTCTCTCTCTCTCTCTCTCTCTCTCTCTCTTTGATGTATTCTATATCTTGCTTGCTTTTCAGTGTGTGTGTGTGTGTGTGTGTGCGCGCGCGCACGAGCGCACACGTATGTGTGTGTATTGTTTTCTATGCAATTCTGTCATTATGCATATTTTTCCTTATTATTTATCTCTTCTTTTTTTCCGAGGGCTGGATGTAAAAAAGCAATGTAATACTTAATCTATTACCCTCTGAAAAATAAAAATAAAAATTGCTCAAATTGTTCTCTGTTCCTGTTCATGTCTCTGTCTGTCTGTCTGCCTATCTGTCCCTTTTCTCTCTCTCTCTCTCTCTCTCTCTCTCTCTCTCTCTCTCTCTCTCTCTCTCTCTCTCTCTCTCTCTTCTCCTCTCTCTCTCTGTTTGGGGTTGTTGTTTTTGGAGGGGGACTATTCAGTTGTCCTCTCTCCCCTTGTTGTTGTTGCCGCTTTTGTTTTGCTCTTGGTTCTTGCTATTTTTTCGGTTGTTTCTGTGTTTTCTGTTTTGCTTTCTTTCTTACTTGTTGCTACTTTTTTTCTCTCTCTCTTCGGTGATTTTTGTGGGGATTTTTGTGTAGATATTTTTTTCGTATACTGTGTAAGTGTATTGCTATGGGCTTTATTTTATTTTATTATCATATATATCCCTAAGGGCGGGGACTAGATGTAAAAAAGCACATGGGTGCTTATTCATTATCCTCGAAATAAAAGAATTTGTCATTGTCATTGTCATTGTCTCAAAAAATGTGTGTATGTAAAAAAAAAAAAAAAAAGTGATGGGGAAAAGAAGACGGTAGGCCAGAAAATGAGCAGACAGGCAGACTGTCTGCAGCAGCACTGACTGACATGGCTTAGCTCTGAAGTGGGGACAGAACAGGAACACTTCAAGAACGCCAGACCCTGACCCCTGAGAGGTTTTCAGCACAAGACGTTGTTCAGAATTCAGCCTCTTACAGCCTTTTCTCTCAACCCCCTCCCCTTTCCCACCCCTACTTACCACCCCCACCCCCATCATTCTTTCGGACCCTCTCACGTTCTCCTGCTTGTGAAATCCCTTCTTGTACCAAAATTGGTTTGAAAATATTTATAATCTTCATTTCAGTTTGGCCAAAGGTAATGTCAGTGTAACTTATCCCCTTTTACGAAAATCAATCGTGCTTTAAAATAATTGTGACTTGCTTCAAGACATGAAACAAATTCTAACACTTCTAAGGCTGGTTTAGACGTTAAATTGCGCGCGTGGTCAGACGAGTTTGAAAGTGTTTAAAGTAGGGAAACATGTTTGTTGTTGAAGTCTGCTTTCACCATTGATCGTGTGCATTCTGGGCAGTCTGCTGTGTCTGCAGTGTGGTCTGATACTGTTGAAAGTCCAGCCTTCAAACCTGGCAATTTACCACAGGTTAGTGTCGGTTTAAAGTAGCCATGCTTTCCGCCTGCTGATTTCCAGCTCTTCACACTGCAAATGAAAGCAGCGGAGAACTATAATTTGGGTTTGAAATTAGAAATGGACTGATCGGAGAATTGGACTTTGATCTCATTGCGAGTTGCTCAACCGTGTCGTGAGGCCATTAATGATGTCTGTGAGCGTGCTCTGCCTGCTCTGTTTGTGCGTAGCTGCAAATCAATCGACCTGTCGTCTGCAGCAATCAGAATGTTACACAGCCATCGATCTAGGGCCGCCATGGGACTTCCCACCCCAAGACGGCGTGCACTACTCCTCTGTAGCGTTCAGCGGCAGGTGTTCTGTGTGTGTCAGTTGTAGAACACCATGAGTAAACCTCCTGGTGACGATTTAAATGACCTTGTGGCTGACCCTGACTGAGCAGGATATCAATCTGGAATGGTAACCATCAACACGTCTCTTCGCTGATCGTCTTCTGTAGTCTTCTTCTTCGTCGTCGTCATCGTCAAAATCTCAGACAGCATCTATTGTTTGTCATACAAGCGAAAATGCATTGCATTGCTGTTAATCACCTGAGAAGTCAACCCCAGCACATCCGACTTTGGCATGGGAGATAATCATTATCTTTTAAGTCTTTCTGGAAGAGAAAGGCAGGAGAGTGGACCAAGAAGACAGAAAGTAGACAAGAAGGAGGTGACAGGAAGAAAAGGAACAAGGCAGAAACTGAATGATAGAAAAAAGGGAATTCCTAGTTCAGAATTTTCAGAAAGTAGGGATGCTATTTATACTGACAGGCCATCGAGCATCCCCAGGGAAGAGTCTTCTGTACTTGTGGCCTCAGACCTGGACACGAATTTAGCACATGCCCGGAAGTCAATCAGCCGGTATCAAAACTCGTGTGAACAGGTGGGTCAGGGCTGGGAGACCCAGTTTAAACCTGATATGTTCCCCCATCCACGAATGCTCCAGCAGTGGTCTAGGTGTGAGTCTGTTGCAGGAAGTGATAAGCCGATGTGTGCAACACACACATCTTATGCAGGTCACAGAAATCCACAGCAGCAAGAGAGTTGTCCCTGGCAACACTCTGTAGGAAGAAAACCATAGTTGTGCAGACGGGAAACAAAAGGGGTGCGCTACTCTTGTGGTGATGCTGTCCGTCTGAGGAGAGCAATCTGAATTTCATGCCGAGAAAGCTGCTGTGACTGAAAGTGATATACAATACAGTACAACACCATACAGTACAATACAATTCAGGACAATGTGGTACAATACAATACACAGCAATACGATTCAGTGAGACCATTGTCAACAAGCTACAGAACTGGAAACATGGTCCACTGTGCCTGATAACTAGTGGGGAATGGACTAGCTTGATGGATGTGTGGATGTCGAGCTAGCGTTGAAACTGTACGGTGTCGTTAATGCTCAAATAGATGTATCAATGAGGATGCACAGATGAGGGGAAAGAGTTCAGTCATAGAGGAGGGGCTGTATGTGCATGTACAGATGGGTTTTTGTATGACCACATGTTGTCCATGTGTTCTCAAATAATAAGAGGACGGACGCTATAGCCAGATTGTTAAGATGGGGATTTCTACGATATCCCAGGTCAGCTACATGTGCAGACGTGCGAGTGCCTTAACTCCCTTCTTGTAAATGCACATGCAGAAGATCAAATATGCACGTAAAAGATCCCGTAATTTATGTCAGCGTTTGGTAGTTCACGGGAACACAAATTTACCCAGAATGCAACCTGTACAATGAACTGAGCTGCTCTGAAGTTGGAACGTGTCGGCTGAGGCCAGCGGGCAGACCTCCTGCAGAATTGCAAGCACAGGAGAAGACCAGGCACTATGCAGCAGCCCCCCCCCCCCTTCCCCGGTAAGGGAAGGCAGAGAAGAAGAGAAGACATGATGGCATGTAGCAAAAGGTTGAGGGCAGTTGTTGTAGGCTGCCAAGTAAAGAATTGGCATTATTTACAAAAATTGTTCATTGCTATTGTAATTAGCAATGAACAATTCTTGTAAATAATGCCAATTCTTTACTTGGAAGCCTACAACCTTCGTTTATAACCAAACCAGATTCAGAGATTCTTATAATATAACATAATATAATATAACATAATATGATACAATATATGATATAATATAATATAGCCTGGGGATGAAGAGGCCCAAGAGAATCAGAAACCAGCGATTTTGGTTATGGAATCCCAGCAATGTTGGCAAATTCTCATTGGAAACATGACTGATACCTCACTGTGTGATGTCAGCCTGTGTTTTGCTTTGCTTTGCTTTGCTTTGCCATGCAGTCCATTGTGGATGGCGCCATGCAGGCTGGAGGAGCAATATCCAATATCCCTAAAGAGGATGATTCATGTGTTCTGGCACAGGATCAGAGTCGGTCTGTTGGTGCTATATATCATTGATCTCATCATCTCCCTCTGAAAACGTAGCGCACGTAAAAGAACCTTGAGCCTTAAGCCAGCTGTTCAAAATGTAATCTTTGTGAAAGAGGGGGTGGATTTCGTCTTATCTTTTATTGTCCTAACTTTATTGAAGAACAATTTCTTTACCAAAATTGTATTGGAAAAGTCTAAACCTATTAGAATTTAATTCCCTTTTTCATCGCACAAGTAAACGTCTGCTTACTCCTTAATCCCAATGTTATTGAAAGCATTTTGACTGTGCTCAGCAATGTTGTTGTTGTTGTCTTCGATTTTACGTCTGTTCACTCTCAATGATATTAAATGTGACTCAGCAATGTGACTACTTAAAACAGCCCTTCTTTATGTGTCACTTATTGTTATTTTTTGTTCATATTGCAGATAATCGTGTGTTACTTGTTGATGCATTAACCATATTGCTTTCTGGACAACTTAAGTGATTGTCGCTTTATGATTGTCTCCAGGATCAGAGCCTATTTCATGTTTATATCAGTATTGTGCAATATTAACATGTTCATATGCCTCTGATAGGGTGTTGATGTCTACTGTACCTTGCCTTGCCTTTGCATAATTTATATCGGGTGTCTTTTAGAAAGGATTCCCCCTCTCTTTCTGATGGAGGTCAACCATAGTAGCTTCTATTGTGGTGTGTCCCAACTTGCTGTGTGAAGCTGAAATTGTGTGTCATGTTCACAGTTTTTTTGGAAATGCTTCAAAGCAAAGCTTAGCTTTCAGATGCTTCTCTGGAGCCAACAGAAAGTTTTAAAACAACGTAAGTAAGTTTCAGACTTCGGCTGTAAAACTGCCTGAAAATCAAATGCAGTGACCGCTGAGTGTATCTGACCATTACAGAATATGCAGCAGAGAGAGAGAGAGAGAGAGAGAGAGAGAGAGAGAGAGAGAGAGAGAGAAGAGAGAGAGAGAGAGACAGACAGACAGACAGACAGACAGACAGACAGACAGAGACAGAGAGAGAGAGGGATGATTGCTGTTGATTGACAGCAACAAGTGCTGTCAGATCGATGGATGAAGGGCTCACACGTATCTGCACTTTGCCAGAGCGTTCCCCTCTGTGACGCCGACAGGTAAAGCCACTTCACCCATTACCAGCTGCCTCTCTCCCTGTGTCAATATCTTTGCTTTGGACCGTCAGTGTGGCATTCAGCTGGTCAGTCTTGAAGAGAGCAGTCCTCTTGCCTTTGCCCTCCCCCTACAGTGGCGCTGGCCCTGTCTGCAGCTGAGGCAATGCTAGGGATCAGGCTCTGTGACTGGCTTCCCGAGAGAGGGACAGTTGGGTCAGTTGAGACAGTTTTCTCCTCTGTGGCTTTTTACAACTGTACAACACCCACTTGAAACTTTAGCCATGGAACACGGGTGCAGTGGAGAGAGAGAGAGAGTATACCATAGACGATAAGACTTAGTACCATCTGTAGGAACTCTTACGAGGTGTGCCAGTTACTCTGAGCCAGAAATACAACATCAAAATTAAAGCAAGAATAATTATTGTTATCATTGATGTTTTCATTAAAAAAGCAGATAAGGAAAGAACCGCTGCAACAAAACTAAAAAAAATAAACATGTTAATACTGTTGTTCACAAATTTCCCATGTCATGATCAAACACACGCTTAGTGAGACAGCCGCCATCAGGACACTGCTGTAATGACAGGCGGTCCTCACCTTAGGCACACTCCACACCACCCTCTGCCCTGATGCAACACTGACTACACACTCCCTCTCTTCCCTCCACGCTGTCACAGTGCTCAATGTAGCGTGACTAGCAGCGGCAGACAGTGGTAGAAGGGTTTCATTGATCGTACATCCTGATCAGCGTGAAATGACCCACTGACCCTTCATGACCTTCTGGTTAGCAGGAGAGGGGGTCGAGGGAGGTCAAGTCAAGTCAAATTCATTTATTTTGAGGATAAAGAATAAGCAGTCATGTACTTATTTTTATATCTAGTCCCCGTCATTATCAGGGGTAACATCAAGATACTGTTGTTTTTAAAGGTGGGAGGGAGGGAGGGGTCAGATCTGGTCAGCTTCGGGGAAGTAGAAAACTGACACAGTGTGGCCTTGGTCAGTCAGTGACACGGTCTGTGGTGGCTGAGAATGGAAGGGGGGAGAGGACGTGGTCTGTGATGGCTGAGAATGGAAGAGGGGAGAGGACGTGGTCTGTGGTGGCTGAGAATGGAAGAGGGGAGAGGACGTGGTCTGTGATGGCTGAGAATGGAAGAGGGGAGAGGACGTGGTCTGTGATGGCTGAGAATGGAAGAGGGGAGAGGACGTGGTCTGTGATGGCTGAGAATGGGAGAGGGGAGAGGACGTGGTCTGTGGTGGCTGAGAATGGAAGAGGGGAGAGGACGTGGTCTGTGATGGCTGAGAATGGGAGAGGGGAGAGGACGTGGTCTGTGGTGGCTGAGAATGGAAGAGGGGAGAGGACGTGGTCTGTGATGGCTGAGAATGGGAGAGGGGAGAGGACGTGGTCTGTGATGGCTGAGAATGGAAGAGGGGAGAGGATGTGGTCTGTGATGGCTGAGAATGGAAGAGGGAGAGTGGGGAGAGGATGTGGTCTGTGGTGGCTGAGAATGGGAGAGGGGAGAGGACGTGGTCTGTGATGGCTGAGAATGGAAGAGGGGAGAGGACGTGGTCTGTGGTGGCTGAGAATGGAAGAGGGGGAGAGGATGTGGTCTGTGGTGGCTGAGAATGGAAGAGGGGAGAGGACGTGGTCTGTGGTGGCTGAGAATGGAAGAGGGGGAGAGGATGTGGTCTGTGGTGGCTGAGAATGGAAGAGGGGAGAGCGGGGAGAGGACATAATCTGCGGCAGAGAGACAGAGCACTGAACCACAAAACAGATCATAGACACTAACTACACACTGTATTAACTCTTGTGGGGTTCGCTGGCCATTTACCCTAAGTGAGAAATAGAACAACACAATCAAAACCAAGAACAATGTCATCATTGAAAGCAATTAGAAAGTAAAATATGAAGAAGAGAAGCAGCAACAGTTACAACAGAGAGATAGGTAGATAGATCATATTTTGGTTTTGGTTTTACAGACACCCTTGTTGATCAGTCACTGAAACTAGCTCTGACTGAGGAGAATGACTTATGAGGGAATTCCTTTTTTTTTGGGGGGGGGGGGAGTGTTGTTGATTTTTATTTGTGTTTTTTTGGGGGGAGGGGTAAGTTGGAAAGGGGACGATGTGTATGAGGGGAGGGGGAGAATATGTCAGTGGTGGAAACGTCCTCAGTGGTAAATGGTTCATAGGCTATTTGAACTTCGCTGATTTGATAAAAAAAAAGTAGTTTATGGAAAAAGTCTACATATGATGCAAGAAAACTACCGTAATTGTGTGTGTGTGTGTCTGTCTCTCTCTCTTTCTCTGTGTATGGGTTGTGTGATAGCAAGCACGCACATGTACAGGTTGGAGTGGGAATGCATGGAGCAAGTGTTCTGCAAAAAGTCAAAACTAGACTATGAAAAAATGTTCATCAGTTGAATTTCAGCATTCAAGCATAAAACCAATTTCATTGAAGCCCCTTCTGTTCAATCATCTCCACAGAAATCTCATAAACAGAGATGACCCAAAAAAAATGCCAGTAAAATTGATGAACTCAAGAGGTAAGAGAATGAATCAGACAGAAACAAAATTAAGATAGGAATGAACAGCATGAAAATGGTGTTGCTAAAAATAGTTCTTAATTACACTGCCTGTTCTGGAGTATCCGAATTATTCCATCTACGCCTGATACAATTATTACTGCTATCAATGGTGATGCTGTTGTTGTTGCGGCTGCTGCTATACAAGTGTGTGTATTTAAAATTTATATATGCTTGTAGAGGACAAATACTGGATCGAAAAAAGTATGTTTCTCATTTACATCCTTTTAGATGCAGGTTTTGATGTGATTTTATTGAATCTCTCTCTCTCTCTCTCTCTCTCTCTCTCTCTCTCTCTCTCTCCTCTCTCTCTCTCTCTCTCTCTCTCTCTCTCTCTCTCTCTCTCTCTCTTTCTGTGTCTATCTTTTATTCTCTGTCTCTGCCTGTATCTTTATGTGTCTCTCTGTCTTTGTCTGTCTGTCTCTGTCTGTCTCAGTATGTCTCTGTATGTCTCTCTCTCTCTCTCTCTCTCTCTCTCTCTCTCTCTCTCTCTCTCTCTCTCTCTCAAATGTATTGTGGTCCAAGGCCAATGTACATTAAATCATTTCAGAGTTCAGAGTTCTCTCTCTCTCTCTCTCTCTCTCTCTCCTCTCTCTCTCTCTCTCTCTCTCTCTCTCTCTCTCTCTCTCTCTCTTTCTCTTTCCTGGAGAGCAACCAAAGTGGCTTAATCTCCAGTGCACAAAAGCTTCTCCACTCCAATGAAACTAGAATTGTGTGTGATGTTGACTTTCTTTTCAAACTCTTGCCAGTTGGTCTGACAGTGACAGACAACTGGAGACTTCAGCCAGGCAACTGTATCTGAAGCAGGGGCAGTGAGGTCTATGAAGGAAGGGGGCGGCTGTCATCACATGGAGAAGTGACGGCTGCTGTTGGATCCATGAATGAACGTGCCCAGGAGCCTGCACTTGGCCAGCACTTTAAAACACGTCAAGCTAACATGTAACGCCACTTGATCCATTTCCAGCTGCCTCCATTTGTCAGTGACTTTGACCTGAACCTGTGGTCTGTTAATAGTTCATTACCTTTGGGTTAAAGGGAAGGCTGCAGTTGCCTGTAGGCAGACTGTGATCCTGTGGCAGGGGCAGTTCTAGAGGCAAGCATTGCTCAGTGATTGAACAGTCCTGAGAGAGAGAGCAATCCTTTTCTCTCCCGTTTTCAATTTTAAAAAATTACCCCCCCCCCCCTTCCCCTGTGGGGATGCCAGGAGTCTGTCAGTGTAAATCCCCACCCTCTGAACATTCTGTGCTGGGAATTCCCTCTTTTCTATCCCTCTCTCTGTTTCTGCCTTGTTCCTTTTCTTCCTGCCACTTCTATTTTCTGCCTTCTTGGTCCACTGTCCTGCTTTTTTCCAGAAAGACTTAAAAGATAACAAACACTTTGATTTGTTTGCTTTACGAGATTAAGTGCTACATAAATTCGATACATTGCTATCATTGGTATAACAATTCTCTCCCCTGCCAAAGTCGAATTTGCTGGGCCTGACTTGTTATGTGTTTAATGGCAGTGTAACATATTTCCCCTCAGTTGACAGATACCACTAGTTGCTGTTTGAGTGTTTGATGAAGAAGATCAACAACACCACATTTTAAAAGCTTGGTAGCACATGAAGCCTTAAAGCGTCAAGGCACAAGGCACTAAGTATCCACCAACAGACAGTGAGCACAATGGGCGGTGCTTAGACATCAGCGGTAGCTTGAGGCCTTGCCCTGCTCTACTGCTGTCTGTTTAGGAAGTGTGTGTGTGTTAAGTGAACAATGCTTCAACCAATACGTACAACTGTCTTATCTCTCACCTGTCTCCTTTGACAGATCCAGATGAATGGGTAAACGTGGAATGACCTCCCTCTTTCACTTCGCCAAAAACCTTCACTTGATACCTTCAAATCCAGCCTCAAAACACTCTTATTTCCTACCTGACACTTTTCCCTCATATCCGTCTCTACTTTTTCAACAGCATCCTTCATCTCCTAAGTGTGGTCGCGGTGTGTGTGTGTGTGTGTGTGTGTGTGTGTGTGTGTGTGTGTGTGTGTGTGTGTGTGTGTGTGTGTGTGTGTGTGTGTGTGTGTGTGTGTGTGTACATACACGTGCATAAATTTGAAATATGTTCTTTATTATATTTGAGGAAAGTTACATGCGTGTAAATGATTTGAGTGCAAGCGCTTCGATTTGTTTGTTTTACAAGATTCGGCGCTATATAAATTCCATATATTATTATTAAACAACAACAACAACAACAACATCAACAGCAACAACAACAGCAACAATAACAGCAGCAACAACAACAGCACTCCCATCAACAACAGTGACAACAACATACTGCTTTGGTTTTGATTTGGTAGATGTATTTTTTCACAACACTTGCCATGCCATCGGATGCACTATTGATAAAACAGCCTGTCATCAGATGCACTATTGATAAAACAGCCTGTCATTACATGCTCTATTGATAAAACAGCCTGTCATCAGATGTACTATTGATAAAACAGCCTGTCATCAGATGCACTATTGATAAAACAGCCTGTCGTCAGTTGCACTATTGATAAAACAGCCTGTCGTGACATGATCTATTGATATAAAAAAAGCCTGTCCTTGTAGACCTCACTGCTGTCATGATCCATCAGGTGAGGTACACACCACTACCTGCCCCATGCTACACTGCCTACAGTCCTGCTCTCACCTCCCTCCACACTGTCACAGTGCTCGATGTAGCGTGACTAGCGGGCAGACAGTAAAGTGAGATGGTCATTGTTTGGGATGATTGAACATCCTGGTCAGCGTGAAATGACTAACTGACCCCTCATTGACCTTCTGGTTAGCAGGAGAAGGGGGAGGGGGAGCAAGGTGGCAGAACCTGGTCAGTCAGCAGGGCTGTGACTGTCTGTGGGTAGTAATGAGCATAGACTGACCTTGGTCAGTCAGCAGGGCTGTGACTGTCTGTGGGTAGTAATGAGCATAGACTGACCTTGGTCAGTCAGCAAGACTGTGACTGTGTGGGTAGTAATGAGCATAGACTGACCTTGGTCAGTCAGCAGGGCTGTGACTGCCTGTGGGTAACAATGAGCATAGACTGACCTTGGTCAGTCAGCAGGGCTGTGACTGTCTGTGGGTAACAATGAGCAAAGAAGAAGGGAGGAGACAGGTCTGCCTCAGGGGACAGGAAAGTGACAAGGGCTGGCGTGGGTCAGCCGCTGTGTTAGCTTTGGTCAGGATCAGCTACAGGGGAAATGTTCATCGTGTTAGCTCCAGCATTCAGACAGAAAGCTTCCTCCAGTGTAGTTCCCACTGTTCAGAGAAGTTCCTTAGAAACCTCATAAACGGAGAAGGCAACAAGTTTGCAAATCAAGTTCGTGAATCCCACAGATAAGAAAATCGAACAGGCGTAAAAAGAAATCAGAGGATCTGCAAACAACATAAATTACCTTGTTGCTGAAAGAAAGTTTTTAATTATAAAAGGTAAAGGTGAAGGTGTCCCATAACCTATAAGGTTGTAGGGGAGCGAGGCGTCAGAGACCTCACTTCTCTAGGGCCAGCATATTGAGGGCGGCGCCCATCTCCTCTCCTTCGCTGCTTTACCTTCCCTGACCCTAAAGAGGGCAGGTACCCATTTACAGCTGGGTGAACTGGGGGAACTGTACTGAAGCCAAGGCGCGCAAACGGTCACCCATCCAACTGGTAACCACGCTCGACGCTGCTTAACTTGGCTGGGGGAAAGCGAGTGCTCCGACCACTGAGCTATCCCGTCCCCAATTTTTAATTATACTATATGGTTTTTTTCAAGTATCAGTGTTATTCCTTCTATTGAAGATGCTATTGTCAGAACCACTGTTATTCTTTTTCTTTTTTTTTTACTGCTCCTGCTGCTGCTGTGTTTTTTTCCTCTTTGGTTGCGCATGACGCAAGCGCGCGTGTGATGTGGTGTGTGTGTGTGTGTGTGTGTGTGTGTGTGTGTGTGTGTGTTGTGTGTGTGTATGTGTGGGGTATGTGTGTGTGTATGTGTTTTGTGTGTATTTGTGTGTTTGTGTAAATATAGATATATCTTGGAAATATGCATGTATGATAAAAAGAGTGGACACACCCCAATGGTGGAAGCGTTTATCAAAATCAATCATGTGTAACTTCTTTACAATTCTGGGGGAATAAAGATTGTAGTTTGATTTTAATAGGATCTGCCTCTCTGTCTCTGTTTTTCTCTATGTATCTGTCTGTCTGTCTGTCTTTCCATGTTTATATATATATATATATATATATATATATATATATATATATATATATATATATATATATATATATATATATATATATATATATATATTGTGTGTGTGTGTGTGTGTGTGTATGTGTGTCTGTGTGTGTGTGTGCCTTGGGTAACATGGATGTCTGTATTTTTTCAACTGTTTGATGACCAAGGTCATTTATTTGCTTGCAAACGTTTATTAAATGTTTACCCCAAACTCTAAACCCAATGATCTATGGGGAAACAGGACGTTATCCTTTTTATATTGATAGTATCCTAAGTTCTGTTACATACTCGTTTAAGATGCAAAATATGTTTTTATGCAAATTTCCAAAACAGGCTTATTTGATGACGGTCAACAAGATACCAGAACTCTCCGAAGGACAGTTGGATTTCAATAACTGATCATAGTTGTTGTATGAAAAGATATCTTGGTTTTTTTGTTTTTTTCTGAAGTGTGGGTAACTGGTGGTGTGAGAAACGAACAGGTTTTCCTAAAAGAAATAAAACAGCGCACGGTTGATTGTCTTCATCAAGATTGACATGTAAAACTGATAGAAAGTGACAGATTTGAAACGTAATGGTCATTTATGACAATGACAATGACAATGACAAATTCTTTTATTTCGAGGATAATGAATAAGCACACATGTGCTTTTTTACATCCAGTCCCCGCCCGTTAGGGATACATCTTAATAATAATAACCCAATACTTATACAGTCTCACAATAAAAACAAGGGGAAATAACCCTTTTCAAAACAGCTCCCCCCCCCCCAACAACCCTCCCCCCCCCCCCCCCAAGCAAGCAATTAAAAGAAAATCCTAAGAATACCCCACCCCTACCCCCACCCCCCAAAAAAACCCTAACCAAAAAAAAAAAAAAAACAAAAGAGAAGGAAAAACCAAACCAACAAAAGATGATAAAAAAGAGAAAAACAGACAAACAACAACAACAAGAACAAGAGCAACAACAAAGCCAAGAAAAATAACACAACCAAACTTAATAAGTCATAAAGATAAACATCTACACATTGTCAAATGGTACGCATACTTGTTACACATAATTATAAGATATTGAAATAGGGCACTCATTAAAATTTAAGTACAGAGGCAAGTCCAATAACGTATTGAAAATTATAAAAATATGAATCCTTCATCAGGATATACTATGACTATAAGCAGGACGATAAAAGGTGAGAGAGAGAGAGAGTTACAGCCTGAAAAAAAATTATTTTATATTTTAGTGTTATCACAGTAGGTAAATTCAGGCATGGTCTGGTTAAATTCCGACTTGGAAAAGGAATTTAAATTTCAATGACAGATATAATTGACAAAGTTGAAACTGAAATCTATTTTCCCTTTGAATGTACAAAGTTTACAGACTTGAGGGAGAAATACCCATCAAAGCACTTCACTAATGCAAATGAACAATGCCTTCAAACTATTCTGAATAGTCAAAATGTTTGCCAGTTGAGACATGTGGGTGTGTATGCATTCTATGCTCTGAAAGCCTGAGAACTTTGTTAGGTATAATTGGGTACAGTTGGTTGAAGTAGCTCACGTTTCTTTGGAAAATCACTCTTGGGAATGCCACCATTATTTATTTATTTATGTTTGTTGTACATACTGTTTTGTTTGCAGTTTCTTTTGTCAAATGTCTATCCCCTTGTATACAGGCTGGTGGCCTTACAATCGAAATCCTGAGTTCTCTCTCTCTCTCTCTCTCTCTCTCTCTCTCTCTCTCTCTCTCTCTCTCTCTCTCTCTCTCTCTCTCTCTCTCTCTTGTCTTTCATTCCAAATTGCCCAAGCTGGCTTGTCCCTGCAGCTTTCAATCACAAGGAGGAGGCAGTCAGCATCCCCCCATGGACCATAGCACCCTGCATCACCCCATGTCTGTCTTATCCGCCGGCTTTGGTTACAGGGTTAGAAAAAACAACCACACACACAACTCAACAACAATGACAATGACAACAATAAAAACAACAACAACAAAACAACAACAACGGTTTGTTTCGTGTTTGTTTGGCAGACATTTTCAAATCCCCAGGTGCACCTGATAAAGCAGTCTGTCTGATAACCAGGTACACCTGATAAAGCAGTCTGTCTTATAACCAGGTACACCTGATAAAGCAGTCTGTCTTATAACCAGGTACACCTGATAACGCAGTCTGTCTTATAATCAGGTACACCTGATAAAGCAGTCTGTCTTATAACCAGGTACACCTGATAAAGCAGTCTGTCTTATAACCAGGTACACCTGATAAAGCAGTCTGTCTTATAACCAGGTACACCTGATAAAGCAGTCTGTCTTATAACCAGGTACACCTGATAAAGCAGTCTGTCTTATAACCAGGTACACCTGATAAAGCAGTCTGTCTTATAACCAGGTACACCTGATAAAGCAGTCTGTCTTATAACCAGGTACACCTGATAAAGCAGTCTGTCTTATAACCAGGTACACCTGATAAAGCAGTCTGTCTTATAACCAGGTACACCTGATAAAGCAGTCTGTCTTATAATTGGCCAGGCCAAAAGCTCTGTCATTACTGAGTCAAGTCAAGTCAAGTCAGTCAAAAACACTTTAATCATCTCATGAAGGGCGATTACAAAACTGACAGGCAGATTGATACCTATAATTATCTCACAAGACACAAGAAAAATACATTTCAGATTGTTGTAAGCATTCCAAGATAGCTTTAAAAAATTATCACACACACACACACAACACACACACACACACACACACACACACACACACACACACACACACACACACACCAATGTAGGAATACAATGTTGTAAATACCATTGATTGGAAAAGAAATTTTATTTTTTAAAATTGCGTGCACGCACGTCCACATTCACACACTCGCGCACACCCATACATACACACACCAATAAATGAACACATTTTTATCACACATACACACACATGCACCCACGCACTATAATGACCATTATATAGTAAAGACATAAACACTCACACACACACACACAATTTAGAAATCATTCTTGAAAGCCAAAAGCAAGATACAGGAGTACTTATTTTCATTACCACACACACACACACACACACACACACACACGTGTCAAGCACTTGACAATCAGGGAGGTATATCAGAGAATCTAAAACTGTTTGGTCAGTGCTGTTTTGAATTTAGAATTCGAATGACTACTGGAACAAAGGAATTTCCTTTTCTATTTGTTTTACTGTTAGAGCACCGAAAGCGGCGTCCTGAAGGAGATAACTGAAATTCCGAAGACATAGCATGGGAAGGATCAGCCAAGATGGCAGTCACTTTGCGCACAAGCTGCTGATCGCAGTAGGACTTGAGATCTCTTTGGTCTTCTCCAATTATTTTTGAGCAGATTCTAACAATTCTCCGAAGACTATTCTTGTTTTTGACACTAAGGTTGTTGTACCAACAGATGAAAGCAAAACTTAGAACACTCTCTATGTAGGACTTGTAGAACAAAGAAAGAATCTTTTTGTCAACAAAAAATGAGTTAAGCTTCCTCAGAAAATACATACGTTGTTGTCCCTTTTTGACAATAGCGTCAGTGTTAGCATCCCAGTTTAGTTTGTCATCAAAAATAGTTCCCAGATACTAGTACTTCGAAACATTTTCAACTTCTTGACTATGGATGGTAACATGCTCAGAAGTGTGACCCGATCTTCTGAAATCGATAGGAAGATCTTTAGTTTAGAAACATTTAGCTCCAGATATGCCTCATCACACCAATTGACGAAATCAGTGAGGGCTGGACCATGGTTTTGGACAGATCCAGATAAGAGAGACAAAAGAGCACTGTCGTCGGCAAATTTTACAAGAAAGGAATTTTCATAGCTGCTTCTGCAATCATCTGTGTATAGAATGTACAGAAGTGGCGATGGAACGCATCCCTGTGGAGAACCCGAACAGGTAAATCCAACCGATGAAGATATCTTATTGGCAAAAACCCGCTGCGTTCTGTTAGTTAAAAATTCAATCAGCCAACGAGCAAGTTGATAGTCTACATCAAATTTTGAAAGTATTTTGTGAACAAGAACATGAGGCTGCATTGTATTGAAAGCTGAACTAAAGTCAGCAAACAATATTCTGGCATGAGAGTCAGGTGCTTCTAAGTGGTTGTACAACTTGTTCAAAATGAACAGTTTGGCATCTTGGACACCTCGTCCTGTCCTGTAGGCAAACTGTAGTGGGTCAAGGTCTTTCTCTGTAGCGGAAAGAATGAGAGATTTTATGATCTTTTCTAATGTTTTCATCACAAGTGATGTGAGGGCTACAGGTCTGAAATCGTTGGGCCGAGAAGGATTTGGTTTCTTTGGAAGAGGTATTACATTGGAAGTCTTCCAAATAACTGGTATCTGGCTAGTGTCCAGTGAGGCTTGGAACGGGTGCTGAAAGACGCTGGCAAGCTCAGTAGTGCAGAACTTAAGGGTTCTGCCGCATATGCCATCTGGTCCGGGAGATTTGTTGATATTTATTGCCTTGAAGTGTTTACAAATAACTGTTTCATCAACAATGACACTATTCTCAAAGGGTAGAGATTGCTTCAGGCTATTTATTTCATCCGAAAAATCATGCTTTTCGAAGCTAGAAGAATACAGTTATGGTCAGATGAACCCAGGGGAGGCAACAGTAGTGATTTATATGCACCTGGTACAGTCCCATAGCACAAGTCAAGGGTCTTATTTCTGCGTGTCAGCTAACTACCAAGGCCGGTTTTTCAACCAGTTCTTGTGCTGTGAAACGCTGTGTTCACATCGTCCATGTCGTCAGCCATGACAAGCTCTTAGCAGAACAACCTGCGCTGTGCAGGAGGAACAATCCTCTGAAGTCAGAGTACAGTTGCCTATAGGACGAGGTACTTGAAAAGGATCATACATGGCATCTTCTCATTCAGTGTGTACTTACGGCCCCGTACGAATTTTTCCTTTTCTTTGTCAAAAGCTCAGACAGCGACTATTGTCTGTCATTATGAGCGGAAATACGTTGTGCTGCAATAAGCGCCCGACAAGTCAGGCCCAGCGCATCCGACTTCAGCGTAGGAGAGAATTGTTATCTTCTAAGTCTTTCTGGAAAAAGGCAGGAGAATGGACCAAGAAGGCAGAAAATAGACAAGAAGGAGGTGACAGGAAGAAAAACAACAAGGTAGAAACAAGAAGAAGGATAGAAAAGAGGGAATTCCTAGCACAGAATTTCCAGAAGGCAGGGATGCTATTTATACTGACATCACTGTGGGGAACAGGATTTCTGGGCAGGATGACAGAGACAGTGTGCATGGTCTGGCCAAGCCCCAGGTGGTCAGCTGCCAAACGCACAACATCCACATAGACTACAGTGTTCCAGTGGTCTAGAGGTCACACGCCTGCCTGGAAAGCAGTTCAAAGTGTGTGGTAGTTCAATCCCCGTCTGTGCCCAAAACTCCCTCCCTCGCCCCCAGTCCACTAGGCCACCAGTGGTCATCTAGGTGCTTGGCTTTTGGGTAACGCAATAAACCAAGGTCCCATGTGTGATATATAGTTAGTAAATGCAAAATAACCGACAGTGACAAGACAGTTGTCCCTGGTAACATTCTGTGTAAAAAGACACTGACAGGAAAAAATACATATGCAGACAGGAAAAGAAAACAAACAGCGGGTGGTGCTGCTCTGGTGTTGATGTGGTCTCCCTGGGGAGAGCAGCCCAGATTTCATGCAGAGAAATCAGCCACGACTTGAAGGGGTATAGACAGCAGCACAATACAATACAATACAATACAATACAATACAGTGTTGCATGACAGGGGGTCCATCAGGTGAGGCACACACCACTCCCTGCCCCATGCTACACTTCCTACAGCCCTGCTCTCACCTCCCTCCACACTGTCACAGTGCTCGGTGTAGCGTGACTAGCGGGCAGACAGTGATGTCAGCTGGACACGGTCTGGGATGATTGAGCATCCTGGTCAGCGTGAAATGACTAACTGACCCCTCGTTGACCTGGTCAGTAGGAATGGGGGAGGGGGTTGGTTCCTGGTCAGCTTCAGGGAGTGGAAAATGGCCGCTGGCTGACATTGATCAGCCGCCAGGACTGGGTGGCTGGTGGGCATTGGAGAAGGCGTGGGGGGGGGGGAGTGGGCAGAGGTGGGAGGGGTGTAGCGTCACTAGCAGAGGTATGATTCAGAGTTAATGGAATCTGACTTACTTTGGACATTGCTGCTCTTCTAGTCCCTCACTATTTTTTGTCTGTGGAGATAGATCAAAAGAGTAAACCTGGACACTCCTGACAGGCCATTAGGCAGACAGAGGGGGGTGTGGGTGATGCAGAAAGAGGGGGAGGGTGAACTGAGGAAGTTCCATCATTTGGCAGACTAACAAGATAGCCGCTCACCCTTCACCTCCTGCCATCTCAAATCCTCTTCTACCCCCACCTCCACCCCCCACCCTTCTTCCATTTATGTCACATCTACCCCCACCCCCAATCTCTTCCTCCCTTCCCCTTCCCCACCTGCCTGGCTTCAGATCGGCTGTTCCTGTGGAATCTGGAAATAGACGTTTGTGATTAGGAGACCTGCAGAGTGCATGTGAATGTCCGCTCATTCGTATCTCTGTCTCTCTCTCTCTGTCTCTCTTTCTGTCTCTTTCTCTCTCTCCCTCTAGGATTGTGGGCGGGTGTTAGTAAGCAAGTGTGTGTATTTGACAGAAGTGATAGTATGGATCACCACAGTCACAAATGCTGCAGCCATCAATGAACCTGCAGGGCCGACAAGTGGCTGGTGTGGGGTGTGGACTGCTGTGCTGCTGTCCAGGCTGGGGTGAGCGCTGTGCTGAAGTGGGACAGACAGAAAACCTGTCAGCCACACGCTCCTCTGTGGGGCATGTCGGGGCCTTCATGGTCACTGCTGATGTATGGCCTGGTGTGGGCAGAGAGAGGGAGAGAGAGAGAGAGAGAGAATGGATTGATTGCCATGACAGCTGTCCTTAGAGAGCAGCTCATTCAGAATCCTCCTGTGTTTCTCTGTGTCACTGAGTGTGCTGATGTCAGAACAGAAACAGAAACACAGCAGGGCAAACAGCATGGACACACAGACAAGCAGGTAGATGTGGTTGTGGTCTACACGATGTTAGTAACCCCCCACCCCCACCCCCTTTATGGCAAACACGGCCTAGTTTTTACACACTGAAATCTGCCTTCACTGTAAGTGATGTAAATCCATAATAATCAGCTCCAAAGTGACAGCAGGGCACACTTTGATATCAGTGATGTAGTCCAGGCATCTCTATGAATACAGACCCATGACGAAGAAGTCCAGCATTTCTGAAAGGCGTTACCTTCTTCAGGGGCCAGCATATTGAGGGCGGCGCCCATCTCCTCTCCCTCGCTGCTTTACCTTCCCTGACCCTAAAGAGGCAGGTACCCATTTATAGCTGGATGAACTGGGGAACTGTGCTGAAACCAAGGTGCGCAAACGGTCACCCTTCCAAGTAGTAACCACGCTCGATGCTGCTTAACCTTGGCTGGGGGAACACGAGTGCTCTGACCACTGAGCTATCCCGTCAGGTACATAGCGATGTTTCTATGGTGTTTTCATTGGTGGAGGACAAAAGTAAGACTAACCGAAATAGTGCAGGTCTCTTAAAAAACCTAGAGGGAATGTATTTTATCCTTAAATCTTCCAGAGTTGGGCAACAGAAAACAAAATGTACCTCATCTTCTCTTTCAGATTACACACGGACACGTCTTATTGCTATTATATTTCTGATATCTTAGATTATGCACCATTATATCGGTGACCCCAAATCAGAACTTGGTCAATACACACCTTACAAACTTCTTCATATTCATAGTCACGTATGTTTCAACATGGTGATTTGCTTTGAATAATTCATACAGAGAAAATCTGTCGCTGCTTTGAATGTGGCTCTCCCAATGTTGCCATCTACAATCTATGATACGTTGTTTAAAGGAGGCCAGAAAACTGGACACACCCAACACCCTGATTAAGCCACACAAGTGCAAAGCCATTTTTACACAAACCTTTCCGCACGCTAGTCAACCATGTTCTTTTGCCTCTCTCATCCAATTCAGAGGGGAAAAAGAGAGAGAGAGAGAGAGGGGGGGGGGGGTGGAGATGGGGGAAGCAGAAGAAAGGCAGGGCGGTGGAGTGACATGTTCCTCCTAAACTCCTGTCGGAGCTGACAGCTGGGTTCAGCGGACTGTGTCACGCTCTGTAATGGACTGGGGGGGAGGGGGGGGGGGGGCGGCTGTAGCGATTCCCTCATCCTGTATATGTCTCTGTCTGTTCATTGTCTCTCTGTCTGTCTGTCTGTCTGTTTCTCTGTATCTCTCTCTTTCTTGACACCAGGTAGCTATTCAATTAATTAACTAAGGGAAGTTTAGGAGGATAGTTTGTTGGGTCGAGAAGGAACTTTTAGAGTATATTAAAGGAATAAAACTTCAGTGATAAAATGTTATCATGCTCATCATATCGAAAGGTCATGTAGGTTTGGTAAAGGATGTATGTGTATTGGTGTTTGCTTACTGTCAAAAAATCCATCAGTTTACGTTGATAGTGGTATGCATACATCTAAAGTAGAGTTGCACATAAGATGTAAGAGTGTTCAAATGTGCCTGTATTGATGAAGTGAGATTTCAATAAATGGACTTCAAACATCGTCCCAGATATCGTAGAAAAATATGTTCATTGTGTTAGTATTGCAGGCACGTGATGTTTTGGTTATGGATGCTCCGAGGTTTACATGATATATAAGCATGGCAAATAGATGATAAACATGTGTATCAGTCTGAATGTATGCATTCTAGCTTGGTTAATCGGTGGTCTAGAGGTAACGCGCCTGTCTCGAATGCGAAAAGTCCGGGTCGGGTGTGTGCGTGGTTCGTACCCCGTTTGGGCCCGAAATTTTTCCCCATCCATTAGACCATGAGTGGTGGTCTGGGCGCTAGTCTTTCGGATGAGACGATAAACCGAGGTCCCGTGTGTTACACAAAATTTTCAGCGCACGTAAAAGAATCCACGGCAACAAGAGAGTTGTCCCTGGCAAAATGCTTAGAAAAAAGCCACTCTGATAGGGAAACAAATACAGTTGCACACCAAAAGAAAAAAAAAAGAAAAGAAAAGGGTGGCGCTGCTCTTGTGGCGACGCGCTCTCCCCGGGGAGAGCAGCCCGAATTTCACGCAGAGAAATCTCGTTACTTAAAGTGGTATAAAAAAATAAAATAAAAATAATGTGCTGGTGAAGATCATGGTCGTTTTGTGTATATCAGACACAGGTAAAAGTGTAATGATTTTATTTTGTTATCTACTTATTTGTATACAGCTAATAGATAACACAACTGGAATGCATCTAACCAGAACAGTGAAGATTTTCTTTTTTCAGGTTACTTAAACTATTTCCTGTCAAAAATATCTTGTGCTTTATGTTACTCTACATATTGAAAGTGACATGTTCACAGATTAATATAAGATTTGAAACACCTGGCCACTGTTTGGCTTTGAAGCTGGTGTATTGTACCCCCTTCAGTAAGGGGCCATAGCCTATACTGAATAAACCATTTCGAGTTCGAGTTCTTCTTAAATCTGTTTACAATTCA